>OY986058.1:4731759-5331759 GCA_963920205.1 Stenodema calcarata
GGACCTATGAGTGTGGGTAAAAATGGAGACGAGGTCACAAGTTTCAACTAGCAATATACCCCCTATATCCCTACTCGGCATCTTTAATACCAATCTTGGTCACATGTAAGCGTTGTTTCGTCTGATTGAAAGATTCCGTTTGTGTGACAATGAAAATCATTAATTCAAATGATAAAACATATGTCCTTGATTGCGTTAATACAGCATTGCTGTTTAAACTCCGCTATTGTTCTTCTAATTTGATATATCCCTTCATATCCAAAAGGTTATGGGCCCTGACTCATAAATCAATTTTTCTGTAATGGATGTACTCGTATTCTGGCATCTGATGTATAACTTACAACCCTGCCCGACCGTTTGACTTCACTGGCCCAGGAGGCTCGTGAAGGGTTATACTATATACAGTTGAAAACAAACAATAAGAATGAGCACGGATTTTTCTACTTTTTCGCCAGCCTTTTACTTTTTATTTTATGATATGTGACACGAACAGTTTCAGGGAGGTTTTCAAGTGTTTTTGACTACTTGTCTACCTCTTCGCCCCTCAGAGGGCACACGAGGTGCCAGAGGGTTTGGTGTTTGTTCAAAAAGTCCCGTTCGCTAAAAGGCTGTTTTTACGGCCCCGTAAAACCCTGTAGTTCCGCCGCGGCTCCGTATTTGCCGCCCTCCCGACGGATTTACGATCTTGAAGAAATTTTTCCGAGAAAGAGAAAAAGGGCAAATAGAGGGGAACGAACAAAAAAATCGCCAAACTAGCGAAAAAGATGGAACGAGAGTGATGGAGGTGATGGTCGTCAAAAGGATTTAGAGCGTTAGGACGCTGACGAAGACATAAACCGGCGTTTTACGATTGGATCACACCGAAATCCGCGTTTGAAATCGCATGGAATGAAAACGTTGCACGGTTATGGAAAATGGATGTCGAACTCGACAAGAATTCAAAGATCGTAAGAATATTGTTCATATTCCCTATTTATATCATCGCGAGAAGTGAAATTATTGAAACTTTTGGGATAAATAAGATCTAAAATAAATCCAGGGTTAGATTGGCGAGTACACCCAGAGAGGCGAGGAAGACATCAAAATGCTATTGAAAAGTGTGGCACGTCGCTCCTTTGTATCATAACAACACTGCTCAAGTAAATATAAAAGGGAGCAGCTCACGGGCAACGTACAAAAAAAAGTACGGATTTCTGAACTCAGACAGATATAGAACCAAATTTTTCTCGGTAAGGTCTGATCGAAAATTGTCCACCTCTCATAATGGTTAGGTACCTTGAGGAATGCGCATGAAAAATGTCATTGAAATAATAATAATAATAATAAACTCTTTTATTATCCAAATAGGAACAAAGTTCCCGCCGAGCCTGGACAATAATATAAAACAACTAAACTATACTATTTTTATAAGAACCCAATAACCCAAATATTTCACGGAGATAAACAGTTTTTGACATTTTCATGTCTTTCATATGGCACATAACTCAAAAACCGTTACAAAAATTGTCCCAAATGAGTTTCTGACGATTTTCGCATACAACCGAGTCGTTGCTAGGGGAATACTGCCATGCTAAGATCAAATCCCCTATCGACCATTTTGGTGTTTTTGGAGTTGGGCACATGGCTGCGTAGATCTCGACGTGGCGCGTCTTTTCTGCCAAGGTAGAATTTCCTATCTCCATTGGAAAGGTTCGAAAAAAGACTTTATCTTATCTCCATTTTGATGATCTGGGCCCCCTTCCTCACTTAACTACATTTTTCTCGACATGAAAAAAATGGAGATAGGTGGTTTTAACTTACGGCGGCAGAATAGTACTTCGTCATTTGTCATCGGACAAAAACCGTTCAACATTCGTTAGAAACCTCTCGATTTAAAGAACTAGAATACATTCCTCTCACTCGGTTGTCGCCCTTCGAAAAGCTGAGATATGCGCATGACTTGATACGACGTTTGTTTGCACACAACATTATGGTCGTTTTTTTTTAAATTTTTTTTTTATTTTTTATTTTTTTTTTAAACTGGTCCTAAGTATATTATATTATAAGTGTGTGTGATATTATTAGTATATTATAAATATATTATATTATAAGTATATTATATATTATAAATGATATTATATTATAAAGTATATTTATATATATTAATACATATATTATATGTATTAATATATATAATTATTATACAATAATAATTATAATATATAATATATAATATATATAATATATAATATATATTATATTTATATATATTATATATTATATTTATTTATATATTTATATATATATATATATATATATATATATATATATAATATATAATATATAATATATAATTATATATAATTATTATAATTATTATATACATATATAAATACATATATTTAATACATATATTATATATTATATAATACATATATTATATATATATATATACTATGTATTATATTATAAATGATATATATTATAGTATATATCATTCCCACCGTCAGTAAGAATGATGTTAGGGATGTCGAGGGTCGGTCAAATGAAAATTGATTTATGTGCCAACGTTTCGAAGAATATATTTCTTCATCTTCAGGGCCTAAAAACAGTTTCTTAATATTACTATTAATTAATTACAGTTGTATCGTGAGAAAATTGACAAAATTTTTTTTATAGTTATTTAGTTATAGGTAGTTATGCAAATTTTGTTATAGTTATTTTAAAACGTTTGGTCCATATTGGGCCTAAGTAGGTCCAGTAGGACGACGCAGGAGGTGTACCTATGTCATAATGGTTTGGCTCCATCAAGTCGAAACCCCCGTCTTGGGATGATCGACCTCCGTACTCTCCTTCGGACAGTCTTCCCACCGTGGGTACCTCCTACCTGCCCCTTCGTCCTGTCTTCCCCAGGAAATGAGCATCCCGAAAACTATCTCGAGGAGCGATAGAGGGAGGAAGGGAAAGAGGGAAAGACATTGGAGGAAGGAGTCTGCAAGAAGGCGTTATTACGAGACCAGGGCAATTCCTTTGTTCAAGGATACTCGTACATTCCATTCGTGGGGCTCTCGGGCCACCTGTTACCCCCCCCCCCCCCCCCCCCCATTTCCCTTCTCAAAAACCTCAAGGCACCTTCGCCTTCGTAAGTACAGTAGGTACAGTCAGGTCCGGCTCTCATCCTTCTCGAGACAACCCTACAATGCCTTCCCACACTTTGACAACGGATAAAGCATCAAAAAATCAATGATAAACGGGGAAAAGGCCTACTGAGGAATCCAATCAAAATTACACTAAACCCAGCAGTGAGTTCACCAAAGGCAGTAACTCAAAATAAGGTATTTCAAGTAACTGTACAATGGTATACAGGGTGTGCAACAAAGAGTGCCTCTTAGTAGCCTCTCTTAAAAAAGTGTGTTGATTTGACATGGAATGACCCCATATATACTCGTACTTCGGAAAGTAAATGTTGTCGAAGGAATGATTTAAGTCACAAACAAAAGTAGAACACAGCAATTGATCTTGATAGGCTTTTTTGGATCAAACAACACCAATAGTGACGTTTCAGAGATTACCGTTTTACTTTTCTCAAAGGCAATATCGCATTTTTTTGTCCATCTCCATGGTGTTTCTTTTCTCAATAGTTCAAGTAAAGGTTCTACAATATCAGATGTCATATTGACAAACTTTCTGTAATAGTTAAAAATGCCTAGGTAAGACTTTAACTGAGTTATGTCATTAGGTTTTGGGGTGTCAGCAATTTCTTTAATTGTTGAAACTGACGGACCTAGTCCTTCAGCACTAAAAAAGCCTAAAAAGACATCAATCGGCATCTGTTTTTAAAATGACTAAGATGGCAAGAGTTACATAATAATATTATTATTTCCTGTTTTTGATGAATTTCATAAACTCAACAAAGTACACAAACATTTCCATATATTCTTTAATCAGATATAAACCACATTTCAACACTCTGAATCAACAATAGTAGTCGAGCTATGGTGTCTTATCCATTATAAATGTAATAATTATGATTACGTGTGGTTCTGCATTTTCGGCAATTCGCACTAGTAGTAAATGTAGGCATTGAAGTTCATAATTTTGAAAAATTGTACCGACAGAGGCTACAAGTCAGTTCGAGTGATACCTTCAGGAAACTACAGGGTCCGTCATGAAGAACGCTTGTTTTCAAATTTACTTCAAGTGGTTGTACGTTGGAAAAAAGCAGTTTCAGTTGGCAACATGGTGTAAAGGGACAACGGGTTTTCACCGTACGTCGGTATTTCCAAAATGGTATATATGTGGTTCAAACGCAGCGAGATTTTTGTATTTGCTTCGACGTCGGACGTCATAGGATGGTTCCTAATCGCAATACCATCTTGAGATGGGTAAACAACAAACAGAGGCAAGGTGATGAGGAGAACGAAATCAGGCAATCAGAACCTCCTTATGTCGTTAGTGTGAGAGTGGATACTCTGCAGAGTCCAACCTTTCCATTCGTTTGCTCAACGCTTCCTTGGGGTCAACGGTATCAACGTCGGATCCCAAGAAAGGATTTAGCATTTCATCCCTAAAAAATCCAAGTATGCCAACAATCAATAGTCTTAATTTTTCACAGTTCATGATTGAGATAGCTCCTTAGATCTTTGAGTTCCTTAGATCGTTAGCCCGGAGATCCTTAGTCCGTCAACGTCCTAGTGACCAAAGTTTTGCGAAAACTCTCTATTGGACATTGGATTTTGTTTATGAGTGACGAGTCCCCCGTGAACCATCGACAGATGCAAGAAGCATTCCCCAAAAGTCAACGTTTGGCCCTACGATCATTAATGGTCTTAATATTTTCCTGAACCATTTTGTTGATGGAACCAATGGCAACATCCCGCACAGCTAGTGATTCAATAGAAAAAATCCCTAGACATTCCGTGGCCTAACGACATGCGGGTTTTTTCTTGAAGGGTTAATAGAAATCTGAAGTCTACGAAAGTAGTCCAAGAACAACCCGAGAAGATTTGAAACGAGTGGTGAGAGCAGTTCCAGCACTGATTGTTGCAGATCATAGGCGTCATACATCCGACGTTGTTTTCGAACCTGACTTTAGTTGAGTGTAAATGAACTGCATAATATATTACAGTACCAACATTTTGAAATCCAAGCGTCCTTTCTGACAGGTCCTGTACGAGAACTGCGATATTAACCATATCTGTATGATAATTATAGGATGACAGGATGACTAAGAGGTAGAAGATCTTGGCGCTAGCACCTTTGTTTTATTGTTACAGCTAATAAAGTTCGTAAATGTCTAAAGTACATTCATCATGAACACATAAAAACTACAGCCAACTCAAGATTTGAGACAAATCACAACGAAATGAAGACGAAATATCAGATTATGAGGTAAACATTGTCTTTTCTTTGCAAGTTTGGTAAACATTGTGTTTTTCGTGAAGTGCATTAAAGATAAGATAAGATGTGATGTGGGAGGCTTTTGCTAAGTAAAGCACCTCGACCTGTTAAGATCTACTGAGCCCTCCCAGTAGTTAGAGCTCTTCTGTGAGCTCCAGTTGTTTCATCAACTTCCAGAGGTCATTAAGATTCCTCACATAGTGTTCTGGGTCTGGTTTTTCGTTGCCTAGGCACAGAAACCGGGACCTAGCAAGTCCTTCGCAATGACATAGGACGAGTTCTGCCGTCTCCTCCTCCTAGAGGCAGAACCGGCACTCACTGTCCTCGGTCACGCCGATCCTACAGAGATATTTTCAGAGTCGGCAGTGTCCAGTCAGTAGGCCTACCGTTATCCTCAGCCTGGTGGGGCTGAAATTGAGTAGGTCTGCCGTAGTGGCATGCGGACCTATGAATTCCTTTGCATGCCTCTGGCCTGTGGATCTATTCCACGAGGCTTGAGTTTCTGACAGCAACCACTCTTTTGTGGTGCTTTTTCTGAGGCTTTTGGATATTCCACAGTAGGACTCAGGTCCGATGATGGCGGTCTCCGACCCTTTTCTGGTCAATGCATCCGCCTCATCGTTTTCCTTTTGCCCTGAATGCCCCGGCACCCATACCAAGGTGACTTTGTTCCAGTCTTACATGTTGTCCAAGGCATTCTTACAGTCCTTACAGTGCATTAATAAAGGTAGATAATCAAAATAAATTATAATCCATTCCCTATGTTCAAGCCTAGTTGACCAAGGTGAATTTGTGAAATGTGATGTGATTATGGTTCTGAAATATGTCATTCGTGCCAAGAGAGACGGTGGATCGATAGTGACCTTGCAGCTTGCTGCAATCCTCTCAGAGGAAGTAGATAATTTGTCAGTGATGTTGCCAGCAGCGATGAGAGATACCTATCCACATATAAACCTGTCAAAAGCAGAGGGTGATATGCTTGGCCGAGTTATCGAAGCTCAGACCATATCCAGGAAAAGGAGACCCTGCTACTCATGCAGTACTCAGGGCGAATTTGACAGCCCTGTGGACTAGCCCTGCGAATAATACCAAAGAGGATTCAGACAAGAGTCCTTAACATGTTCCCAGCCAGCATTCAGAACACAGGTCCGGATTGCATTATCATACAAGCTGCAGTCACCCATTGTGCACATTTCCTATTTCTAGGGAAGGTGATAGTGGACAAAGATCGTAGAGCCTCTGTGTATTTGATTGCTCACGAGCTGAGAGATCAAGTCACTAAATGGTCTTTAACCATTGCAGCAGTTGTCAAGAATACATAGGCTAAACCTCCCATTCCTGCTTTTAAATACACAGGGTTGGCGAATCTGGGATATGCTGTAGTAGCTCTCCTAAAGCCTAACATGTCAGCAAATAATGCTGGAAAGGTTATAGCTGGGGATCTTCGAATTGCATTGGCTGAGATAAACAACAAAACACGTATGGAACGACAGGAGGACGAATAATACCCATTACTGGTGCCTAATGCCGTAATGTCACAACTCTGGTGACTTCAACGAAAAGCCATTAGAATGGGGAATGCATAATCCAGACCCGAGAGGAAGACTGATACCAGAAATGGCATCCAAGGATCTTGCAGATTTCCTCACCAGCCTAGAAAAAAATGTGAGTATTAAAAAAAAATATTTTGTCTACCTACCTAATTAATGAGTATGTACTTAGCTAACCTAAAACCTAATAATTACGGTGGTTACTGTAAACGTCTCTAGTACAAGGATTCTATCAAGTAATTTGAGTCGTAAATTCTTACTTTTTCAGTAAGGAACAAAGTGGTTTAAATTCGTAGGCTACATAAGTCGATAATACATATTTTTACTTTATTGATTCATCGAATACTTCATAACTTCGTGTTTAAACAGACTTAACTAGTCTTCCTTAGAAATTGACAATCGATTTTGTACGAGGTTCAATTATATTATTGGAACTAGAGTTAGAGAAAGGAAAAGCACTAGGCAAGATCACATGGTCGAGTCAATGTGGTTACTGAAGAAATCCTATAAAATCCATGCCGCTTCAAGTAAATTGTGCATCAAAGTTGTACGTATAACTGTACTTTGTCACTTGATTTTTTTTTTTTTTTTTCGGATGGATGCTTGGACAGCAAAACACCACTCATAGCCCACTCGATTGCTTTGATGGCGTCAACAAGTGTTGAGCTCACTTGGATGTTGCCTGAATTTGCACATTCGGCTTCCTTGTGTGAAAATGTCCCGTTTACGATCATGATAAAATGGGCAGCTGTTTGAAACCATGAGGCAGGATATGAATTACACAGCTGAATCCACAGGCCACAAAGCTCGACTTTTAGTCAACTCAAGGTTGAAATATGAATTTTCGAGGTTAAAAAAATTGCAGTTGAGAAAACTATCTCAAGAATAGCAATGGGATACATTCGGAATCAGCACAAAATTTCCTACGAGAGTAGAAAGAAACCTGGTTCATTCCTTGAAGAACCCTTTTTGCCCCACTATCACCCTATTCTTGTCTCCTCACAAAACATAAATTAGAAAAAATGATATCTAGTTTTTTTGAGCGTGAAAAAGTTAGTTCTGCGCAGCATCCTTCTTACTTAATGTTGCGGGCAAGAGATGACGATATGCACCAGACTCTTAGTAAAACGTATAAAATTTATTTAATAATGATAAAGTAATATTTTGTTTGCAGCAAGCTTAGGGCAACGACTGGGACGGTATATTATTTTACCTCATATATATCACCCATCACCTAAGATGAAATCACAGAAATGAAAGAGACATAAAATCAAAACCATCAAAAGCAAGCTACAACAGAATACTCACAACAGACGTATCACAGACATCATACATTTATTCAACAAACATGAATGTAAATGTACCAACATAACCCACACTTGTCATGGATATCGAGGCTTACCCCTACAGTGCGAGTGGAACAGTGAGCAAGATGTCCTCATGAAAACTCATGATTCAAACACTTCTTCTTTAGAGGAACTGCCTTCGCTGTCCGAAGAAGGGTAACACTGCGCGTATTCTTTCTCCAGCTCCAACAATTGCCGCCTGAGTTTCATTGCAGTGCTTCTCAATTCCTTTTCTTTGTTCTTTATCGCGGCTATCTTCCCCCAAGAAGCCTTTTCGTTGGTTTGATCGATGACCCACCTCAGGTAAAGCTCAGACCACAAATTCTAGATAAGACAATGAAACAGGCGGATTAATACACAGATGCATCACCAAAAAGCCAAAATGGTGGATTCACAGAAATGAACAACTACAAGTTTCTAATTTTGTGTATTGTATCTATCTTCTTCTCTTCTAGTCTCCTATCGAGCCACCAATTACCTATAATAATTATAGGTAATTGGAGTTTTCTGGTTATCTTGTAACTCTTTTTATATTCCCAACTGAAGAGCTGCTCCGTCGCCAAAGCCAAGCTCTTGCACCCCTAAGGCACATACTAGATGCTCTTAGTACAGCCAAGGTGACGCGCACCAAGAGCCACCCTCGAACCACCGTCTGAGGCCGATTTCATTTGTCCGATAGACGCTCTGCCAGAATCTTAACGAAGGCATTCATCTAGGGAGCACACCGAACTCACCATTGGTGTGAAAGAGGCATGTCTATCCTCACAGGCGCTCAGGTACTTGCGCATTTTGTCTTGCTCTGCTGAGGAGAGGATTGAAGTGACAGGACGAGAGCCGTAAGAGATAGCTTCAGTGTCTACGACACTCTGATGCTCCCAGATTCGTCGGGACGCCAGGTCCCCTCGGAGCATTGGTTCGGATCCCGATGCCTCCCTTATAATGGGCTCCCTCACGCAATTTTCCCATGCAGTAGTCATAAGTCCTCCTAGGACGTCTCTCCCCTCATTGTAGCTTCTAGTGATCAGTTTTGCAATCTAATACATGCTGCAAAGTGAACCGGAAAGTGATTGGATGCGGCCAATTGCCACATCCATCACACTTCGGCATTTCAACTGGTTGGCGCTTGTACTGAATTGCTAGGGCATCCCTGAATTCACAAGGGAACAGATCGAAGTTATGCGTCGAATGCTGTCAGTATTTCACTTCAAAAAAAAAGTGTTTCATGATTCATTGACTTCCTGATCTTCAGAACACGTACAAGAGCTCAAAAATATTCCATTTTTATATGTAACAGTTGTTTTACCACTTGGACAAGTTGTGAAACCAGATAACCGGATAGATTGCTTTTAAACACTGCAGGATTACCAACCTACCTATTCCATGAATCTAGTATAAGAGATACTTACCAAACTTACAGGAGCAACGGAGGGCCAAATTACTGCATTATTCGGTTCGTAAAGCGGGTTCAAGATTTCTTCCAAAACGTCAGGCTGGTTGAGGTAAGACCACAAGCTCGTTGTCATAGAAGATAGCTTTAGTTCTTCTCTTTCCTTGGCATTGTTACCCAAGAAAGTTCCTAAAAATGAGCAAAGAAAACCCAAAGTCAAAACATACCAGAACCATAAAATCGCCATAGAAAGCCACCAGTTTTGAATTCCAAAAGAAACAAATGGGGCTACTAATGCCTCCTGTGTCCAGGCTTTATTTAGTTTCTAATTGGTGTCTTTGCACCAGTGGTGTCATAGTGGGAAAACAACACCATGGCCCATCTAGCAGAAATAGAGAGTCCAATGGAACCTGTGAAACCACTGACTACCAAATCATGAATACTATTCTCTATTTTTACTCAATTATTTTCCAATAACCATCTCACATGAACACACCAAAGTCTGAAGCGTAGGAATGTTCGAACAAACAAATCAAGAACTGTGTTGAGAACTCGAAACTGCAGGGGAACTGGCAGTGGATCTGATAAACGCAGTCTAGAAAGAGAAGGAAGCTCGGAGCTTCTTGCTTGTTTCTTGAAGAAGATGAGGAGTAGCAGGAGCGGACGTGGCGCTGAGCAAATGGGTAGCCACCTTGAAGCCACTCACGCTCGATGACTGCTTCGAACCTGATAATATTTATAAAATGATTTATTAGTTCACGACGAGCCCGTTTACAAGTACAACATAAAACCATGGAACTGTATGAGAGGAAATTGAAGTTTCGAGGAGCCTACCAGTTTCTTCTCTCTGTTTATTCAAAAAAATCAAATCGGTTAAACAACAAAGCTTCAGCACTTTTTATCCCTTTCTCCAAGCAGGATTTTGATAGGTATTCTCCGATCTGGATATATTTGGACGCCTGTCTCCAACCTATCTGGGTTGACAGATTATGCATAACTTCGCGATTTTTTGATTTGGACGTTTCTGAATCAATCTGGTGTTGTATTGCTTTTTATCAACAGTTTAGAGTTAGTCTAAAAAGTGGAAATGCGAAAACATAAGGTGACCTGCTGAGGGACCGGTTCAGGAAATCTGAAGATTAGAAGGATTCCAACTCAACAGAGCATTTTCCACCATTATTATTAATACCTATTATATGAAATTAGCTGTATAAAGAAATTGTCAATGTAACTAAATTCAAAATACCAACAAAGGTGGAGATTTAAATCAAAATGAAGACGTAATTAAATGTCCGTTTAACAAACGAGTGGAAAGAGTGGACTGTACAGTTCGAACCAACAGTAGCTTGCAATCAAATGAACATTTTACATCATCTGATCCCTGCACAGCTCTAGTGATATAACAGCAAAATTGGAAAAGGTTCACATTTATGACTGACGCCACTGTTGGTGTCACAGCCATAACCCAAACACTCATTTTTCCCTAGAAAGTACACAAACAGTCGACGTACGTGGGATTATACCCCATCATAAGTTCCTTATGGCATAACATACCCTCTGACTGTCCGGCAGTCTGGATTCAGGATGATTTGAGTGAGCGACGAGACTAGAAGCGTTGAATCCGTACCAGCTCCTCCATGTACTAAAACGGAAACTTTATCCTGAAACAATATTAGTATATTATATAAGATGCAGTACTGGAATCAGGTATGCACAAACGTCGAAATCCTCAAAGTTCTGACGGTAGTATTTGGCGGTAACTATTTGTAGTAGTTGGAGCCTTCAGAGAATAAATAAAGCATTCTAGTTTGAAGTGCTCTTTGAAGAGTCGACATGCCATATTTTAGCTGTATCTATTTCATAACGAATTCCTCACCTTATCCAACAGTTGAGCAACAGTGCAAGCACAGGTGAGGACATCCTGCACGTGAGTCAACCAAGAACTGTTTTCCAACTTCGACAGCCATTTGTCCATAGGAAGTGACGTATCGTTGCAAGCTATTATAAACATAACATAATTCAAACCACATTCTCAATATCAGTTAAAAACATGAAATATTACCTGTCATTTAATTTCAAAAATTCTGTCATATGAGTCTAATCATAATCGACAAGACATTCAAATGAACCAGGACATGAACATTTCACCAAAAATGGTTGAATTGATAAGAGTGATGGGCGTACATAGATTTCATGTTGTTAAGACCAAAGTGCCCATAGAATTTCTTCTACAATACAAAGTAGAGATTAATCCTGAATAACTAAGCAGTGCATCAATATCTGCTGAATACAACAGAAGTTTTACCTTGAATTTTGAAAAAGTAACTGAACTGACCTTCCATTAATTTAGTCAGAGAATCGAGCCAACTTTGGTTGCGCTCAATGTTCGAATTGATTCTTTTCCACTGTGGATAGTGCATTTCAATTTCATGGCCACCACCCTTTGCCTGAAATGAAAACCACATTATACAACCGGGACTTGAACCAAACTTTGTGCTTCTGGTAACAACTAGTGGAGCAAAACTGTAGAAATAGCGTTTATACATGAGCGGATCTTCTAATGTATTTATGAATACAGAATCACAGTGATCATTAGACTTCAAATCACTAACTATGAACTACCACCATCTCTTCTGAATGTGTTTTCACAGCCAGTGACTTAACTAACCTTTCAGGCTGTGAATCCTACGATAGTATGTGGAGGCATACCGTACGATCTCTGCTACATAGCAAAGTAGTGTCAGCTGTTTGTAAACTAAGAGTATCCGTGCAATTACCTTGGCGGCTTGTGCAGCGTTGCTAGATCTAGTGTCTACAATGTAACCTCTACCAGTGTTAGTAACTACAGCATTGATGAGCCTTTCATCTTCACGTGACCTTCTGTTATTGGTACCAGTTAGGGGTTGACTGCTTCTGATGAGTGCAGCCTGCAAATGAGAGAATAACAAGATATGGCTAACTTGTAAGTATGACTGTAAATCGCTATTGCGCGTGAAGAAGGAATTGAGCCACTTTTTGGTGAAAATGGGGTTATGTCCATTTCCGAGCACTAACGAGATAAGCATTAGATGCATTTGGATCTCGTAAGATACCTGGAGAGGATCGCACCTTCAGGTTATGTGAGACTCAAACCTCACCTACCTTTCCCGTGTTGGAGCTCAGCCTGGGACTGTTTAACACATTACTTCGGGCTGAGTCCTCGGGAGTCCTCTTCACTCTGCTTCCCTTTGTTGGTCTGCGCCTTCCGTTCGTTGCCGCTCCCGTTCAAGGAGCATCTTTGCCCTCAGCACATTTTCCACATATTCTGATGTGAGGGTCCAATGCTGCTCACTCTGCAACATCTTGGTAATAGTTCTGGGGTCATATTGGGAGACGTGATGCCCAGTGCTTCTTTGAGCCAGCTCCATTCCTCTGCCCTTTTCGCGCATCCAAAGAACGTGTGGAGCGCATCATCCTCCACATCCTGACAGCAGCGGCACGATGGGGTATCCACTTTTCCCATTCGGTACAAGTAGGCGTAGAAAAGTCCATGTCCTGAGAAGAACTGAGTCAGGAAATAGTTCACTTCTCCATGTCCCCTTTGCATCCACACCTGGATGTCAGGGACCAACCGAGCAGTCCATCGCCCTCTCAACTCACTTGTCCACATTTCCTGCCATCTTGTCATTCTGCATTCTCTTTCCTGCCTGGAGACGCGGGGTCTCTGTCCTTCGTCCACATACAGCAAAATCGAATCGCATCTATCATGCGCCGTTTACAAGGCCTGTTCGTATTTCTCATTATACGACTCAGAGCAGAGGTCCTCTGTGCAGCCCTATCGGCAGCTTGTATGATCTGGCTCCAGAAGGTGATCTTTGTGTGCAGCATGACTCCCAAATATCTCCCGGCCGTCTTGCTCCGGACCTCTGCACCTTCAATTCTTATTGGTAGGATGGTGAGTATGCGGTTTCGGGTAAAGACAACTACTTCTGTCTTGGCAGCGCCGCTAGTGTTAGGCCATGATGTCAATAAAAGAATAGTAAATACAGATCTGAGTAAAAATTTGAATTCAGAACTAGGTTCTGAATAGTAAAATTAGTGTACCTAACTGAGAAAAAACAGGTCGCATATAACGTTTTGGGCTCTCAAGAAATTATAGGAAAAGTTGAGTGAAACTTCAAACGCTGATTTCTCAAAATTACAAAGTTACTCCTTCTTCCCGCACGGTAGCGAAATAACATTGACATTGGCCTGTTCGGGGTTCCTCAATATGGCAATAATGTCAACAATTTGTTGTCAAGCCGAATGAATAAATTACAGAAGTCCTTATACTTACACCACCTTCATGACGGTAGCTGAATACAGGAAATCTACCCCCTTCACGAAATCTGGAGGCTATGACAATAGTTTCGTCATCTATGCTTTTAGGCACTACAACCACTTTAGGATAACTCGGGCATATCTGAAACAAGACACAATTACTATCGAAAAGTACAGCATAACAGAGTAATAAAAGAAACCATTGAACTTGGCGCTGCATGAAAAATTGGTGTACAAGGATTGAACAGTCTACACTGTATTGGTTCATGAAGGAACTCACAGAAAACTCGCTATTCACGTGGGATATCCTCCATTCGTCGCGGTGTATGATTTTAGAGTATTCATTTTCTCGTAGGAAGTCTGTCCAGCCGTCTTCCAGAATTTTGAATACTGGTTTAAAGTAGAATGGGTACTTCCAATGAGCATTTTCTGTAAATATTAAAAAGGATTTTTTTGTTCAAGTTATAAAGAACTGCACGACATGAAGAACAATTTTAATTATGTACTATATACCTACTGTCTTAGTACCTAGTATGAAATGCACCAACTTGCAGGTTTGGGAAAGCTCCCTACCCAGTGGCGGCTACTGATAGGAGCATGTGCACCCTCAGCCAATAAATCAAAAATAATAACCGAATTCTTCCATCCCATTTGATGGATATCTACAGAAAGCAGGATTTTACTTGCAAAACACCCGTACCAGGCACCTGACCAATCAAAAGCACCTCGGAGCAACTGCTCCTGTCCCCCTCCCTTGTCTCATATTCCCTCTTGAATCCTACTTGAAAAGTTCCAGTTTGGATGTGACGAGACTGTGAGATTGACCAATCACAGAGCGAGAAGCTTCTTGCAAGGAGCAACGATTACTTGTTGCTCCGCCTGTTATCTCAGATCAGACAACATTCGTTTGTACTTTCGTTTTCGTGGTGTCGTCCAGTATTTTCTTTCCCAGTCATCCTCATTTTTATGTTTTCCGACAATGAATAATTCAGTAGAGATCATCTAACTGAACTATTCCCGTCAAACGTTCATTAGGTAGAACAGTTTCTTGTCCCATTATGTTCATACAGGGCTAATTTATTCTCGAAATATTGATAAGATTCATGATGTCGGCCGCCCCTTGCCATCACTACCTGAAATTACGCTGAATATTACACAAAGGTAGACTGGCTTTGCGAATGTGAGGTGAGTAACAAATCATTTTGCTTTGTTTGCGTCCTTTGTTGTAATAACCAAAATGAGGCTTGCGTTGAAGATGGCATAAGTGGTCTGGTCCGTACAGAACTGATCCATTAGAGAACATTTTTCAAGTCTATTGTACGAGTATATATTTAGTCACGTTTTTAATTTACAGATGAGTAAGCATACAAGATTATCCCGTTTGTATATGGTTGAAATTGGTAATTTGGCTGCAAAAAGCACCTTTCCTGTCGTTTTCACAATAGCCCCAGCTGTCCCTGTACTCTATAAACGATATCTGTGCTGCTTACTGTGTTATAAGGTCTTCAAAATGATATTGCATATCTGCCTCCTCGTTTGTCCTCCTAACCTGTTGCTACCTACGTCCTCAATCGTTTGGTTATTCTGTTTTAATTCAGTACCACTTTCTTGTCCCCATCCGTTGCATGATACAATTTTCAATGTTTTGAGGCATTTATTTACTTTTTCACCATTAGGTAAATTAAATCCCCTTTTATAATCACACAATTGCAGAGAATTATGTGTGAATAATTTACGTTAACAGATAATGCTCAGTTGATTACTGACCAAGAGATGAGAGGCTTTCAAGAGAAGCACACACATTTTGAAAGTCTTGATCCGACGAACTGATGTGGAGGGTCAGGATTCTAAGGTCTTTACACTTGATAGTGATGGTACCGCCTGGGGAGTTGTTCGTTGATTTCTTCTCGATGCAATCAACATTTTCGTGCAACAGCTGTAAAAAGGTCCAAGTTACATAACAAAATTGAATGAACCGAATTGATTTCTATTAATACGTGAGGGTGAGGAAGTGCGAAATAGGTAGAGGTTATATCGTTATAGATAACGACTTATTCTATCAGAACATTCTGATATAAGATTTTGATTCTGATAGAATACGTCGTTATTTATAACGATATAAACACAATTCAATACCCATGTCGGGCATTGGGACAACAAATATGTGACCTATGTAGGTATAATCATAATAATTCTTCGATTTGAATAAGCCACCTTCCATCAAACATTTCAGAATGTTTTAGAATGTGTTAATACTAAAATAGATATCTAGGTACTTCTTACCAATAAATCATTATCAACGTCGTTTCTGGTAGACAAAAGAATATGATGGCCAGTTATACACATGCTGCCTTCCAGTCGTTTTTTAAAAGGTGTAGAGAGTACGACGCCATCCAACGTAGGAATGCGAATCAACTCAGCAAATTCCATTTCTGAAACCATAAATGAATGGAAAAATAAAAGTGAATGCCAGCGACGGTGTCCTAAATTTGAATGTTTTTGGAAGAAATAATGTGTATGGCGATCAAGTAGGTTTACCTACTACGTGTCCTACATGACATACATGTCCTACTTATGCGCGTTTTTATGAACATACAATAGATACAATCATAAATACACGAGTAGGTGTAAATACCTACCAAATAAGTAGGTAGGTAGGTACCAATAATCGAGATACATCAAGCTTACAAATCACACAAACACGAGTAGGTGTGCATCATCGTGAAACTTCGAGCTGTTTTGTAATAACATCAGGACTACCTCGAGTTGTACTGGTTTCAGTGCCAACAACAAGTCATTCCGAAGAATCCAATCACAAGCTTTGATATTGAAATTGATTGAGGGATATTGATCATCACTCCGAATTGAGCGGAGTGTCCGAGAAGATAAAAGAACAAAACGTTACCGTTTAGGTTACATACAGATTACCTAAATTATACTCACCAAAATTACGAGAACGCTGTCGAATTGAGGGGCCGCAGTGCGCTGAACTCAAGTGCTAATACAAAACGGTTGAGTAATTCGATTAATTAACCAACAACCTGAGGAATCTACAGAAAAATAACTTCACCAAAGATGAATGGAATTGGAGCGATAAACGCCAAGCCTTATCAATGACAACAGCCTTATCAGTGTCTCACCTCACCTCACCACCATCAACAGGAGGTACGTAGTAGGGTTTTCTACTATACTACGTATACTATACTACGGTAGTGTTTTCTGTGGAGGTAACGGTGAAGGAACAATGTTCCTGGAACATGAACATCATGTTTTGATTGATCGAATGCGTCCGTTGTGGTAAATGGAATAGGCTATGAATAAGTGGAATAAGCGATAAATTGATGTGTGCAGTATATTTATCAAGTGTTCGATTATCAATGTTGACAATTCAGATGAGTATACGGGTGAGTATGTAATATAAGCTGTTGCTATTCGTATGGGTAGATATTTTTTAGGCACAAAACACCCAGCCATGTTGCATTGGGAGGATAATTTGAATGGTGAAAGTTGCATCTTGATAAGGGAGCAATCAAATTACCTGGTTGTTCTCTTTGTAGGTTTCATTGGTAGTAGTATTCTGTGCTTCATTGGTAGTAGTATACGTGCTTGGACGTTCACAGTTACCTTTCGGACCAGCCACAGATTGTATAGCATCCACGGTTCGCTGTGAACAGAAACAGTTTATTTACACGGTATGTACTAAAATATGGTTATAAATAGATACAATAAACCAAACGGCATAGTATGAGGCATAACGGCATAACCTGTCTGCCGAGAATTCCGGTTCACTTCAAGGGAATCTAACGCACAATAAATTTAGTATGCAATGTACATTTGGGGAACACAATAATGGGTTCAAGCACACAAAATTTGTCTGCTTTATTTAATGAGCACAGTATTTGGGGACAAGACAAAGTCGAACTCTTGGAGCAATCAGTAGAAGTCTTCGAGAGAATTTAGAAGTGGAAGTCTTTCTCCTTGAGCTAGATGTATCTGCGATACACAACCAGTGAGCTCCACCTCAACCCATTGAGCACTCTGATGGGCATTGAGCACTCTCAAAAAACCGTTCTTCATAACTCTGCTAACACTGGGCATACAAACAAAATGTAGTAAAGGTCCGCCGCATCGCAACTGTTCCATGGTGAACAATCTTTCAAGCTCTTGCAGTGCACCATACAGTGGTTGGCATTGAGATTTATGAGCTCCCAGCGTAACGTAGCTAAATACCTTTTAATGCCTACACCCACCCCACTTTCCTTCAAGAAACCCACCTCGCTCTTTACATCACTTCACGCCTGGGTTCAGTTCCTATAGTTTATAGTAGAGCGTGAATCTTTGGATATCATTATAAACTGTAGATGCATACTTAATATGCATATTATGCTGATGTGTTACAGAAATAGTTGCTGAGCAGTGGCAGTTCCAGCAACAGCAGTAGGACATCGAACGAGGCCTTCGCCTTATCACCAGGATACCACTCTTTCGATTCCCTTACCAGAACACACCTCTTTCGATGACCTCCAGCACCAGAACCCTCAGGAGAAACTCATCCTGCATCCCTTTACTCTCAAGATATAGTCCTGAAGCTTCAACGTGAACGCCGAGAGGGGTCCAATTCCAACTCTAAGTGCTTCAGGTACATGGGCGAGTCCCCCAGTTCATCATAATTCATGTTTAATGTAAGTTTGATCCACTAAATAAAAGTGACCACTTTGACATCGCCAAACCTAATGTGCACAATGACCAGCTATTGGAGTAATGAAAGTGAATCTCCAGCCGTGCTGTAACCCAAATTGAAAAGTTGATGCGAAGTAACCTGCTACATAAACTCTCACAATCTCAATAGGTACGTTTGACGCTCGTTGTTAGCCTTTTTGGCTGTGCACTGGTGTACAATGTACACTGTACATTTGAGCCTAAAGCTTATGGGTCTTGTAATTTAAGTGGAGTAGCCCCTACATTATTGGTCAGCTGTTTGGAAGTTTGCAGGTTACTCAAAAAGTTCTCTCATTAGGGCATACTGAATTTTGGATCCAATTGGGTCGGAGCTGTATCGATTGAAAAAACGATTGTATCACAATCATCTTCCAGTCTTCAGGGTTGGTGGGTGTCAGATCATATACTATTTACTCCCTTTATGTTGGGAGTGATGATATCGTTTGCAATGATCAGTGGACAGCATCAAAGGACTTTGTGGGTTAAACGGCGATTAAATGGTTGAGAGTGATAATATTCTGTCCAGGATTTGGGATAGAAAGAGTGGAAATCGTTTCGCCTGCGAAAACCTCGCAATCCAATACTTTCTACTCCCTCTGACTAGTGAAGGGAAACAGTATAATGTACTGTATTTGATATGAAGTAGAGTTAGTGGGTAATTGTATACAGGCGCAATTTTGGGTGTCGACCCAAAATACTGTATCTATTCATAACCCTACTTTATATCAAATACGGTTGAAAAGGAATTGAATAGAAAGAGTATTTAACCATTATCTTGGCATAGTGACACCTGTGTTATCGATTTTTCATATTTTGGCGGTTGAACCCACAGCGCTGAGAAGTTCATGATCCTTCATGCGAGAACCTCCCATAATTTCGCTTGTTTCATTTGTTATAAAACCCCCGGAAAAATACTTCCTATCTCAAATGTATACTCATGAAGTTATTCAATCAGTCAGATGAAGATAATTTACATTTGGAATTAAAATATAGCCGAAAATGTATTGGTCACACCAGTGTCACCTTGCCAAGATAGAGTATCAGAGAACGTGCAGATTTTCACGGATTTCGACATTTTCTCAGGGATTTGATGACTTTTCGTTACTCTGACTCCAGTTTCATTTTTAAATGTATTCTAACATCATGACATGATTCAAAACAGGTAGCTAGTCATTTTTCTTTATGAAGAAAATGTGACAATTTTCTATCAAAACCCCTTTGATCAGATCAGCCCACGCTGCAGTCAGGTTTCCAGTTTCTTATGAATTCTAATAATTTGTTCTTGTTTTCTTTACCTTATAGCGTTTCTTTGGGAGCAGAGCAGAAAGTATTCTGTCCCTCGTTCCTACGGACGGAACAATGTCGAATGCTGAGGAAAGTGAGGAAAAGGAGGAGGAGGAACTCGTTACTGAAGAATAAATAACTGAACAAGAGAATTGGTCTACTTTTTGATGCTGTTCAAGATGATCCAGCTAGGCTGTTTCTTTCCAATGAAAATGAGGGTGGCTTGTTTCCTAGTTATGAAGTTGATGGGAGTGATGTGTGTATTGTGATATTTGTATATTTTCTTGACTTAACGATTTACAAAAAGAAATATCCCAATGTTAGATTGCAAGATTTCGCACCTCAAGAATAGGTGTGTGACAAGTCAAAAATCCTAAATGTTAGGGAAACGCATTTGAAGTTTCAAGTCCCAAATATTGCTAAAAATGTCGTTAGATTACTTTTTTGAGAAGCCGCTTATGAATGCTGTTTCTAGGAAAGTCTAGCCACCTTCTCCATCAACAACTGTCGACTTGAAAAAATTCTGGATAATTTTGTTGGATAATTTGAGAAAAAGTTTTGAGTGGTTACATTACCATCTTGGACTTTTTATATTCATTTCCAATGATTTTTCACTGATTGTTTACCCTTTTTTGCACGTTTCAATTCGCAAATTTGCAAAACATTATTCCAGCATCAACAACAGCAATGCAGGCAAGTATTATATATTTATGTGCCTACCTATGTGTCACTCCAGACGATACCTCTCGATAGAATTGAGATGAAAAGTTCGAATTTGCGCAAAAATCCGTCTTGGTAATCGAAAGGCTAATTTCGTAGATAGGCAGAATCAGGCCACTCTAAGGGGGGGTTTTGGGGAGTTTCAGAGAGGAAAAATTACCCATAAATTCCCAAAATGGAACATTCTGACGAGTGAGCCCTCATTTTACAGGTTTTATTATGCTGAATGTATTATATTCTTGTAGGGCTCGTCAAGATCTGACTGCCTATGGGTATAACTTGTCACTCTCCTATTCTTGAGGTGAGATTTCAGAGTTTCCTCGGCGGAAGAGCTCCTTTTACTACGGTGACCAAATAGAGGAAGGCTTCCCTCTTCAGCCAACAAATCTCCGTCAAATTCAATCCGATACCAAAATCCCCTTTTTGTGTTGTGCAATTGGTCATGAAAGGTGAGGTTGCACACCTACCAAAATTTGGTACCAGGGGCAAGTGTAGTGAGTGCAAAAACACCAAACTAATACCTTCTGTGATAAATGCCAAATGAGGCTTTGCTTTTAAAGAAATTGTTTTTATGATGCTAATTCTTAAAATTGTATTACTTGAATGTTGTTCCTGTTTATTGTATTTATGCAGTTAATGAGGAATTTTAGTAAAATGTTTAAAAAACACCAGTTCAGTCATTTAAAGCATACCTGTGAGGGTTACACCGTATCTTGGCAAGATGGCATATATACACCTTTCTATAAAATCTATATAAATTATGAATGAAAATTAAAAACGTCAAATGCCCTTTATTTAAGCCCTAACTGAAGAAGAAAAGATTTTATCCACGATTTCAATCCTTGGAGGGTTAAGGGTTTAAAGATCCTACTGCTACTCATGAAGTGAGTGGAGTGCTGCTCGTGTTTACTTGATTTATTGATTGATTTATAATAATTGTTCATTAATAATGAATAATTGTTCAACGATGGGCTCATGGTCTGTATATTTGAGGAGTAACGTATGTTTTGAATTGAAGTGGTACCAAATTATTTGGGGGTACATACCTACATGAGCTGGTATTGAGGCTTACCAGGTTTTTCGTTTCTCCGACTAATTTCCCTCGACTTCTCCCTATTATTGACTCCAGTTTCTTGAATGGTGATCTTTCTAAACGTTGAAACTCACCTCAAAGCTTTACGGTTGGTATTTCGCCTAACTGCGTTTCTTTCATTGTTCATGACCCATTTCGTAGTTCTTCCATCACTCGCTAGATGGCAGCAATGACGTCGCGTTCTGATAATGATAACCAGAGCTTGAGAAACCCGTCCTCAGTTTATGTGCTCTAACCTCAAGTTCACGGCATTTTTTTTCCGTTCGAAAACTCGTTGCACTTGTGTCGAAATCTGAAGTGTGGAATCAACAACTGATAAGTAAGTTTTGCTGATAAGTAGTTTGAACAGCGCAGTCTAAAGTTGTGGATAATTCGACCAGCAAATTGGTTGAAATCGTTGACATACGATTTAGGAGTTACCACCCGTCCAAGATGGAGACTGGTCTTCTACAAATCTAAATTTGTAGATCGTCAATTCTTCATCGTAAACTCTTCATGCCCTCTTGAGCTGCCGAGTCAATTTCCCTGTGGGTATTTTTATTGTGTCGTAAGCTTTTCGGATGTGCATCGTGTCCGATCGCTGTGGATAATGTAAACTTGGCTCCAGCTCCGACTGATGTTGAGCATTGAACCAATTGATGTCCATGCATACCCAGTTTTCACCAAAGCCAAGTCAACAGACTCGTTTGGTGAATTCGTTCGGATCGCGAGGACCGACTGTAGGTTCCGTCCTAGTGACAGACCATCAAAGAATATGAACTCATTGTGTTACCAACCTACTGTGCGTTGAAGAACACCTATTGCGCGGTTGCCACGCACACCCTGTCATCCACTTATAAAATCTTGCACCATCGTAACACTAGAAGTTACAATTATTGTAACACGAGAAGTTTGATCAAGTACGATCTACGGTATATTGCTGGTGAGAGATTTTGTATCGAGCGGTTTTGTATCGCAATACGTTTGCATGACCGTCGTTTTGAAGGTCCTTTGTAGTTCACTATGTTAACTAAGCACTTATTCTGTGTAATTATTTGGGAGTTTTGAGTTTGGTGAGGAACATACTCCCCGCTTCTTGTTACCGAAATATTCTGTCCATCAACTATCTCGCCTCCTAAGTTTCGAAATTTTAAAAGTTTCGCCCAGTTCCGTTTTGACTATGAAAAATTCCGTAGATGAAACAGTCCCCTAGTGAAATGTAGTAGTTAGGTGTATGATGTAAGGAGCATTGCATGAAATACACCTTTTTTTATTTAGATGCATTCATTTTTCTATCAAGTCGTTAACGTGTTTTGAGCCTCCTACATTCGATAGGTAGGAACTTACCTATCGATCATGTATTGGTGGGTGGGACAAGGGCTGTTTGCACTGGTTCTACAAAGAATAGGATGGCTGCTAACTCGAACCCCCATTTTCCAATCATGAAGGCATTGGTCTGGCCATGATTTCTACTTCCTTCATTTCCATCTGTTTCACGTGTAACGATCATTTTGTGAAGTGCACGATTATTTTGTGAAGTGTGCGTATGACTTGTCAACTTTTTGTCTTGTTGAACTAATTAGGTATCTCCAACTGCCCACATTGATTGACATTATTGGTTTCAATGTATCATCCTGTTCGCCATGTGGAAGTTGCATGAGTTTCAGAAGAGTACAGTTCACGAAAATGTTGTGATAAACAGGAGGTATTTCTATCCACTATAATTATTAGTGGAGATTAGCCCAGTTACGTTTTGACTATGAAAAATTCCGTAGATAAAAAATTCCTATAGTGAAATGTTGTACTTATTTAGGTGTATGACGTAAGGAGCATTGCATGAAATACACCTTTTTTTTAATACATTTTAGATGGATTCATTTTTTTAATGCATTTTAGATGCATTCATTTTTTTATGCATTTCAGATGCATTCATTTTTCTATCAAGTCGTTAACGTGTTCTGAGCCTCCTACATTCGATAGGAACTTACCTATCGATCATGTACCTATTGGTGGGTGGGACAAGGGCTGTTTGCACTGGTTCTACCAAGAATAGGATGGCTGCTAACTCGAACCCCCATTTTCCAATCATGAAGGCATTGGTCTTGGCCATGATTTCTACTTCCACTGTTTCATGTGTAGTTCACTAGGTTAACTAAGCACTTATTCTGTGTAATTATTTGGGAGTTTTGAACTTGGTGAGTTGAAGGAACTTGAATAATATCATGCAAACATATTCTTCGCCTCTTGCTACGTAAATATTCTGTCCATCAACTAACTCGCCTCCTGAGTTTCGTAATTTTGTTGATTTTCCTTCGGTTTTCCAATGATTAGATTTAGTTAGTGATCTAATTTCGCCGATGCAAAATATCCCATTCACACATCAGCAATTGGCGTGCATAGCTAAATAGCTCAAATTTGGTAACAAAAGTACGGATGAATCCAAATTTTTGTCTTGTTGAACTAACTAGGTGTCTCCAACTGCCCCCATTCATTGACATTATTGGTTTCAATTAATCAAAACAACACGACTTGTATCATCCTGTTCGCCATGTGGAAGTTGCATGAGTTTCAGAAGAGTACAGTTCACACAAATGTTGTGATAAACAGGAGGTATTTCTATATCAGACATAACATAACAAGAGAAGTGTTAACCTGATCGCCATCTCGTATATAAGTCCACCAGTGCCCTATAGAATATAATGTCCAATACAAAATGCAATCAACGTGCCGATCATTTCATATTTGTTCTTTTCTTTCTTTTCAGTGTCATGGGATTTATCGAATCGTTTGGCCTCGATATTGTGACTTGAAGCGACTTTTTATGTAGTTGCTATTTTTTGCACTTGGTCACTATGAAAGCCGCTTCCGAAGTATGTAGGAAATCACTTCCCACTTGCAGCGACGAAGAAACCAAGAGAAATAAATTTGAGAAAGCCAAGAAACAGGTACTTGAAAAATTACTGAATTTAGTTTGATAAGAGGTCCAGCTGATTACAAAAGCACTTGTTTAACGATCATTTTCTTATCAAGATAGGAAGAGTGTCTACTTGATTGATCTTTATTATTTTAATTATGGATATACTTCCCTACTAACAAGGCTGTTGAATTGTTGTATTACAGTACCCAAAAATAAAAGGGAACAAAGACGTGTTTTGCTGGACTTGCCACAAAAGTGGTAACATTGCCACGTGCTCTCGCTGCCCTCGAGCCTACCATTTGAAATGTGCTCATTTGGACAAAGTTCCCGAGCCCAGCAAGAAGTGGATATGTCCCGAATGCGATTACGTGCAAAGAGCTAACACTCAATGGTTAGTAGTGATATTTATCAAGAGCTTTCTGTCCAGTTGTTCTGTTTCACAAATGAATTGTGTTTATCAATTGTCTTTGTGCATTTTTAGGAGCAATGTTCAGGTCAAGGTTTTGTCCCAATTGCTTGGTTACGTCATAGAGAGGATGAAATTAGTGAAAGGGGTGAGTTACTCTCGACACCTGTTTCTAGCATACCCGTTGATTTGGGCCAATCAGATTGTATTCTGCAATTCGTTTGAAATTAAAGCTGGGTTCACATGGATCCGTAACGTCCGTAAAGCCATCTGATTGGCTGGAGCAAGGGTATGGAGTGGGGGGACTGCTTCCTCAGATTCACTTTTGGAGCGGCTGAAAATATCTGATAAATTCGATATTTTACGCGACGTACGAGTGCGCAATAGCTTCTGCGCACGCACCCCCCGCCCCGGCCGCATTTGTTATCTCTCGTAATCTATCGTTTTTCGTTGAATCTCTGGACTGTGTATGCCCGTCCTGCAGTCCCCCTCCACTACTTTTACGGACGTTACGGATCCATGTGAACGCAGCTTAACAAATATAAATATTTCATTCTTCTCAATTCAGAGTGAAGATTTCTGTGAACCTGTTGACACTAACAAGTGGCATGACTATTTGGACTACGTCATTAAACCGATGGATATTCCTAAGCTGGTTGAAAACGTCCGTCGTCAACTTTATAAAAGCCCGGAAGCCTTTCTTGCTGATTTCCGATGGATCGTGCACGACAGTTACGTCTACAATTCTGGTGAGTACGGATCTCAATGTGGATTACATCAGTTACCTTCAAAATTATCAAACCTAATTCAGAAGATTCTTATGCAAAATTATCATGTTGCAGTTCATTCTGCCTACACCAAGACTGCCAAGAGCATGTCAGCTGTCGCAAAGCAGGAATGTGAAGAAATAAAGAACTGTGCTGATTGCTACTTACACGCATACTCCTTAGAAGAGAATTCGTGGTTCATTGAGCCCTGTGTAAGTACCTCGTGTAAACTCAGAGATCCCTCATTACTTCTTTTTAAAAAAAACCTGCTGCACACTGGTGTAAACATCTATGGCACAGCGTATCTCTAAACTCGCTTGCTTGGAATTTTAATATTTTATTGCAGACTACACCGCATGTTTTGGTCTGGGCGCAGCTTTCGGGCTTCCCCTACTGGCCTGGTAAAGTCATGAAGCGAAGTGGAGACCTGATTGACGTTCGGTTCTTTGGAGATCACAGCAGGTACGTAAAGGCACATGGCAGACCTTGCAGACATGCTAATATAATCGTAGAATATTTTTTCTTATAAATGTGGAAGGATTTTTCGAGAAATTAGTCTAAATATGTATCTTTTACTTTCCAGGGCTAACGTTCCTGTTACTTCCTGCTTCCTCTACAGCAGATTAATGCCCTGTTCCGTCAAGAAAACTCATCCGAAAATCGCTGATGGAGTGAAGGTTAGAATTATGGTCCAACACAATGCCAAATAGTTGCTGTTTTGACAAGTGTCCATTCATTCTTTCACTGGTGTTCTTCTTTGCAGGAAGCAGAAGAGCATGTGAAAAAACTGAGAAGTTTGTATGGAACTTTTTATTATGCTCAGTATAGAGTTCGATATGTTCCAAAAGACGAAGATCTCATTCGAAAACTTCAACTGCCAGGGGTAACTACTTTTGTCTTAGTAGGATGTCCTCATCTGAAAAATGTATTAGTAGAAATTTTACTAACACTTCTGACATTTTTAGTTCCGAAGGCCTAACGAAACTCAAGAGTTTCTCAAAATGGTGGTAAGTTATCGTTTCGTTAATTATTGACTACTGAAACCTAATCTTGTCCATGTTGACCTTCACTGCATACGGCTCATCCATCTACATTTTTCTGCTTGATGAGGGGGTCAGGCTCTCTGAAGCCCTGCAATGTCTCGTGTATCAACTGCAATTGGTTAATTTCAGCTGTTTTCCATGTTTCAGGAGCAAGAGAGAGCCACTAAAATGCTTATCGACAGAGACTTCCAATGTGAAATGAAGCAAATGTATACCCAGAAGAAAACTCTCGTGTCCACCAAACGAAAAAGCGTGGAGCGATCGGCTAGAGAAGGACCAAAGAGGATGTTGGTTCAGCTCAACACGCCTATGGGACCTAAATGCGCTGTCATGAATTGGTCAGGATCAGAATCCGATTCGTCACCAAACCATGTTTCTGAGCAAATGGCAGAAAATAACAAATCCGGATCGCTGAACTCGAGTTTGAGCTCTCTACTGGAACCTGTTCCCACAAAGCGGTTGAGACTCTCTGAGAACTTTGAAAGCCTTGAGAGTGAGCCTGAAAACGAAGCAATGATCAAGCAAGTGGTAGCGACTTCTACCAAAGAACTGGTAGATATTTACAAGAGCATATCTCCAAACAAACCTAAAACTCCAATTAAAGGTACTGGAATTTTAGAATCTATGTCGCGAAAACTTTTGACACCTACCAGTGCTAAAGGCGTTGAAATAAATGAGGATTCTCCCTCTCAAACAACTAGTTCTGGGGAAAGACCTATCGTTAGTCCTTCAGTCCAGCCCAGGCAGAACGGATTTAAAAACTCCTTTCAGGGCCTTACTAGTCATTGTCAGGAAGATTTAGATACGGATTCGGACATAGACGCTCTGGTCATAGCATCTCGGGAATCCTCACCGGTCAGCAATGAAAATGATAAGGAATTGGGAAAAGAGAATTCGCTTTTGAGAACCACTTTACCGCCAGAATCTGAAAGCGGTGTGAGTGAGTCGGTAAGCTGTGTCTTACATAGTGTTACAGCTTCGCCTGTCCATGGCAGGTGTGACGCCAAAGTTCTTGTTGGTGCAGGTGGAAAATGTTCCACGAAAAGTGTTTCAGAGAAAAGTGAACGAAAAAATCCCGTCTTGCGTGTCGAGGAAGCAGTAGTAGATTGTACAACTAATAATTCTACAAAGGATGTCATCCTAATTGAGTCATTGTCCGACAAAACAGAGGAGGTGGGTCTCGAGGGTAATGTATCCGAAGAGGCCCCCTCGACCGGTGCTATTGATATAAGAAGTACATCATCCGATGCTCTTCTTGAAAAGGACGATCGTTTTCAAGGATTGGATTCCAGCATAAGTTATAATACCTCTGAGGTGAAGTCAGGAGATGCAAAGGCAAATGACAGTGGTAGGAGCGACATTCTAGATTTACTGGATGGAGATTTGAGTCATTTATATGAAAACCTTGAATCTCTAAACTCTCCGAGTAATGATTTCATCGCAAACGATACAAACGCCACTTCGGAAACAGGCAGGATGGAACAATCCAATTTAGAACTAAGTGATGTTTCAGTACTTGTTTCCAATACCCAAATTCACGATTCAGTTGATGTCACCAAAGACCCTGGATCTGAAGCATCCACAGCTTCTAGCCTAAACATGAAAGTCAGTCATGATTCTGACGCAAATGAAGTAAAATCCGTTAAATCGCATGACACATTGGGGTCAGGCAGAGAAAGTCCCCAATGCCACCTCAAAGAAGCACTCATGTCGTCTGCCCTAGGAGATGCTGGTTCGTCTTGTGGAATTGATGCATCAAACAACGCGGTTGAGACTGTTGGCTCTAAGCCACATGAAATTCAGATATGTGATTCAAGCTCTGGAGCGACTTCTTCCTCGGAACATTTGGCCACCACTTCCACCGAGGAACAAACAAAACCACGAATGTCATCTGATGAATCAGGTTTGGGGCTTGAAACAGAAACAACATGGACATCTAACGTGCAAAATGAACGACTACGTGTAAAACCATTACTTGCATTACAATCTGATCCACCTCAGATAAACCAAGGAACCATGCCTGGAAAAGACCATTTTTCAAAGGACAGTGACGTTGCCACACTTTGTGATAGTCAAAAGGAACTCATAAATGCATCAAATTCCACCAATTCAATTGAAATTGATGTTGAACCTGTAGAGACCGTAAAAATGAAGTCAGTGGAAATGCAAAAACCTCCAACAGTTATTGCGTTCACAAATTCAATTAGCTTGGAGAAAACATTGAAACAGAGGTCTTCTGAAAGAAATGAGAAATCTGTAAATCCAGGCTTTGTGGGATGTGAAGATGTTCGTGTAGATGCCGGCTCATCTAGTCCACTGGTGGTGGGAAACGCTGGAGAAACATCTCTAGTGATGTCTGATCCTCACAGCATGGAATGCCAAGTGATGGCGAATTCTGCAATTGTTATGGCTCCTGTTGGTAGCGAGGAAGAGCAAGATGGAAACTTTGTTACGATTGCATCGTCCATGAGTTTGAGTGATGTCTATGAAAGTACGTCAGCTCGGACACATCCTGTTAAATTGAAAAATCTTGCTCAAGCAAAGAAGAAGCTTGGAGAGGGTGCTGTGAAGAAATCAAACCTTAAAGAAGACAACAAGGATGTGGTAGCCAGTGGCATGCGTAAGTACAATTATTCTAGATGAACCAGAATCGCCTCATTTTTAAACACATTGTCGCGTAAATGGTTGCTTCAAAATAATTGAAAACCGAGTAAACTTGTTTCATGTAATCTCGATGTTAAACATATGTTCAACATAATAATATTATTAGGTTTGGGAGGCCAAGTTGCCAAGAACTAATGGGCACAGAATAAATAGTAAATTCGAGTTAATCTCGAAACTTCCTACAGAATAAGACCCTTATCCCTATGCTACCATCCAAAGTGAAATAGCCGTTGACATACATTTGGGCATTTTTGAGGTTTTGATTGGGTATGATATCTATTTGGTTTGGTTAACCTGGAGAAACAAGTGGGAAAAATATGTTTGTTGTAGTGGGGTATAAAAATCATATACTAAGTATATGATATATTGAGCTAGGTAGTAATATAATCTAACAATTTTTTGTATTGTTACCTCTTGTTTACTAAGTTCTATGGGCTTCTTTCAGCACTACCTATAGTAATCAAAGTTGAATCAGAGGGTGTGGATGACGTCTTGGACAGCCCATCTGCTCCTGCAGTGAAAACAACCAAACCCAGCATCAAACTTGTTCATCACAGCAACCTCATGGAGCACCCGCGTCTTGCTGACGTCAAGAGAGACTGTGGGACACCTAAAAACAACGTGAGTTGTTTATTTTTTTCGTCATAATTATAAATTAAAGAGGAAGATGGTAAACTCATTACTGATCGGAGTCCTGCAGAATATCATATTCTTATTAAAAGTAGTTTGGCAGGTCCTGAATATTCATGATTGGGCTAGATTAAGGAGCGGTATTAAGGTCCTTCCACTGGAAGGTCCAAGGGTCGGGGGATAGTCCATGACCTCCCCCCCCCCCCTCCATCAGAGCCAAAATCGGCAATATCGTAAAAGTTGTCGGGGCGTAACTTTTCAGTTAAACGTTCACCATTACAGATGATCCCTCCTTTCAACCCTAAAAGCACATTTTCTGACGTTCGCGACTTGATTGAGGCCAAAAAGCAGTTCATTTCAGCCAAACTGAAGGGCGACATCTATGGAATGCTGGATAAGATCAAAGCTGAGTACGACGGCCACATCGAGCTTCTCACAAGCGTGTCAGGTTAGCCTTTGAAATGATTGCGACTTTTTCATCTTCTCCCCCTTTCTGGTCGTAAATGCATGTCAATGAGATCCGTTTCGGATTTTTGTCCTTTAGATCGGTACCTGCAACATTTCGAGAACACTTTCGAAACTGACAAAACTAAACTGTACGAAGATTTCAAAAACAAACTGAGGGACCAAATGGATCAGCAAATTACGGAGATAAAACGTAAACAATGGTGTGCAAATTGTGGGGCTGAAGCCAGTTTTCACTGTTGCTGGAACCACGCCTACTGTGGGGACGAGTGTCAGGTGAGCTAAATTTGATTTGGATACTGTACTGCTTTGTTTGTTTTGCCCCTGTAGTTATTTCTTAAAACTTGTATTTTTTAATGAAAAATTTGATTTGGGAAAATAATTTCATAGAAGTTTAGGGTCTTAGTCCTCGAATGACGTTCCAGGAGAGGATATAAGCTACAGTTTACTGGCGACGCAGGGGAGCAGATCGATTAATATAAGAGCGATGGCAGGGGACATTTCATGTACATCCTTTCTAAAGGTGTAATTATAAATTTGGATTTGTCAAAAACTCACGTACCTATCGGTTTTTTTCCCACAGAAAGAGGACTGGGCAACGCACACTCAAGTATGCACGCAGTACAGCATGTCGGCCACTGATCCGTTTATCAGGGTCTCTCCTACGTTCCAATGTTTGTTGGAAAAGCAGAATAGTTACGGGGTTCCTAAGAAAATATCCGTTGCGGTATGTATGTTATCGATACTGATTATCGTATTTCAACATTTTGTCGGCTGTGCAGACCCATTGAGTGGGAACAACATTGTAGGGCGGAATTCGTAGTTGTCCCTCAAGTATGGGTGTACGCATAGTTGTAAAGTTGACACGTTTAGTGTACACACAGCTCTTATTCATATGAGGGCTTCAAACCCAAAAGTAGTCGACAGACCCGTCAAATGCGCACTCAGCTTTATTCAGGGGCAGATCGAGACTTTGATCTAGGGGGGGGGGGGGGGTCATGAGGTTCATAACCTAACCTTACTCATACTAACATATGGATTGAATTTTACAGACAAAGTTAATTATTTCTATTGCCTGTATGCAATTGTAAGTTATTCCCTAATGTAACTGACAATAACATAATTTCTACCTCCACTCCTACTAGTACATGGCCAAATCAATGTTTTCTTGTTTTTTTTTAAAGCTATTTTGCGTTTTGAATTTTTTTGACAACACTGTGTTAAGGTTTTAGAACGATTTCAACAGGTCACTTCGAGGTCCTTATCTTAATTTAATGGACTATACTCCTACTTGTACAAGGCGAACTCAATGTTTTGTTTTGCGATTTTGCTTTTTGCATTTATCTTATAAAACACTTTTTGCTCGCCAAAGACGTCCAAGTTCGAACTCAGCCTAGTATGGACCTACGGAGCAACCCCTCGAAATTCGGGAGGAGTCGCTATTTTCAGAATCGAGATGTAGTGCCGAAAATTGTGTAGCTTATTGGGCAATAAGGCTTCTACTATAATATTGCCGATTTTCGGGTCCTCGAGAGGGGGGGGGGGTTGGACTATTTGTTCAGTTTTTCACGTGAAGCTTTGGGTTAATACATCTCAAAAATATATACCCTCGGTATTGTTCCACCGGCCAACTAACTAGTTTACTTATTGGAATGCTGAAACGTTACGCTGGTTTAAACATGATCAAATTTGGGCTTCTATGATTCAGGAATTGTGTGAAATCTCAATTACTTACAAGTTATAGGTTGAGTGCGATATTCCGAAAATTCGCTCATGTTTACAAGGCTAGAACGTTTTCCTTCACCTTGAGCTATACATTTTTTAACGAGAATAATTCCATGCAAAGTGAAAATTTCCACAATAAAATCACACTGTTTTAATAACAATTATTGTTCTCTATTGCAGGACCTGATCAACGTTCCCGTGCCGGTTTCCGTTCAAAATTCTCCGACCAACATGCAAATGAAAAAACCTAAAAAACTGTTGGGATCCACAATAACATACTCGCAGGCGAGTGTTTTCACCATTTTCGATCTTTATAATATAATCTTTATATTATATTCGAAATGTTTGACTGAAGACTGAAAGGGACGTCCAATGGAAGCTTCGTTCGCAGTGGGCGTTCGGCACATTGCGAACGGTTCTGCGCAAGCGCAGTCGAATTTGGTTGTTCGCAGTGCGAGTTCTGACAGTTCCAGAACTACGAAAACTCCGAGAACTCTGTCAGTCCCCGCATTTTTTCAAGAACTCAAAGAACTAGAACGCCAGCGCATTTCACAACTTTTTCAGAGCTTGCGGAGTAAACAATAACCAACTTCCATTGGTTGCCGTGCGTTCAATTTATTTGCTTACCCTTGATTTGCTTATTCAATCAATCAATCAATATATTCTTTATTGATAAAGGCGTAGCCTATTCAATGCATGGGCCATGCCCATTATACAAAACTTGAACTAGGTAAATATTACATTTCCAAATATTAAATATTACATTTTTTAAATATTACATATCCATTATACAAAACTTGAATTAAATACCTATTACATTTCCAAACATTATCCGAACACCCTCAGATAATTACAAAAAATAAATAAATAAATAAATAAACAAATAAATTTTCTTCTAATTAAACTAAACCAGCCTCTTCCAACAACCTGGTCTTAAAAATACGCTTATGCAGGTAAGAAAGAAAAAGAGAGCCTATCATCTTGGTTTCTACCCTACTTTTTCCTGATAGTAAATTATTAATTAAATGTTCTTTACTTACTAATCTGGACCCCAAGAACTTAAGCCGCTGTGGAGCCAACTCAGAGCACCAACAGAGAACATGGAAAATGGATTCATTGCTTCCACTGTTGCACAATATACAAGCTCTCCGCTGGTCAATCAGGAAGTTCTCCCCACAAATCCACCCTCTCATAACGATTGAACCGGCCAACCTGAGCTGCACAAGGATCCTTTTCTCCAGCACAGGCGCATCCGAGTTCAAGTAGCTTTCTGGGTTGTTGGGCGTAAACCATAATCTCTTGTACAAATCGGTATACGAGGAGTTGAACATCCTTCCAAGGTCCTCATAAAAGAGTTTAGTTTTGTAAGAACCGACCATGGATTTTCGTTTCTCCTTCAATTCTTTGTGGTCTAGCCTATCCCACACTCCCCCAAACCCAATATCGTACATCATTCTTTTAACCTGCGCTGCCCAGTTATGTCTTTGTAGGTAGGTTCCCCTCCTCACCGTTGCCACCAGCTGGTCCAAACAAATTCTCGGATATCTCCTCGTGTCCATTTCCAACAAACGTAAGAGCCACCCCAATACCCTATCAAAAATCCTCACACTCAATCTATCCCGACCAGTCTCAAGCCTCAACAAATAACCAGGTGTACAATTTGGCAGCAGTAAGGCACTTTTAATAAACTTGTTCTGTACTTTTTCGATTTCCTCAAAATATCTAAGGCTCCAAATCTCCGCATTATAAAATAAAACCGACTCTACTAGCGCCCCTTCGATACGACACATAGAATCCCAGCTTTGACATTTACCCCTCACCAAAACCTGTCTAGCACCACCCCAAGCAGCCAAAGCTCTGGACTTGAAATTACCCGCCGCCTTGAAAAACACCCCCGACGAACTGAACGGGACTCCTAGATACGTATAGTCGGTTGCACCCTTTATGACTATATTGCCCACTAAATATTCCTGATTGACGTCCATTCCTCCTCTTTTAGAAAAACATATAACTTTAGTTTTTGACGGGTTAATTGCAAGACCCATCGATTCGGAAAATTCCAGCAATGCACAGAGCTTATTCTCAATATCCCCTTTCGAGTAACCGAGCACGCAGAGATCGTCAGCAAAACAAAGTGATAGAATGTCCTTCCCTCCGTCTACATTCACACCACTAAAGCCCCTATCTCGTATATATTTCTCAAGGCCGGAGAGGAATAGTGAGAAAATCAGCGGACTGCAAGGGTCTCCCTGCAAAATACCACGGAAAACTGGGTAGAAACTAGTAGTGCCTTCGGAGGTTTTAATTGCAACTTTTGCCACTTTATATAGACTCATTAAAACTTCGAGTATATTTCCCCTTATACCCATTCTTGAGAGTATACACCAAATCATTTCATGTGGAAGAGAGCCAAATGCATCTTTATAGTCTATAAATGCGCAATAAAGTTTACCCTTCGGATGTTGCAATTTTAAAGTAATCAGTGCATTTAGAGTGAAAACATTATCCCGGGTACCTCTCCCCCTTCGAAAGCCCGCCTGGGACTCTGGGATAATGTAATTCCCCTCTGCCCATTCCGTCAATCTCTCACACACACACTGGGTGAAACATTTGGTAAATGTGTTCATGAGTGCAATCGGCCTCTGCTTGCCAATGTCGTTTAAGTCCGATGTTTTTGGGATCATCCTCAGTAGAACCCTTCCCCATTCCTCGGGCACTTGCCCCCTTTCAAGAACCATGTTAAACAGTTTAACCATGTAGCTAGTACCAGCTTCGCTCAGATTTTTCCAAACCTCATTTGGTATACTGTCCACCCCTGGTGTTTTACCACCCTTCAGCCGTGCCAGAGCTGCTTTGACTTCTATACTTGTGAATGGTGCATTTAACGACGGGAAAATTATTTCCACATCACGACCCGCGGCCCAACTCTGTGAAGGGGGGGCATAAGTAGATTCCAAATAGTTTTCCCAGCTCTCGAGACTAATAGTAGAAAATTTCAAATCCCGGTAGCGGACCTTTTTTATCGCTTCCCACCATTCACGCGAGTTTCGTGCCTTAGATATTGTCTCACTTATCTCTTCATTGTATTTGTTTCTCAAGTCCCTGATTAATGAAAAATATTGACTCTTGCTTACGAGATACTCATTAATTTTTTGTTTTCCGATTTGCTTATTATTCATATTTATTCCAGTTTAATATTTAAATTACATTACATTATTAAATTAAATTATTGTAAACTAGAAATGTCAACCACTACCAGCGATAGTTTTGACGACAGTTGTGAAATGTGTGGTTTGTAGGCGATGAGGACGAGATCGAAGTGGTAGTAGGATTTCGTCTACATCCACGAAACTCGAATTTTTTCGACAAAATTGTGCCATGGTTCGACTAGAGCTGTGCAACAATTCAGAATTTTCTGATTTTTCTGAGAGGTAAATTGAAAGCTCGAGTATGACCGGTCTTCACAATAAGGCTTAGAAACTCCCAAAATTGAATCAAATGCATTTTAATCAGAAATCTTTTGACGGATTTTCCACCCCTCTCTTAGTCCACCTTGTTAAACATTTGAATAAGGATTTTGAACGGTGAAAACTGCAATTATTCAATCAAAACGGAATTAAAAATCCGTCCTTTTCATGCAGTCAAAAAAATCTAAACAGCAACGGGCTCCACGCTGTCTGAAATCATAAGAAATATAATTTTTAACTCAGTTAAATAAAAATGAAGGCGCGGAATTCCAGAGGCTTATTAAAACCCGATCGCCTAGCCAGCCAGCCCTCTGACGTCTTAGGCTCTTACGGCATAGGCTGTGACGTACTAGTTGGCCTCCTGCCAGCCGTCTGACGTCATACGCTCGTGCGTCATAGGCTCTGACGTACTAGTTGGCCTCCTGCCAGCCGTCTGACGTCATATGCTGTGACGTACTAGTTGGCCTCCTGCCAGCCGTCTGACGTCATACGCTCGTGCGTCATAGGCTCTGACGTACTAGTTGGCCTCCGGCCAGCCGTCATAGGCTCGTGCGTCATAGGTGCGTCTGACGTAGTGGCCCGCCTGTCGCTTGTGTTCTGACGTGATCTGAGGGAAAGGGTGAATCAAGGAAACAAATTTTTCCCGTTTCAGTTTATGTGCCAAAGCAAAGACATGAAAATGTCAAAAGAATGTCAACTCCATCCTGTTGTTGATACAGTCGTGAATTAAATGCTTGTATACGAGTCTGCAACACATTGGGACATTTTATGTCTTTAAAGAAGTGATTCAAGAACCCTCGAACAATGCTACATCACCTACCCCAGTAGCGTAGTAACTACGCTACTGGGGTAGGTATAACAACTGTTGTTATACTTAATTGTAGGGTTCATCATAAATTATGAAGCTTGCATTCGTATGGACAATATAAATTATTGAGAATGATCACCTGTGTTTAAACAATCACGCTCATACCGCAGCTTGTCGGCCACGCACTCCGCAGTGGTTAACGTAATATGGTTAGGTAAATCGAGAGCTATCCAACGAGTGGTGAACGATTTTTGTACGATGATAACTGGCGAAGATAAAGTTCCGTAGCAACGAATCGGTTGTAAGCGAAAATCATCAGAAATTTTCGTGACGATTTCGTGTAACGCTTTTGTGTAACGTTTTTCGAGTTATGTGCCAGAGTAAAGACATAAAATGTCAAAAATTGTAATTTTCTCCTTTGCAAGTCTCTATCAATTCTTGCCAGAGACCTGAGGATCCTGAACTTGGAGTTATGTACGATTTATATTAAATATAAATCAAATTTTGCTTCAAGGGCACACCAGCAGCACAGGTAACACGAATTGAGTGAGGTTACTAACAACAAGACAGGTTCTTCCAGTTCTGAAATCGTTCGCAGTGCAGAACGCGATTCTACAAGTTCCGTCACTCCCGGGGACTTTTCGTCCCAGTTCTGATGAATTCCGGAACTGTCAGAACGCGGACTGCGAACGAAGCTGGAGTATAGCGTAGCAATGTAATTATTTGTGGCCTGAACTGACGCCAGCGAAATATGTTCATTTCAACTATTGTTTAGTAATCTCGACATCTTTTCCCCCAGGCTCCAACCATAAGCATACCAGACAATGAGTTACCTGCCCTGCCTAGACCTCCGCCGTCGACTAAGAGCTACCTCACAGCACCTGTTCAGAGGCTGAACAACGGGGAGCAAATCAGTTTTGACAACGGAAGTCGGGCGTACCGGATCATCCAAAATCCCGTTCCCCAGAAGTCTTTGAAAGTTGTCGGGAATACATCGAGAAATCCAACGTCACTCAACGCATACACTGGGCCCCTGATGCGTCTGGGGGGCCAAAGTCGGTCCTTCGCTCTAGTGGTTGGCGGTGATACTTCCAACAGCCCGTCCCCGAGTTACGGCACAATCAATAAGAATTATTCGTCTTATCCTTCCACGAGCGGTACTCTAGCGAACAAATTGGCCAACAAAACCATCACTCTGACCAAAAAAATCGCTCCGGCCCCCGTTTCTAAGAAGTCCCCAACAGTCCGCGTCATGGAAGAGAACGAACTCGCAACTATTCTCAACCGTAACCACCTACGCGACGCCTATGCACACGCGTCTTCGTGATCCTACCTCCACCTATTCTCATCCTGAGAGCGACTGACTGACTGTAAATAAGCAATGAGACTTGTAAAGTTGTGTAAATATAGTTAGTACTCTTATTTTTTTGTTCTCTAATCAAACAGCCTTTCGGGCCCATTTCGTGTGCTAGAGGTGGATACGTCATAAGGTTGGAGCTGTGATTATTTTCATTTAGTACCTAAGGAATCATTCATCGCAACTTCCTGATTGAAATCAATGTCATTATGTTGTGGGTACCTGTGTCAATTATTGCATACAATTTTTCTCTTTTCACATTACTCCCAGTTTTCTTTATTTCTCTAATTTACTGGTAAGATTGTACCTATAATTTATTCATCGACCAGGTGTCGATTTCCTTTCTTATTTTCCATAGTTTCAAGTGCAATTATTACGGTACCTAACTATACTTTGTAAGTACGTTTGCTAAAGTTTCATTTTCAAGACGCCGCAAACTAGAAACATTTGTTGTTCTTCTTCAAATTTCCAAGGAAGTACCTAATTTATAAAGTTGAATAATTTATAAGTGACAGCATTTTTCAAGGGTCTTGTATATAAATAATACATATAGTGTTCACGTTTCGTATAAAACGTTTTATGAAGAAACCCCCCCCCCCCCCCCCATGTTACTTATTTATTTGATGTTATGATTATTCGAGAATTCTCCTCATTAATCAAAATAACGACCGATTTTGAAGGAATTCTCATGGCCAATCTTATTGCAATGTGGACTTGGGATAGCATAAATTCTGGTAAAGGTTCATATCGGTGATGTTCAAATTCACTGCTGATGTTTGGATACACCAAAACTGTGTACAGCATTTCCTACACTGGATTAATGTGAATTATACTTTACGGAATTTCTGCGCCAGTCAAAATTGGCAGCTATCATGACGTTGATTGGAGCTTAATTCGAATGGCCCAGAAATCCCACACAGCATAATCCATATGTACCCAGTATAGGGAATGCTGTAAGTATATAGTTTTGGTGTATCAACTTTGTGTGTTTATGTCGTAACCCGTACGCCATGCCCAGTGCCTACGCGCTCAGTTTCGTCTAAGGAATCATTCTGAGATTCATGAAAAATAGGGTACCTAGTGTAACATTCATGTGCCTGTACTACTACCCCTTCCGGGGCTGATACAAATGATACACCTCATTGCCAAAATATAGTAATTATCTGGGAGTAGCCCAGCCTTATTGCCCAATAGCTACAAACTTGACGGCAGGATATTTCGACTTCCAAGATAGTAGTAAGTACTTCCCACATTTCGAGGGGTAGCCATACTAAGGCTGAGTTCGAGCATGGACGTCTTTGGCATGCGAAAAGTTTTACCAAAAAATTTAAAAAGCAAAATCTATATTTTTTTTTTTAATTGACTTGGCCATGTGCATGTAGAAATAGGCCGGGAAATAGGCACACTTGGTTGTGGGATCGGAAGAGGTGTCCACACATCTCATACAAGCCTTCGACTCGAAAAGCAAGTCGTGCTCGTCATTCCATATCCAACACGACATGTGAGCACATATTAGTATCCGTGATTTGGCAATAAGAAGAGGGTGCACATCCAGCTGGAAGACAAAGATATGTGGAAGGAGATTCTCGCTCTCTTCTTCCACTTTTTGAGCATTTCTATTAGCTCTTCCAGCTTGATAGTCGTTATTTTGGCCACGAGAGTTAAATAAATCAACACTTCGCGTCCAGCAGCCGGAAATGGTGAGCAGAATCAGTGTGGACTACAGCGTCTCATGCCATTCCCTACATGTTACATGTCTGTGATTCCCTTAACCTCATGAACCCACCCAAAGTCTGGATCCGCCCCTTTACAACCATAATTTCATGATAGGTACTTATTATTATCGGTAAGTTGGATTGGGGATTCTGATCATTTCCAAGCACCCACCCATTCTTGCCACAACGCCCATCATAATGCACTTTCGTGTTTTTGGTTGGCATAACACAAACCTCATGATTCTACTGATAATTCATTTCTAATTAGTATTTTCTCTAATATACTCCTCAATGAGATGTGGCTCGGGCACAACAGGTCACAAATTTAGGCAACACATGAATTTTAATCACTTCCAGCAGTTCGGAAGGAGACAAATGAAGCACTTCTTTATTCAATGAACAAACCGTGTTTTAAAATTTATATTTGAAAAATTCAATATTAAATAATCATGTTCATTTCAATAACAATAATTGATAACAAAATTTTAAATACAGATTCCAAGTAGCCACTGAATTATTATTTTTTCCAACATTGCACTTCTAGATAGTTCCATTTTCAAAACAGTAAAATTTCCAACAGGCCATGATCCACTCCATCAGGAGAAAGTGTAACAAAATATTACATCTGGGTTCAAATTAACTTTTAACAAAAATATTCTCTGATTTTGTCTCCACTAAATTGTTAATCAACGCTACTATGATAAAAATTAAGTGTTACTGGCCAGTCTTCTTTTTTTTCTCTTCAATTAGATTCACTGTACAGCACTTTTCAAATTGGTTATCAAAAAAAGTTCATCTTCCAAGTTTACAAAAAAGTCCACCTCATAAGCACGAAAAAATGTCTTTGGAAATACGCGGGGATGTTTTTTTTCTTTTTCATTTAAAATAAAAAAGGTACTTTTCTAGTCTCCTGACAGTTCCAACAATGAGTCCACTTAGAGTTCAAGCTTCTTTTGTACGAAGGCCGGAGATCCGCAGGAATTTTGCTTGTCTTGGAATGAAGCGAAAAATCAAACTATCTCGGATTAAATAGTTTAGTCCGTGGTTTGATGGCTGTAGACCTCTTCCCCAAATCCGTCTTCCAAGGTTTTCTTACTATGGATTCTTGTTGTGGCGAATTACCTGAAAGCAGACTTACGTCCTAATGAAGGAACATTAAATTAATGTAATAGTTTATGTTAGGGGGGGGGGGGGGGGGTACACAACCAGCATGAACAGGTTTGGGTAAATGTACAATCCACGGGTAGATCCAGTAATAGTGGATACTATAGTTTGGAATCCTTTAAAAGATTTATTTGTTTAATACAACATTAAATTAATAGGCCAAAATGAATTTAGGCCAACTCAACAAGGTGAGGTCAGATGGAATTGAACACACGTGGAATGGATAACAAGCTTCACTCAACAATCAATTCAGTCCAAAACAAGTATTCAGTTGTTCCATTTCGAAATGAAAAAATAATAATTGAATAAATAAACATGGATCGACGTCATTTGGTTCTGTTTTAATAGTACGATGGGCAGATCAAGATTTTAAAATTGCCGTGTTCAAACAGATTCAGTTTTTATTTTAACAAAAGGAGGGCACATCACTATCTAGAAAGCCGCAAAATGAAACAAGTCATGAGAAAGGCAGGTAGTGACAATGTGGGGTAAAAGTGGCGCTCCTGTGAAATCGAACAGCTGGAGTGGGAGGTACCTACTCGTAAATCCAGTGCATTAAGATATTAATTCTCGAATTCTTAAACCAACAGGTTGCACTGAGGTTTGACATGCAGTCCTAGGTCAGTGACAGCTGGCAGTGAGTCCGGGGATGCATGCCCGCATCTAGCGACTAGTCTGAAAATACAATGGGGTATGCTGCGCATGAGAAATGAAAATTGAAAAAAACCGATTTATTGGGCGGTATGAATAAAACGAAGTAAAACCTTTTACTTGCGGAAAACGAAGCAAATCCTGCAAGTATTATGAATAAAAAAAGATGAGCAAAACCTTCTGCTTCTGTAGGAAAAGCATAAGCTCGAAGAAAACGCATTTCTTTCAATCAAAAGTATTCACTTTCCTCAAGTTATCATATCGTTCGTTTATCAAGTGCCATGTTTGCCTCATTTGTGCATTTTTCCCTGTTGTATCAGAGTGTGAGTGTGCATTTCGTGCTTTTTGCTTACTCTGTCAGTGTTTTTACATTATTATAACTGTGGCTCCGTAATTTTTCTTTTCCCAGTGCAATTGGTGTGGTGGACTGCACTCATTGAAAAACAATTGGTACATGGGGACGAATATATCAACAGAAAGCCGTGTGACGCCACGTGCAAGTTCACAAGCGGTGACGTCAGATGGCCGGGTTCCGTCATGACAGTCGAATATGGAAGAATTCCATTAGCCCTGAAAACACTGTTATACTGGGTGACAGTGGGTATGGCATTGTGAACCATGGCTGGTGGTCCCTTTTCGTAACCCCAGCAATGATCTGGAATGATCTTTTAATACCTTACTGACAAAAGAGTGTGCGTTGACAGATCTTTTGGCCAATTGAAAAGGAGGTTTCCAATTTTTAAGTACGTTTGCCGGAGTAAACAAGACAGAGTAACAAAAATAGTCGTGGCGTGCGTTGTACTGCATACCATAGCCAAAATGTTACGAGGCTTTTACTCTTTTCCAGTGAAGCAAATCCTTCGGAGTGAAGGTAATGATTATTCATACGAAAAAGAGTAAAACCTTTTCCTTCGAGCAAATGCTTGAAAGCATTAGCTTTCGTTTTATTCATACCGCGCATTATATTAATTGAGTTGCTATTGCACGTAAACACCAGTTTCCACGTAAAAAAGAACACCACAGAGATCGATGATCACAATTGAAATCTGATTGATTTGAAACTCGGACGGAAAACCGCGTTCCCGTATGACGTCACCCGTCGGGCCCCCTCGACCATCTCGCGTGTTACAGGTCATCGCGCGGTTTTTATGAACATGATTACGTTTCTCTACCCATACAAAATAAGAGTAAACTAATTTTGACGAATGGTTCCCATTTTTACGTTTTTGAAGTGATTCTCCATCAATAAAAATTCTTAAAAAAAAAAAAAAACATGCGCAGACCCCATTTGGGATAGTTTAACGTAGAACGCGAGCGAAAATTCACGAACTCACTCCACCAGCCACCACTGGAACAGCCAATAAAACAATTAAAAATACAATTTACATACTTAATCACACAAAACACAATTCATTTTCAATAAATGAATCACTATCAAAACCACAAGTTTTACATCAAACTTGAACATGCTATTTGTTTTCGCAAATATAAACACATTATAAAATGAACTGAGAAATCAAGGAACGCCACGGGTTTATACATCAACACAGTATCACTGATTATACCACATAGGAGAACATGTCATCAAACATAAACACAGCAAGGAACAAGTTCCCATAAAGTACTACATTTTGTAACTATATCGAACCACAGATCGGAAAACTACAAAGAAAAATCGGAAAAACTGACGATTTTACATCCAATAACCGCAATAATATTGTTTAGTAAGATCTCCCAACAGAACATCGCCCTAAATTAATAATATAAATACGATAGGCACATAAAATTATGCAATTAGTTCTAGAGTCTAAGTTCATTTTTTTGCAAACTGACAGTAATTCAAGTCTGTTAGTAAATAATATGACAGAAATACAGATTGGTTAGAACTATATTGATCCATAAAGTTTGTGCTCAAAATATGACAAACGAAAAGAGAAAATCAATCCGTCATTGGGTTTCCGAGTGGTGGACAAGATCTAGTTCACAGGTTTGACCGTTTCTAACAAGAGTTTTCAATTTTTAATTGAAAACGAGTCCAAACGATGATAGAAGTTCGATATCAAATGGAAAAAAAGAGGGGATACACTTAGTTCATGTTGACTTTTTTCCAAGAACAGTCTGGGAGGGGGGGTCCAATTCTGTATTTCCGCTGTGAAGAAAAATATAGAAGCCATGAGAGTAGAGGGGAGGAGTTGTCCGCTGTTTTAGTTGTTGGTGTTCCGTCCACCACGACCTCGGCCACGTCCTCCACCTTCGCCTCGCTGATGCTCCTAGAACAAGAAAGCGGTGTAAAAAATAACACTGGTTTACAAAAAAAAAAAAAACCTCTGGAAATTCTTGATACAACGGTTTATTATCTTCCTTGTGCAGATCACCCTTCTGTCTATACCAGACTGTGTTGCGAATCGGCACCATACCATATTCTCACCGTACTCATACCATTCCTGTACGAATTTCTTTCCTAGCATACCATACTGTACTATACCAAATCATACATACAATAATATACCATACCATACTCATACCATGTCATACAAACCGAGTGAATATTGAAATGTCATCCAGTTCTGACCTATTTTTAAAATTTCAAGTCAATAGCTCATCATGAAAATTTAATTTGTATTATTACAAAAAGGTATTATTTAAACAATTTTACAGATAAGAAACCGAGTGAAAATTGCAATGTGGAATCCCCGACTCGCGGTTAAAATTTCCAGTCTGTAGTTTACCGGGAAGATGAAAAAAGGTAGTTTTGTGTTGGGCGGCTGGGGGTTGACCCACCTAACGGCCGTTTTAGACGTGAACTAAAAATTACACCGTTCAGTTAAATTTTTTGAGATATGACGTCGAAATTTTAAATTTCGTTTTGGAACCCCTTCCCATTGAGCTAGGATTATGGAAAGTTTCAAGGATCATTGTGGGGCTGGTCCGAACTCGGAAACCAAATTTCGCAATTTTAGCTCAACGCTAACTGGGCATAACGGCGTACGGACTGATTTTTTTTTATTCGATTTTCTGAATCTACGTATCTTGAAACGTAAACCAACCCATTTTGAGGGGGGGTTAAAAATTTTTTTTCTTTGGGCGATTCCAATGGTTCAATATCGAAGATAATAAACCAATATTGTACTTACAATTAATTAATTCCAAATATCACCTGATCTATTCTATAATTCTCTGAAAGAATTCATTTAGCAAGATGTATAGACCACTCATTAACTCACAACTGTCAAAGGGCGAGATACGAGTTCGTGTGGATACATGTATAGGTAACATAATCTGGGCACATCAACTGTATATTTACTCATGGCCCACAGACTAGAAGGAAGTAATGAGCCAATCTTAAGGGGGTATTTACCTTGTGATGAGGTGGAGGATGATTGGCAGCCTCCATTGCATTGGCCTCTTTCTTAGAATCTTCCTCCTCCTGCCTCCGCTCGTAGTGGATGAAATCATCGAAAATTGATGTTGTGTGCTTATAAGAGTGGATGATGCGCAGCACTTGTTTCCCCCTTTCAAATGGCACTTCTTGAGTATCCCGCGAGTTGGTGACCGGTTTATTTTCATTGTTTTCTAAACGGATGTGCCGAAGTTGTCCGTTGGGCACATCCTTCACGTAAATCCACCTAACTCGAAACTGCCCTTTCCACTTATCCTGCGACCAAACGGAGCTCGAAGCGTTATAGTCCACAGAAGAAGTCATGTGGGCCATTCCACAAAAGTGACCGGAACCGTTCACCGAGAAAAACAAATAAACACAACCGTTGGGCTTGGTCTCTCGCTCGTGGAAAGCCTGGTCTAGTCTTTTGTTGCCATGCTCTGTCGAACACCAGATCTCGTACTTGATCGATCGGTGGATGTCATCCTCAGAGTATGACTTGATTACAAAGAACCTCGCACCTTCAGCACTCAAATCAAAGTCTGTTGGGTTGTAGTTGTTCTTCACACGCAACTCCTCCAAGACTGGGTGAGATTGCCCAACTGTAGTTTGCTGTTGCTGCTGTTGAATGTGATGCTGCTGATGTTGATGGTGTTGTTGCTGCGGATGGTGCTGTGGCTGCATCATTTGCTGTTGCGGGGGAGGCATCTGGGTCATGGGCTAAAAAAACGTCCAAAATATACAAAAAGCCTGAAACTTTTGAGACTTGATTAGTTAAAAATCATCCCCCACCCTACTATTGGAAATTGATCACCTCATAATTTCCGTGTCTGATTTTATCAGGTGTTAATTAAAATTGTTCTTTCTTTCTGTGATCTCAAAGTAGTCTCATTTCTCATTTCTATGTTAGGTTATGGGCCCAGCACGCTTCCACTGCGCAGATGCTGATATCAAACCCTGGATAACACTCACGTACGAAACATATTGATATTCGCAACAAATTCATGAAACAAGCGGTTGACGAACGTTTGATGGAGATCGAGTACCTGCAAACTGAAAAAATGCCTGCTGATTTAATGAAGAAACCATTGAATAGGCAGAAACACAATTTTTGTTCGATATCTAATGGAATCACCGAAATTATTCATTGAGGGGACGCATTGGATATTTATCACTTCATAATTTCCGTGTTTGATTTTATCAGGTGTTGGTTAACCACGAGTTAACTATAATTTTATTGTTAACTATAATAATTTTATTGTTTATGAATAAAATTGTTCTTTTTTTTCTGTGATCTCAAAGTAGTCTCATTTCTCATTTTTATATTGCCTACTTCACCCATTAATTTTTTACCACGCCCAGCACATCTTTTACATGAAGTTGGACGAGTTGGACGTTTCTGGGCACCCAATTATCAATGAAATGGTGACTTTGGTGAATACTATGTTCACCGCATTACTCACGAGCTCACAAGTTTAGTTCACTGTTACCTGGGGTGGAGGCATAGTCTGAAGAGGAGGAGGATGAAGAGCTGCAACTGGATGTCTCTGAGGAGGAACCTGTGGGGGAGGTGCTGACATGTAAGTCTGCACTGTTGCCATAGGAGTAGCCTTCCGCATCTGTCCACCCCATGCACTCGGTCGAACTGTCTGCGGCGGTGGAGGCTGAGGAGCGGGTACTGATTTGACGATTCCGCTTCCACCATTTTTACCTTCCCACGTTCCTATGTCCATATTGTGTTTGCCGGGCACCATAGGTGGTGGGGGCATTCCTGCAAGAACATTGAGATGAATGCATAGGGAGATGTAACTACTGGCTACCATCATGACGAGTTTCACATCAATAGCGATATAGCACTTCTAGAAACCCAAAACCAGAAAATAGTCGACTCACCAGGCCCTTTCTTTTTAATGCCACTGGAACCGACTTGGGGCTGAGGTTTGGCAGGTTGACTAGCGATTGTCGCCCAAGTCATTTTCTTAGGTTGAGACCCCTGGCCCATGTCTTTCACTTCCTTATTTTCCATTTTTGTATCCGCCAATCCCAACCCTTGCATACCATGCTCGATTCCCTTAAGTGCCTCACCTCCTAGAAAACATGAACTATTCTCAAGTACACGCGTTATAACTGTACAAACATTGAATTTTCAGAGGAAAACATCTGTTTAAATGAATAATATAAGATCCATGTTAATGGTCAATTCAATTCAATTTATTTCACAATATGTACCTGAAGGGCGGATTGTGGGGATCAGAGGGAATTATAATATAGGTAGCTGTTTCTTGTTCAGTAGACCTTCTTGGCATGTTCAGTGTTGGTATGGTGATGCGGTTTAGGTTGTGTGTGGGGTTTTAGGTTAGAATGTTATCCCTCAGGACTCTTCTTTTCAGCCTACGGCTCGTGCCGGAGGCTGGTCCCGCGATTTGCCCCACTTCTGGATTTGGATGGTCCGACGCTCTTGTCCTTAAAAGGCCATAGCTTCTTTTGATCCTATCCTGTACCGTGTCTATTCGCAGGTCGTTGTGAAGGGTGTCATTTCTGACGAACCAAGGGGCGTTGCAGATGTGTCTCAGAATCTTGTTCTGCTGGATCTGAATTTTCTGGACTGTTGTGCTTCAGGCTGAACCCTAAACTTCACACGCGTACGCCCAAACTGGTTCAATAAGCGACGTGTATAACAGCTTTTTGTTTGCTAGATCAAGCTTTGATTTGGGGTCCAACATTGGCCAACGCTGGTATACACGCCGCTTCATCTCCATCACTGTGCGGTTGACGTTGGCCCTCCAGTTAAGTCGGCGGTCCACAATCAGGCCCAGGAACCGTACCTCTGGCTTATGCGGGATGCCATCTTGACATTGCTGCAATAACCTCGCCTAAGAGTGAAGGTCGTCAACGTTGATTTGGAGGGATTGATTCTTACTTTCCGTTTCTGACACCACCCGTCAAATGCAAAAAGGTGCGCCTGAAGACGTACCTCAGTCTCTGAGGGTGTTTTTCCCGCTGCAAGGATCCCTGTGTCATCAGCAAACTGTGCTGTCATAGTGTCGGGGGAAAGGGGATATATTACCATAGATCTTATATTATTAATCTAAACAGATGTTTTCCTCAGAAAATCTATATATAGATTTTGAATGACAAATAGGAGGTTAGTTGACTCGAGTACAATAATATTGCAAATGGACGCAAATCGATCATTGAATATGACCGAGGGATTGAAATAATTCGGTAATTATGGCTAAGGTGCGTCTTGAAAAATCAAATTAGGTAATTACTAAATTCTTTTGAATCAGTTATACAATTTAGATAAGGATTTATTAAAGGGCACTATGGTTACTGTATACCCGATAAGAGGTTCCTCTTTTAATTTCATGCAGTAGTAGTTAAACAGGTGTGAAAGATAGGAAATGGTGGATATTAACCAGGATAGATGGCATTCTCTTGGCGGTAATACTCGTCATAGTGTGGCTTCCTTGACATGGCCGCAGAGTTTCCCCAGGTGGAGTAGTCGCCGTTCCCACCGTGGAAATAGTTGAAAGTGGCCGCAGTAGCGGGGGCGGCAGCTTGACTGAAAGCTCCCCCAAACATACCGTCCATCCCTAATTACAGAGTGAACAATGTTAGTTGAAACCAGGATTAGGGTGAGGCTTGTAGAGAATACAACAAAACACGTTCATTCAAAAAACACTGAGAGGCTATATTGCCGCCTCAAAAATGCGGTGTCCATAGGTCTGAACCCCTAGGCCTAGGGTGGTGGCCACTGCATGACATGAGCTCAGATGCAAGCGTGAACTCACCGTAAGAATCGTGCCCCATCTGACCGCCATAGCTTCCTAGGAACGTTACAGGCTCACTGTTGGACCAAGTGCCATCACTCACGCCGAAGGTTTGAAAGGGAAATGAAGTACCATAGTAGTTGGAGATATAAGGGTCCGCCGAAGCCATTGTCGTTGAAATCGGAGTGGTAGTGTAACCCTGTAATAAGAACATGGAGAACGAACATTGTTAGAAAAAATCGGTGTTCAGTGTCCCAGACTAGTGATTTTAACCACTGATATAAATTCTTTTATTCCCCAAGAAAAAAAGGGCACTCACCTGGTGTTGAGAGGCCCGCCATGATTCAAAATCTTCATGCTCATTCACGTGTTCCTTAGGTCCATTCGTAACTGCAAAATCAAAAATGCCCTGACCTAATCAATAACAATTGTATACTTAACGAATTAATTAAGACTTTCCAATACCCACGTGTTATTGGAAAGTGTTTCAGGAACGTTTAAAAAATGAAAGTTAGGAATGAGCGTATATTCACAATAATTACAGGACCATTCTTGAATGAAAATGATAACCAACAACTCGTGGTCATTTTATACTATTGGCTATATAGTCTACACAGTATACTATTGGCCTCACCTTATAATTGACCTAGGTAAAAGTATGCCTGTTTTCCCACCTATTCATGATTTCCACATTCCACAATGATAACATCAAAATGTAAAGAATGCCAAACCATCTCAAAGGCACCAACAGCAGATGCGATTTAGAGGCACTTTCAAGTATGAATTGATTTATTCTCAGAAAAGTCGATGCGGTAAATTCAACATGTTCACAACTAAGTTTTTGGAATCGAAGAACCGCAGGTCAGACTAATTTCGTTGTTTACAACGATGAATGATCTATACCTGGAGGTGATCATCACATGATCTACACTAACCATCGTTAATATTAATATGAGGAATGTCAATTAATTATATTTATTTATACAGTCCGCGAAGAGTCGTCATTATCCAACGTTGAAAACCGGGTAACTTTGTATAGTAACTGACATCCAAAGCCCCCTCATACTCTAACAGGGAACTTTAATGAAATTAAATTTTATAAATATATATAAGGATGTAACTCGATGGCATATTTATAAACTACCTCTGTACATATCAAACCCAGTGGCCCAATTTCCATGGATGATGAGAGGGATTTAAATGGTTCCCGATTCACGACGGGTACGACGTCGTTATGATTCCCAGGGGAACAGGAGGTCCTTGGGATAGGTCATGGAAGGGGGCTGCGAGGCTCAAGGACACCCGTCATCCTCCTTGCCAACACCCCAGACGGACGGGAAAAATACCTACCCCACATACCATCCTCGCAATCTCAGGACGGAAATCATAATAATAATAATAATAACAATGAACTGGTGCCTGTATCACTTTGCAAACCTAAAGAGCAGCGGAGACAATTTTTAAATAAGTTATAACCAAGGAAGCATCTATCACTTGACTTCCGTCTAGATAATAAACCAAACAACTATAATGAACAATAATTGAAACCTTGGCTAATGAGGAACTGCTACGACAGTTGTATGAATGACATGAGCACAGACATTTCAACGCCCACGATCAATCGATGGTTTACTGCTCGGTAGGCAACCATTTGCTTACATATTGCGATCAATTCCTCCTTGCGGTGATTTGATACGTGAATTATCTCCAATAAATCCAATTTACTATTATTGGAGCCACACGTATTTTGATCGTATTTATGGGAGCCTAATAAGAAAAATACGTCACCATTCGATTTGTGGACATTAAACGTTTTACCCTACTTCTGAATGAACGTACCTGGATTCCCTTGTCCTTTCATCCGCTGGTTGCCATGGAAACAGAGAAAAACTCAATTAAAACGCTTCGTAAACATGGAAACAAATCAAATTTGTTGTGATGCATTTTTTATGAAAGATAGCTCCAAAATCAGACATCCGCCCCGAGAGAAAAAAAATCAGCTCACCTGGTCTGTTACGCCTGCTGACATTACCTATTTCTGAAACTTTGTTGTGAAGTGTGAATACAAAACTGTCGTCCTGTCAAAAAACACTTGTGTCACTTCTCAAGTCCAAGTTTTCGCGACAAATCGTCAAAAAGTCGCCACCGGTATTGCTCAATTCAGTCCATTGAAAACACTTTCAGCGTACGGAAACGGAACTTCGCAATATGGCGACGACCCGTTCACAAAATTTCTTGAAGTACGCATGCGCAGTTCGAATGAAACAGCTGATTGTTTGAGGGAGAAAAATAAATTGGATTGAAGAGAGAACACTAGGTGTGATTATGGTGTGATTTCGCCAACTTACAATTTTCTTCTCTTCTTCAGAGGTGAACATTGGGGTTTATTCAGATTGGCCTAAGTAAATTAGGATTAAACTTCCACATTGGAAAACAGTAGTCCATTAGCTCATATCCTTATGTTTTGAGAAACTTCACTGTGCTATACATTTTGATTTGGTAAAAGAAAATTTGAATATAATATTAGAGTTTGATATTATGGAAAAAAAACAATTATAATACATTGTATTAAATACAATAATTATATTCAACTTCTTTACCTTCATGTTCAATGAGTTACTAAATTCCACCACTACAGCAGAGAACCTACTTCTTCTTCTTCTTCTGTTCCCCTTTTTCGTCCTATTGCAGAGAACCTACCCCTTACCTTGAAGAAGACGAATGATAAGAGCTTGATAAGATATAGATAAGAGCAAGCATGTGGAACAACGATAGGAATACATCGTACGAAAACATCGATTCTTTCTGAAATTGCTCTTGTTCCCAGTTGTTCTTGATGTATCCAGAATTGGTATATTACCAATGGTATTGAACATTTGGCGTATCGAACATACCCACATGGAATGTAAATTAAACGCACGAACGATTAGTGTGATTCATAGTTATGGGGTTTACTTGCTCGGGTGCATCGAATGAGAAAGATTTTCTCCACGACTCTCTCCTTTGGGCGATTTCCTCTTAAAATACAATTCTGCGGGTTTATGTCACTTAGAATCAATACTGGATGAATCAGCTCAGTACGAAAATATACGGAACGATGCAAGAGAGGGTATGAAACATAATATCAAATATCTTAGCTAAAACCGATGTATCGATTTTCTCGAATTCGAAGCAAAACATCGATGTCTTATCTATATCATGCTTCTTCAACGTTATTTTGATTTTGATTATTTATAGGTACTTGGTTATTGAGATGTCGTTGTTTTGCTCTTGATTATTATTCTCTCAGCCACCTTTTCACGAAGAAACACCCGATCTACTATGTATTTACTATAGTAGATGAGTATTGCCTCATCAGAAGATTGTTGTAAGTAAGAAAATCTCAATATCTGATGCGCTTTTATTAATGATTTAGCGAGCGATGGCCTGAACATGTACATGCACAAAGTTTGAAGTTCCTAGTTGTATTTTCAGAATTTTAACGTTCCTTCTGCGGCAAACAAGCACATGAACTCCTTGTTGCGACGAGCTGTTTCGCAGCTCCATTTACTTTCTCTCAGGAGGGTGTCAACTGAGAAAATTCGCGACCCTCTACCGAGCTCTCGTTTACCCAACACCTTTGGAAACCTGAGTCAAGTTATTGATGTGCGTGTTGACAAACTGCCTGAAGAAGATGGAGACGTTGAAAGGACCGATTTCATTGATGGAGTCGAAGGGAAAACACGGATGCCTGTTTTCAAGTATTCCAGGCTTATAAAGAAACTCATTGATAAGAATAAGGTACCTCCTAAATCATGTTAATAATATAACAGTGCACTAGGGTCGAAGTGTCTGCCATCGAGAGCAGGGGCAGTCAATCGCCTAATGTACTAATTTCAATGGAGGACAATTTTCATCATGAAATACAATCGAGGAGTGGCCTATCAAAAGGGAACATATCCAATTCCGGGTAAACTCGTTTTTGGTCCATTTTATGTATCTTTTAGATGGGCTTGATTGAACCCCCCAGCCTGTAGCTCTTCAAACGGAACAAATCCCAGTTTATTTTAAACGTAAAATCGTGCTTTTCAATCTAAAGGTGACATATCCATGTCCAAATTGTTTCTGGAAATTCTGACCTAAAGGGAACAAAACTTCCGAGACCTCAAACCTGTCCTCAAACCATTTTTGTGTTCAGAGATTGACTGCAGGTCCGCTAAGTTAGCATACTTGGATTTGGTGATGTGAGGTGATGTAGAGGAAATTTTAGCTATGAACATTCAGCTTTTCTTTCAAAAGGGGACTTAACACCTGTTTTCCATCAAAATGGCTCGTACCCAAATTTAAAATGGCGATTTCTCCTAGAGTTTTGCCTTTGTGTTCAATACTATATCCAGAAAACACTAGAAACCTATTTGGCGGGTAGCGGAATGCGTTTTTCTCGCATCCTGAGCAATTTTGGAAACTGGATAGGTTACTTTTTGATAGATAGATCACTCCTCAATTAATCTGGCTTTAAACATGCATGCATTTTTTTTAATTTCTTTAGTAATTATTCATGGATACAAGTCTTGGACTGTTTACCATTGTATGTATCGCTCCAAATGTCGCATACTTTCATCACACAGACCTACCATTTCGCTGTAACTACTATTTTGCTTCTGATAGCTCAAAGAAGCGTTGGATATTCTGGACGTCAAAATGAAATCTGAAAGAGCCTTTCCAGATCGTTACACTTACAATTTATTGATAAGTGGCTGCGCATCTCAGGGTTACACCAAAAAAGCCTTCCAGCTATTCAATCAGGTACGTAGGTACCCTAATAATTTTATGAATTATTGTATTTTACTGACTCCTAATATTTGATATTGGGATATCTCCTTCCCAGGGTTTTTGTTGGTTGAGAGTGAAGTTAAAATAATTTAAGTTCCTTCAATTAGATAGAGACAGACACGAGACGTCTTCTTTCTAGTTTGAAGGAAGTTCTTGTTATAAACTGATAGGGACAGCCGAGGCGTCTCCAGTTCAGTTTATAATAGAATTGAATTTCGCAATTTGTTTGATAGACGGAGACAGACGTCGAGACGTCTCCTTTCTCACAGACGAGTTGCGTAGTAGAAGATGAGGGAAGTTAAGTTTGAGAATTTCGTGATACCTGAATAGAGGATAGCCAATGTTGACTAGGGGTTGAGGATAGAGTACTAGAAGTTGAATATGAAAGTGACGTTGCAATCGACTTGGCCAGTGGTAGAGAGGGCTTTGAGTTTGAAAGTAAAGAACGAGTGAATGAATCTTTGGCCGCTAGGGCAGGCTATATAGAGAGCCCCCAGGTGGGGAGATCTCCTGTCCTTAGGTGAGGGTTTACCCACTCCAGGTCTCTAGTAGGAGGAGTTACCCTTCTCTCTGGTCAAGTCTATCCAACTTGTTTATTGATACTGATTAAACATAATATGGGTACAATGGAATTCGCCATATGTATTATTATTGTATTTTTGTGGTACATACAGGATTAAAATACCACTTTTGGTCTAACTAATTTGTGTAATCTGCTTTCAATGGTAACAGATGAAAAAGCGTGGTATAATCGTCTCTGGCAATACTTATACGTCTTTGATGAACGCATGTGCAAACAGCCCATTCCCTGAAGATGGGCTGACTCGAGTTGCAGCGTTGAGGGGGCTGATGAAAGAAAAGGGTCACGATCCCAACGAAAGAACTTACCACGCCATGATAAAGGGTTTGTTTCTAAAAATTCCATACCTTCAATTTTTTCCGATTTTCAATTGAGAATCATTTTGTTGACTTGCCCTTTATTTTGTTTCCAGCTTATGGAAGGTGCGGAGACCTTGAGGGAGCGTTTAGCGTAGTTGATGAAATGTTTGATCGGAAAAAGCTAGTGTCTAATTCAACGTATAACTTTCTCCTGCAAGCGTGTGCGGCTAATAAGGAGGCAGGATTCCGCCATGCTATAATTGTGAGGGCCTTCATTATTCTTTATTGAAGTTTGGAGTAGGGACTTGTGTCATTTTTTGGTTATTATTCTTTTACCAGGATTTGGTTCACTACGAGTCAATGGATTTTCTCAAAAATATTCTAGAAATCTCGTAAAATGTATGTATTCTGTTAATAAGTTAACGGGCGACTGACTCACTAATAAGCTGTTCAACACCCACAGTAGTCCCGGGATGGTTGTGGCTGTACCTTATGGTATGTTAGTATAATTTGTGTTTGTAACACTATATTCTTGTTTCTCTCCTCAATCCTGAAGGAACCCTAGCATTTCAGCTCTCTGCAAAGTAAGGTGCACCTATTATAGGTATAATACTGGTATACACGTATGGTCTGGATGCTCTCATGAAATACTTATACAACTTGTTTCATTGAGCTTGTGGTGGCAACACTGCAGACATGGACGTACTATACTTTTTTGAGGGGGAGCTGTGGGTGGCACCCGGTAACTTAATCAAAGATTTCTAACAGATTGCATCCCACTTCTTTTTTAGACTCTATACTGTTTAGGTAATAGATGTTGAATTTTATTCTTGTATATTTGTTTTGACAGGTTTGGAGGAAAATGTTGTCAAGGAAGATTAAGCCAACTATTTATAGCTACAACTTGATGTTGAGGTGTGCAAGGGACTGTAGTGTTGGTGATAAGGAAAGTTTTGAAGGAGACATCCAAAAAATGGTACCTCTACCTGTAAAAGTGAGTTATACTTTTTTCTTTTTCTCCAGGAGGACTATTGGGGTTGACTATCTGGAAGATATTGAAGAAGTTTCCAAGTTTCATTTCATTTACCAGTATCAAGATTTATTGGTTTTTAGGATAGTCATCTACTGGGTGGAGATAGGAACTCAAGCCCCATGTTAATGGCTCATGGCTCTGGTGAGGCAACTCCTGATCTACTTGCTGAGCCTCCATCTACGCTACCGTCTATTGTGCCTCCTGGGGAAGCTGTGATTCCCAATCTCCTCCTCCCTGACCCCAGACTGGGATCATTTGTTTCATTGAAAAAAGTCAGGAACTCCTGGCATCGGTTAGTAACTATTTATCATATCATTGAAGTCATTTGTTCAATTATTGAGGACTGTAAAAATAACTGTGTTCTGATCTTTCTGCTGTACATCTACCCGCCAGTTTAATCAGGTTTCCAAGATTCTGATCTGATACAAGAATCTTTGAGGTCATGATTGATGTCTATTCAAGGTCCTACCGATTGATTGTTTGTTCTTTAACCCAAATCGTTTCCCTGTACCTTCTATGTACCACCAATTCTGTACATTACAGTTTGGACCTTATTGGGGGAAGTAGTGGCTTTCTTCAGACAATGGAAGCATCTCGGACCTCTCCAGACATTAAAACCTTCACTTTATTACTTGAAGCCCTCGAACCAACTAAGGAATCTGAAGAGGTGTGCTATATTTGTTCAATTCTCCAGCAATTGACTTGAGAACTGTTATTCACCAGTTATTCCATATTTTACATGCCTTCATTGTTAAAGGAACTAATCAAACACATGAAAAAGGCAAAAGTAAAACTGGATCTTGATTTTTGCAACCTACTTATAAAAAAAAGAGCGATGCATTTCCGGTTCAAAGATGCTAAGGTGAGTCTCTTCTAATACGAGTATCTTGCCTTTTTCACTCTCAGATACATTATCCTAAATTACAAACTTTGTTGTAGCTCTTAAGATAATTGAGCTTGCTTGGTGAGATTACTGCCCTCTCCATCTCATACTCCCACACATAATATTATATAGCTTTCGCAACTCGGGATAATTATGCTTGAGGTTCCCTTCCAGGACGCCATGCGGTTAATACATGAAAGGAGTTTTAAGCCAAACATGGTTACCTTTGGTGTGCTTGCACTGGCTTGTACTGATTTCCAAGATGCAAGAGAACTGGTAGATACGATTTATGAAAAAGGCTACAGGTAAAATTCTGACAGATTTACAAAAAACCAGAATGCATTTTTGCGAATTTTCCAGAAAAATCATCTTTACCTACATTTTTTGTTGTTGCGGAAAATTGTTTTCTCGATACTAACAACTTTAAACGTTCAGGATGCTCCAAAACCCAATCTATCCTTAAATTTACTGTAAGGTTAGGTTAATTGATACAATGAACATGTATTATCTTACAGTAAATGTTGAGGACATAATAGTGTTCAATATTAGGTTTAGTTCGCGAAATGTGTAAATTTGTAGTAATATTGGTGAGGGTATGTTGAGTATGTTACCATGAATATTGCTCATTAAGGCCATGATGCATGACTTTGTTACAACTTTCTGCAGGATCAACATAGAAATCATTGGATCCCTTTTTCTAAGAGCTTCTCAGGCTCACGATTTGAAGATGATGAGATACATTTTAGCTAAGATGAGGCAAGAAAAGGTCAAGGCAAACAAGAAGCTTTTGCATCACATGAACGAATTTCAGCGCCACGTAAATGAGCATCATCAGCATGTGGTATGTCACCTCCAAAGTTTCGCATTGTCTTGAACAACGATTAGTTCATACTGTTAATACTGTCCCATCATTAGAGGTAAATTTGAGTCCACCCATCCTACTAATGTTTGTACTGTCGATTGTTGTTACTCATTTCGGCTGTAAGAGTGCGGAAACGGTCGAACCTCCTGGCACGGGTCGAGGCTTTGGACTCATTCGCTCTCTACCGTGAGCTTAATCCCGCTGTAAAGTGCGCCAGTTTGGTGCGTGATGCCGGCTTGCCATTGCGTATGGCCCGATGGGCTTTCAAAGTACGCGCAGAGTCCTTAAACCTGAACGCGAGGCCGTACGACTCTGGGAGACCTGAGGAATGCGCACTCTGCAACCTGCACGAACGAGAGTATATGTTTCACTTCCTCTGCCAATGTCTCGTCCTCTTTGAGTTTCGACGATGCGCGTTTTCCAAAAACACATTGACCCGCAGCGAAGCAATCCAGATTCTGGACGGACGGATTGGGTGTCATAGATGGGTTAGATTCCTTGTCTTTTGAATCTATCCGGCTTCAAGCAGCTGACATCCTTGAGAAGTTTAAGGAGCACAAAAAGCAGTGGTTCTGGCAGAGGGCTATGGATTCGGAGAGGTTCACGCTATATAGGGAGCTTGACACTCGCTTCAAGGCCGCGAGCTTGGTTGGTGAGCCAGTGATGGATATTTTCTCGGCGAGGTGGATTTTCAAGTTGAGGGGAGAATTGTTGCATCTCAATGCAAAGCCGTATGACACCGACCGTAATGAGGAGTGTGCACTGTGCAATAGACATGAGAAGGAAGACGTGCACCACTTTCTCTGTACTTGCAGAGTTTAGAGTTGAAGTTTTTAATAAACCCGTGCTTTCTCAGAATGAGGCTGTGGCTTTGCTGGATGGTGTCGGATGGCCCCAACTGGTGGCTTTCAGTAAAATAGCCTGGCGATATCGCCCTGCGTTGGTACATGCGTTTAATTTTTAATTTCTTTTTATTTTATTGTATTTTGTTTTCATTGTAGTTTTTAGTTTATCCTGCTGACACCCCCGACAGACGGTTTGAAAACCCATGTCGGTATTGTTTATTTTGTAATGCAGAAGGAATCTTTTTCTTTGTTTTATTTTGTCTATAAACTATTTTCTTCTTCTTCTTCTGGACGGACCTGACTGGACGAGGTTGGAAGTTTTTTGTGGATCGGCGTGGCGCTATAGGTCCTTCCTAGTCAGGGAATTTCATTTTTAACTTTTCTAGTCCATTTAGTTTTGTTCAAGATAACAGTATCTTTTTGTTTTCAATTTTTGTTTATTTTCCATATTTAATCTTCACTCCACTTATTTCTTCCTCACTAAGTGATATTTCTTCCGTCTGCCGGAAGAAGGGGCCATTCATAAGTCTTATGAATGGCCCCTTCTTCCGGCAGACGGATTCCAATGCCGTACAGTTTATAAACTCACATAATTTTCTTGTATTTCAAAATGTGTATATTATTTCAATAAACGTTTTTCTTCTTCTTCCTCTTCTACTGTCGATTGTTCTTCTGTATATTTGTATATTTTTCAAAACACAAACAGGTGTTTGTTGTGTGATTTACAAAGTCTTAATTGTAGGTTTTCTGGTTCATGTTCTATAAAGTTGCTGATTTCAGCAATTCATCTAAGCCAGATGTATATGCTGTACAAAGCATTACGTTGTAGCATTAAGTAAGAGACAATTTTGGTTGTGATCGATTCAAACACATTTTGTTGTAATCAATTGAAGTATTCTTTTTTCTAGGCTAAAGGTGATACAAAGACTAGCAAACTTGACGATCCCAGCTTCATAGAAGACTATCGGAAGTTATGTGATGCATTCAAGCTAATCAAGAATGCTGGGGTCGAAGACAGTGACTTTCTCCGTCCATGGGACCAGTTCAAACAATCTCGCAGTAATCAACGATCTGATAATGATGTATGATTTGAATAAAGATTTGAGAGGTATATAATTAAATGGTTCGTTTAGCAACCCTGTGTTTTTCTTGGTTAATTATCACGTTTCTTCCTTGCGAATGTTCGATGCAAATGAACTACTGTTTCAAGTTCAGAGGTTTTGTAGATTCATCTTACATGATTTTTTGTAATGTGTTTACCCATCCGACTGAATCCCAGTGTTGCCATAACTGTGGCCGTCTTGTCCGGTAGGTTTCGTCGAAAAAACCGGTAGATTTCTCGGTGTTTTTTTAAAAGGTATTCTTGGGTACTCCCATTAATTCTCTCGACGAATCACTTGAATTCACTTAAAACCTAAGGACCTGAGCTGCACAAAACCTTAGTTTTCAACGATTTCGTGATTGCTATATTAAAAACTCTGCAAATTCTTGACACAACGGTTCATTATCTTCTTTGTACAGATCACCCTTCTGTCTAGATCACTAGGTCTAAATGTCTAGATCCTAAATGTTAGATTAATTATTATTATCAATTATCACTAATTATTAACAATTTTGTCAAGTACCTAGTAAAAATTATTATAATTTATTGTTAGGTATTAATAGTTTGTATTCATTATTAATAATGATTATTATTAATTATGATTAATTAGTACGATATAATTCTGTGGTTTTTAATACTACGTCGGTAATAATTTTTCTATAAAAGAAGTACCTACCAACAAACATTCGAAATTACCTTCATTTCCGTAGCACGAAACGCACCTCAGAACAACAAACTCGACTTCATTTAAGCCATATGATGTTCCAAAGAGCTTGTTAGTATGAAAATGGACCTGTATTTTAACAGTTTGAGTCACTAGGGATGGGAACCGCAAACTCTAGTATCGATACTAACGGTATCGATACTCGTTTTTTGTTTCAATACCAGGTATCGATATATTGGTTAAAAAATATCGATACTGAACAATATTGAAAGTATTGAATCGAAGAATTCCCGGGTAACCCAAAGGTGCCCTTACTGACAAGGTAAAATGGAAAAAACGCGGGTTAAATTCAAAATGTATTTATTAATATGTATATTTTATCATACATACATTTCACATGTAATAATATATTATGTGTATGATATAAGTCAAATAAATAAAATCTAAAATGATTTTTCCCCATAGACTAGTTTTAACAGTTCGGACGGCACCGACACATATATTATTACAAGTCATTTATTCAAAGTCAATTAAATATAATCTAAAATGAATTTTTTTCCCACAGACTAGTTTTAACAGATGCTAAGAAAACTCTTTAAGATAAATGTGTTGGCGTCAACCTGTTTCCATAATCATCCATTATTCGGCCACACAGGGAAAACAAGCGTTCGGACGGCACCGACACAGCTAGAATGGTAAGGTACCTACGAGCCAATTTGTATAGTTCAGGGTACTCCGGTTTAATGATCACCCACACAGTTAGAGGGTTTGCCGACCTTGGCACTGGAGGACGGTCAAGGAAGGCACGCAGTTGTGTACGAGTTTGTTCAATCGTACACAACACAGTAATTATAGAAGTATCCCGTGTTCAATACTCGATATTTTACTAAAAAAGTATCGATACTCCCTAGTATTGCTTTTGAGCAGTATCGATACTAAATATTCGATGTATTGAATCAAAAGTATCGATACTTCAAAATATCTAGGCAGTATTGCCCAACCCTATGAGTCACGATCGTGTTGTGAGGCACAATCTTTGAGCCGTCATTGTGAACGAACGGCTGGTCGTACAAAGCTGCGGATGGTCTTAAAAAATTCTACGGAACAAACTCTATCGAAATATGAAATAAAAAACATACCGTTCTATATGGATTTTTCGAGATATGAGATTTTCAAATTTTCAAAATTCGTTTTGAACCCCTTCCCCTTGACCTAGGGTTATGAAAAGTTTCGAGGATCATTGTGGGGCTGGTCCAAACCCAGAAACCAAATTTCGTAATTTTAGCTCAACGTTAACTGGGCAAAGTGGCGCGGACGGCGGACGGCGTACGGCGTACGGCGGACGGCGTACGGCGGACGGACGGATTTTTTTTTATTCGATTTTCTGAATCTACGTATCTTGAAACGTAAACCAACAAATTTTGAGGGGGGGTTAAAAAAATTTTTTCTTTGGGCGATTCCAATGGTTCATTATCGAAGATAATAAACCAAAATCCACAGTCATGCAGCATGGCTATAAGAGCGAATTTTCGAATAAATAACTGGTTTCAATTTCAAGGAATCACAAAAAATGTAGAAAATTACTTTTCTATCAAATCTCGTCAATTGTACACTCAATTTATTTTCAATTGTGATTTTATATTTTTACTGTTCCTAAAGACAATTTTTAATGTGATTTAAACAAAATTTGTAATGTGATTTAACGAAAATTTTTAATGTGATTTTTTCTACCTGACTGGGTTTAAGGGTACATGAAACAATGGACCTTGATTGCAAGTTAATTATGCATTAAAATTCTTATTTGATCTTTCGTTTGTGTCTAATTTTCACTTTCTTTCCTTTCCAATAATTGGAAATGAAACATAAGTTTACTTTCCTGTTTTTTACAAAAATTGTCCACAAGTTCATAGCTAAGGCGTTCATTTGATTTTTCAAAACATGAGTAATAATACCTACTAGAAGAGACAAGTGAGGGGTGATCATTTAATATTCTTTTCAACTGCTCGTCAAATCAGGTTTAAGAGGAATCCAATTACGTGTAGGTACTTTGATACCCTGACTTTGATACAGTACCTATTATTGTTGTTGCGAAATCTGTTTCTAACGTTCAGTTCCTTTCCGTGGAGTGTACCATAAAATAAAATCTCCCTATTCTATAAAAAGTCAGTCTCCCGAATGATTGATCGTCATGGCGCAATTTAGGTTGAATTACACGGTTTGAAACGAACAGCGAAGAAAGGAGTTAGTACAAGTTGACCTCCAGGCCACGAGGTAGCGCTAGTGGTGTGAGCACAGCAGGCCGCACTCCAACGTCTTCTAATTTTCGACTCATAGTAGAGGCAACTGGCAACACTGTTCTATCAGCTGTTGTGGTTGGGTATTTGATTGTTCGAAGTTGCGATAAATATAAATCTGTAATTATGTTTTTAATATTTATTTGTTTCACTGTTGGGACGTGTTGCTCCTATTTGTGTGATTTATAAAACCCCTTCAAAGACTGTCGGACCGGGGGGGTTTCGTCAATTATCCATGATAGGTGACCATCGGCTCCGTACATCTCGCATGGTTCGCGATCCCACTCTCAGTTGACAGGAGGTGAATATTTAGACAGTTCATATGTTTTGACAGTGTATCGATGACAAGTGAGACAATTTACTCACTTCCGTTGGAAGAATATTTGGTTGAATATCTGGAGGTGCTAGAATCAACAAGTCAAAACTGCATCATTCGATGTCACACCTACCTACGTATGATGTATGTATGATTTCGTGAAAATCACTTTAGTATGAAGTCCAGCAGATACAGATGTCAGATATGATATTCATTAACTGCGCATTGTTGGCATGTACTCCATACAACTGCATACTCTACTTATCAATTGCATTTGCTACTAAAGCAGTGATTGTGTCGGTGAGTACCTGGTGCATTTCGTCGTGCAACTCCAGCTATCTCGCTTTGGCACGTTTCGATTATTGCAATGTTTCTGAAAGGATTTTCCACGCAGAATCGATCGGAATCATCAGATTCTACGATTTCTCAACAGAAAGCGCTCAAATCCCGTTTTTTTCAATACCAGCTATCTAAAACCTTAAGAAAAAACCAGTTATCTAGTCATTCCTCAGTTTTGCCGGTGTAGGCGAGCGGAAGTACCCACCTACCCAGGGTATTTCTGTCCTAGGACGAAACTACCCACCTACACAGGGTACTTCTGTCCTAGGACGAAAGTACCCTCCCACCAGGGGTACTTCTGTCCTAGGGGTAGATTCAGCTATCTAATAACATTTTTGAAATATTGGATAGTTTGACAGTGTTTGGTGCATTTTAAACCCCTCCATAATGGTAAAAGGCGATTTGGAAGTCATGGCTACTACTTTCTTTAGGAATAAAATAGTTTTTTGTCTCCCCTGTAAAGTTGCCTAAATCGAGATAGCTGGTATTGCATCTTAAGCGACGATTTGCAATCTGTTTCTTGACTATTCTTCCTTTCGTTCAAGTTATTTTCTAGCAAGATAAGACCAGCATTTTGATAATATGTAAACCCATTTTGAACCATTCGAATTTATGATTGATGGTCAAAATCGCTACAAAAATGGGAATATATAACTTGATAAACCTCGAACTTCCTTTTTATAATTCAGACAAATAACCACTATTTTCTTCTATTTTCGATAATAATATTATCGAAAATAGAAGAAAATAGTGGTTATTTGTCTGAATTATAAAAATGAAGTTTGAGGTTTGTTATAGAGATGTTGGTGTAGAGAGTTTGGACTTTCAATGTCTCGCAGATCGGGTAAAGTGTCAATAAATAGAAGGTTTAATAAAGAGTTCGCTACTTCATAAATTCGTGCCTCAGGTTATGGTGTATGATTGAAACATTAAACGAGTTTTTATCATTGTCCATTCAGTGAAACTCTCTCCCCTCCTGCATGGGTACTACGGAAATGAGCGATATTGATCTTCAGGATGGTTCTTGTACATTTGCTGCAAACGTAATCGGCACCCAGCTCCTCTTCTCCCTGCCTGAATCAGCTCCTCAACAATCTGGTAATCATAATTGAATTTGGCCTTCATCTTATCAGCAATGACTTTGATGTCGGGAGGTCATATCAAAAATTCAATCCCAATTGAAATGAATTTAAATGTTTTTAAAAGATTTTTTTTATTTTCTCAGGAGACTCCGCAATTGTTTTAGAAAATGGTGTACAGTACATACCGGTTTATTTACAAGAAACTCTCCCGACTAACGTTGTTAGCAGTTACGTCATTGATGATTCACAGGTTAGAACTTCCCAATCAATTTAATATAAGCTCGTACTCGCAGCATTCAGTAGCTACAATAAACGGTAGTTTGATCGCAGTAGGAACAAAACCTATATTTTTCCACTACCACCCTTCCAATTCACCCTATTATTAACTAATGCTATCGTTATGACTGTAGCTGTGTAGATTTGATTGAAACAAGTTTGATGGTTTTGGTATTGTTAGGTATAGGTACCAAGGTATCGATTTTTTTTGCCCATTTTTCAGCAACTCCCTCTTCTAAATCACAATCGTCAAATAATTCTTACTGAAGAACAAATCGTGACGTTTAACCACGTCACAACCTCTGCAATTCAGCAGAATGAATACGCTCATTTTCTCAGCCTAACAACGGATGAAGCCGCCGAAAATAAGTGAGTTACTCTAGAAGTATTATTGTTGGGCTCCCTGATTAAATATATTCCACCTTTCATCATAAACTGGATCATAATTTTGATTATTTTTCTTGCATTTTGCAGTGATTTCGATGTTTTGGATAACGGTAGGAAAGCAGCGATCATTGTTGAAAAAGATGATGTTCTAGCCCTCAACGATGCTCCCGCTCCAGTGGTTGATAACGATGCAGTTGATCCTCCGGATAATACTGTGTGTTTTCATGATTATCTGTAAATTTTCGTACGCAATTGCAATGTTTTCAGCAATATTTTTGCGCAAAATTTGAGCTAACAATCCTATTAAATCACTGAAAATCGAAGATGGTAGACATTTTCCAAAATGAGCTAGTATTATGAATGAATGAATGAATGAATGAATAAGTTTATTTCCGTAGATTCACAATTTTACAAATATACATCCATATGAGATCTTCAAGTTTACAAACATAAAATAAATAAAGTCTTCAAGTATGTACAATTATACAATACAAATAAATTTTCTTATGGAATATTCTACCGGAAATTACCCCATAACCATAGGAGAATCCTGTGCGGTTATAGAGGAGTTGCTAGAATTGATTCTAATATCTAAAGTACATATCTAAAAATAAATATCTAGATGAGTTTGATAGCTACTATTTGGTCGGTTTTATTGTTAAAAACCTGAAAGTTACCGTATGCTACTACGACCTCAGTTGATTTATTTAAACATCACGATTGAAATTACATATATTATGTTCTTACTTGGTTTTCAGTGCCCTCAAGCATGCGACACCTGCGGTTTAAGATTCGAGTCCAGGAAATTGTTCAAGAAACATATTCTATCTCATTTGCATGAAAAGCCGTACAAATGTCCACACTGCCCTGAATCTTTCAATCACGAGGTGACTTTTCTAACAGCTTATTCATTTGTGTATTTCTATTTTGTTGGATCCCTAAATCACGTATCGTTGTATGTTTCAGTATAACTACATCCCCCACGTCGCCACTCACAACAAGAAAGACCCGTTTTGCCCTGTGTGCAACAAGAGGTTCAGTCGACTCGCAGGCCTCAAAGCTCACATCCTCATACATCAGTGTGATGATACCCTCCCCTGCCCCGAATGCCTGGAAGAATTCAGCAGCCAGGTAAACCTGCATAACGTGACTTTGAAGTCTGAACCAATTAACGGGCACAAATATTTTAGAAGACCCTAATTTTTTGAGAAATCTACAGTGGAAATTCTGTTTCTTGAGAAATGTCTGTAATCCTAATCTTCTATGATTCAGACGAATCACTGTTCAGATGATACAAGAAGTAGGTAATGAGTCTAGGAGTAATTCCTACATCATGTAGTGACGTGATTGTTGTGATTCACTTAATGGACCCACCGAGTAGAATTCATATTGCGATCGGTTTCAGAAACTCCTGGATGCCCACCGCCTTGAACACAAATCAGGCTTTGTGCGGCAGCCGCCTCGCTATCATCACTGCGCCAGTTGTGATGAAAAATTCGTGAGTCGAGCCATCTTGAAAGAACACATCCAGGAAGTGCATAAGGTTGGTAGCATTGGGAACGTCCACATTTTGGCGGAGGACCACATTTAGGTTGGTCGGTTTTTGAAGAATATCTCAGGCAGTGATTACCTTGCAGTTTTGAAATAAATGTCTAAATTCACTGTATCCATGAGAAAAGACCCCTGCGTCGTCCGATTTTTTAAATTCATAAAATTTGTTTAAATTGTGGCTAAATTTTTTTTATTAGCAAAATGAAACGAGGGGGCTTCTTTGGAAGGCCATTAGACCGCAAAATGAAACATCGCAGTTGAAACATGTAAAATGTATCTTTTTACTCAATGAGTTATTTTTTTGCTACCCTATTTCCGCTTGAGGTAAAAGGATATAACGAAAACTAGTATATTACTGCAAACTAAGATCATTCACTACTATATTATGCCTTGGAGATACCTAGTCTGATTATGATGTGACTATACGCTGGGATTTTCGATCCACCGTTTTATTTTATTTTCTTGTTTTCAGCTTAAAATGCCCAAGAAAATAAAAAAAGGAAGAGGATGCTATGCATGCGAATTCTGTAAGAAGCGATTCGCGAAACCAAGCCAACTTGTGAGGCACAGAAGAACCCACACTGGCGAAAAACCTTTCAAAGTAAGTACTTACCTCACCTCTCGTTGGAATTGCCATGAAATCCTTTAGATTTCCACTTAGTTCAACGGTTTTGTTTCAGTGTGCGGAATGCGGTAAAGGTTTTGGACAGAAAGGTAGCCTACAGATCCACATGCTCAAACATTCTGGTGAACGACCTTACGCGTGCAAATACTGTTCCTCCCAATTCAGCCAAAAAGGTGCGTACCCTATAAAGACACCGGTTAATTCCACAAACATCTGGTACCGACTACCACATTACGTGGTAGTCGGTAATATTTGACAAGAGTATGAAGATAAAACTGCTGGGTAATAAGGGTTTCAACGTTGAAGCAAGTCCTCAATTTTTCTTTTTCCTGGTGAATTTCCAGGTAACCTACAAGCTCACATGATCCGAATTCACCCTGAAGAGAAAGGCGAAGTGAGGAACCGTCACTGTAAATTTTGTTCCTCCTCTTTTAAAAATATCGTTGGACTCCAGAGCCACATGTCTCGACATCATGGCGTTGTATATTCTTCTAAAAGAGGAAAGGTATGAGTACAACATTGGAACAACCATCCGTTTATGAATAATATGCCTTCCACGTATAATGTGCCTTCCGTTGGTGGATTTTGTTGCAGTCAATTACGTTCAATGAGATTCCAAGCCGTGATGACGAAATCGTTGTAAATATTGCAATTGATAAAGACACTTCGAATAAAGGTACGTTGGCTGTTGTTTACACCCCTTCGTTACGTTACATCCTCTGCATATCTCCATATCCCTTCCGTCTAACTTACTTGCATATCTGTTGTTGGAAATTACCTACTTCAAAATGTTTCAAATTTATAAATAAATTCTTTGGCAGCCCATAATTTGAGGCGTGGCACCCTCAGAAATATGCCGGTAAGAGTTTTGTTAGCGACATATTGGATCAACTATTGAAATCACTCTTGCGATTAACACGCTACTGACCTTGCGATTGACTTACCTAAAATTGAATTTTACTTCTTTAAATGATCCATTAGTTTCTTACATTGCATGCTCTAATAATTGGATAATTATGTACACAATATGTGTCGTGCTGTTTGTTCCTCTTTGTGGTTCCAACCTCTTTATCGATTCCTTACTTTCACGCTCTGTCCCTTTTATGCATTACATGCTCGTTCAACTCACTTGACCCCAGCTTACTTCATTTTCAGAGAACGAAGGGAAAAGGGGAGAGAAGGGTGCGGAGTCACCCGGGGTAGAGAGCAGCAATGACGAAGAACGTCCGCCGCCTGTCGAAATCGATCCCAGTGGAAAACATTCCTCTTCCGAAGTCATCAACAAATGCAAACATTGCTCCAAAATGTTTCAAAAACGCGCTGATCTCGTGAAACACCTCAAAATGCACAATGAAGAGAAAAGGCAAAAGGTGGGCGGTGTCGATTATTTTTACGTTAGTTTCAACAAGAGTTCATGAGTGTATGTAAGTAAAACTAACATCCTATAAATTAGTGGGCGATCCGCCTACGGCACTAAACATTCAATTCAGAAATTCACTCAATTGGGAATATCTGTCTGTTTACATGGACTCGTCGGCAAACTCCAAGTGAACAGACAGTAAGAGGGAGTTCCGAATCATTTTCCTTAGCCCCTACATAATATGTATCAATTTCAGAAAGAAAGAGATAAATTCCCATCTGAAAAGGGAATGAAAAACAAGGCTTGTTTGCAAACAGAATCAACTCCAACGTTCTGTTTTTTATTGTTCCGTGTGTAGGTAGTTTCAAAAATATACTTATCCACAAAAATAATAAAATCCAGGTTTCAAGGAAGAGGAACATGTTGTTTGGGGTTTAAAAAGAATCGTCCAAAATGTGACCAATATTATTCCAATTTTTTCAAATGATGATATTTCAATTCAAGTGTTTTTGTATTATTAAAAAAAAATCAAGGTACAATTAAAAGGATTCATTGGGACACAGTTTTGCATTACCTAAAGAAATAGTTCGTTTGAATCCGCTTCTGGCCTTCTCAAATAATATTTATATTTATATTCACTTTTCTTCCGCAGACTGAACACGTGTGTGACTGCGGCAAACGTTTCCCGTGTGAGACCAATCTGATGTGCCACGTCCAGACATCTCACGCTGACGGATACACTTGTCAAATTCGCAACAAAATCTGCGAGTCTGTGAAGGACTTGGAACGTCACAGGTAACCAGCATGGATCTCATGTGGTTGTTATTCTCTCAGCGTCGTGACTATTTTTGTAGAATATAATTTCTCCTCATTTCTCACTATTCATCTCTGATCAACAGTAAGTGGAAACATGATGTGATTTGCCAAGTTGACGGGAGTGAACAACAGGATTGTGAGCAACTTCTCAACCTGGGATCCCCCCCGCCGCCTGTTACACCGTCTGAATCAACTTCCGTTCCCCCGGAGTCGTCTTCTTCCGTCACAGTCGATCCCAGTTCGAAAATTCTCGATAACATTCCCCTTGAATGCGCCAAACTCCTCATCACTACTGATGGTGAGTTATTTGGATTCATAGTTCATCGTGAATTGGACTAACTCTCAGCTGGTAAATGGACTAAGCCACTGAATTACTGCAAAATCTGCCAAGGTAGTCGATGCGCTGTGTAAAAATATATGCATTTCATTAAAAACCTTATACTGCTTGTAATCTCTGACTCCAGTTGTACCAATTCGGACGTGAATGTTGTGGATAGTAACGTGCTACACCTTGGCAGACATTGGTTTTATGTTTTGTCGCGATTTTTTCATGGAACCTCCTACTCCCATTGGGCGTCAGCAATTTCATTATTTATTTTAAATAAATTATTTTCTTGTCTTTCTGTTCAGATAGACGCCTCTTATGAAAATTTGATGAGTGAATTGTTGGCAGCTTTATGATTTTCGCATTCTCTAGCATCTTTCAATTTAATTTTTGATAATTTGTTGTTGTTTTGTTCATCCTCCTTGGTTGAATAACCTTTATATATTTGGAGGGTTGTAGGAGGTTGTAAAGAAAACGGGGGAGAATTCTTTACAACCTCCTACAACCCTCCAAATATATAAAGGTTATTTAATTTTTGATGAGCCCAAGGTTTGTTCTTCTTTGTAGGCAACATTGAAGTTATACATGAGAGTGGAATAGAAGAAACAAGTAGAGAAAATCCCAAGTCAGAAGAGACCCAAACACCTATTGCCGAAATTGAAGCTTCAGGAAGAGAAGAAGAAGAACAATACCTCGTGCAAGAAGTCATTGAAGAATCTACCAGAGAGAATGAAGACAACTCAAGGAAGTACAAATGCGACCACTGTAATCTCGCATTTAAGCAGCAAAGTCACTGGAAGACACATTTAAGGATTCATACGGGTGACAAACCTTATTCGTGTGAAGTATGCCACAAGTAAGTAATTTAATTTGTTCTACAGAGTTGAAATTACTCGAAACGTTTGTACAATGGACAAGCTGAAAGTGCTTAATTCTCTGTGGGCGACTATCATTCGAACCACCAGTCCCAATAGGAAATTTATTAGGAGTTTGGTATCTAAACGACACATATATTTGTGGCCAATTCACTTGGTGAATGTTCTACAGGGAGTTGAGAAGAAACGTAATGTAACACTTGCCAGCCCAGCCCTCTCTCCCAGGTTGCTGCACTAAATTATAGGGACTCGAGAAGTGTCTCCCATGATTTCTGAAGACATCAACCACCCCCACTAACAACCCAAAACTTGCATTTTGTTTGCAGGGCATTTTCTGCTAAGAGTGCGATGACGGTTCATATGGGAACGCATGACAGTGTACCAGCGTTCAATTGTGAAGATTGTGGCAAGGCATTCTCCACAGCCCGCAGCCTAAAGCGCCATATGGACCTTCACGTTCCTGGGTTCCCCTACACCTGTTTTGTGTGCTCCAGAGGTTACAAAACCAAAATGTCCTGGCAAAAACATCTGACAACTCATTTGAAAATCACTCAGGTGGTTATTTCGACCGAATTAGCATTCTAGGGTGGATAATATGTGGCTATTGCGTTGAGCTTTCTTAAATACATTCAGGATTTACAATGTGATGAATTTTAATGTACGTATTGCTCTTGTTTAACATAAGGGAGACCCTGTACAAAACTCTTCAGAAGACAAGGAAACATCAGATGATGGCGTGGAATCTGTTCAAGTACTCGATTTATGCAGCAGTGATCACGATCAGAATGATGGAATCAGTGCCCAAAAGAAAGAAGTCTGTTCTAATGGTTCTTTACAAGGAGATTGGAACGACGTTATGCAATCGCTATGCCATCGATACACAATCCGTGTTCAACCTCCGCAACCTGGGCAACAAGTCGATTTCAACAGTATGTACTAATTCCATTATTTTCAACTGTCAAAGTAATACCGGACAGTTTTAAGGCACCTAAGTGTTGTTTGTTGAAAGTTTTATGCAGTATGGAATTTGAAGAAACGAACAATAGTACTCTGGGCAACAATAGTCTGGCCAATTGGAATGCCGTTTTAAAACTACCTACTGTTCAAAAACATGTACAAGATGGCCTATTGTGAGGGCTTGAATCGTCAATGTTCATTTATGTGTAGATGATATATTCGAAATTATATGTTCCAGATACTCCAGAAGGCACATCAATATCCGTTAGTTACACTCCATCAAAAACTTTGCCATCCAGCTCTAATACGACTCATCCTCCAAATGAGGTATGTGCACCACTAGCAGGATGATACATAAGGCTGTGTGTGATATCCCGGAATTAATGAATTATTTTGAATGTCATTTCAAGGCTCGATTTCTCGGAACAACAGGATCATGGAATGAGAAAAATCAGTTGTTCAATTCTCAACCCAATCAAGATTTTGATGGCTGTGTCTTTCTGCAAGTGAGTTCTTTGTAGATGTTTCATGAAATACTTGTTGAAGAGTAATTCTTGTTAGATCTTAGAATGACACGCCATAGTAGCAAACATGGCCTTCAATGATCGTATTGTACTGCCGATGTGGTAATACGTCAATATACTTCATAAACCACCTGAAATTATTCTTGAATGCACGTTGTTTTTCAAGTTACCACTACATCCTTTGATATGGTAATTCTTCTGACTTCAGAATAGCGGAGATCTCCAAACGGTGAATCAGTCAATCCCTACCAGTGTGCCTTCTGTAGTGTCAGTCCCCCCTCCGCCACAGGCCAACACTCACCGCTGCTCATTATGTGACGTCAGCTTCGACAATCTCGTAGAGCTATCTATACACAAGACGACGCATCTACAAGATAAATGGGCAACGTGCGCCACTTGTGATAAAGTCTTTAGCTCCCTCACAGATTACCAGGTATGGACCCATCAGAACGACTTGGTGAATTTCAGCGGGTCAATCAACCCTGCACAGTATGATAATAAACCTACATGTATAATATACATAATATAGTATATTATACTCCCCCCCCCCCCAGCTATTTTCTCGAACATGTTTTCATTACAGGCTCACACAAGGGTTTGCCCTCCACCTACCTCTCATGAACAACCAGTACCCAAACCTAATGAAGACTACATGTGTGTAGATTTTCTCTCGGCATCAAAACTACTAAAGTATGATTCCTCGGTGGATTTTTTTTTTTGTGTGTGGATATTAATAGAATGTCCCGTGAAGTATACTATTAAGTAACCTGGTGTTCATAGTGATTTTAATGTTTTTAGGTGTACGACCTGTGATATCCACTTTTTCCAACCGACGGACTACGTGATTCATGTCAACACTCACCATGGGGCCTTTGCCTGCAAAATTTGTACTGATTGGTTCAAAACCAATGATGATCTCAAGGTAGGAGTTTGGAATTATTTGATGAATGTACCTATTATTGTATACTTGCGTACTCCCCTCAAAGTTTCAAGATGATTTACTCCCTAAAAACAACAGTTTTTCTTCTTTACAGGATCATCAGGAGCAATCTCATAGAGAAGAATTTTCGTAAGTGCAACGTGTATTCTGTACATATTTCTGTAGAAATTACATCTCTATTTTGTAGCCTTACAATCAATTTCGGTTGTAATATTGGTGGAACATGAATGAATTTGCTCAGTTGTGATAAGTCCTTTAATAAGCTGCTGTCATTGTTTGTAATTTCCTTCCAGTGCCAATGAGGAGGATTCGGAAGCAACAAAACTGCAGCAAAGTTCTCCTGAGGTAAGTAACGCGTTCTCGAATTCAAACTTTCACTTCATCCTTGATTCTATTTGTGAAAAATACTCACAACAAAACTTCATTTTCGACTAATTACCCAGTTGTTGATGTCTACAGTAATATTAATCGTAATGTTCGTTGAAAATTTAATTTTATATAAGTACCTACTACTTTAACGCTATAATTTCTTTGTTTAGGTTGCCAGTGTAGCGTTACAAGTCGGGGACAGCGATGGTGGAGAGAGGTAATTACAGAAAATGAACCAGCACTCTCATAATAGTAATTGTAACACTTGGCTTTCGTAATGTATTAGTCGCAATATATCTTGTAGGAAATCCGGAAGCTCAAAGGAGAGATTAGAACTGAAGAGAAAGAGGAACGCTTGGAGGCGACAGGCGATACGGCCGCTCACTGAAGAAGAACAACTGGCTATCACCAAAGAGAGCCCTAGTACAATATCAGAGAAAATCCTTCAGCAGTCCATATTACGCCTGAAAAAAGAACCAGTCAAACAGGTTTGTCTAATACTCGTAATAAGCCTGGTCAAATTATTCAACTTTGCGTAATTATAGGTGAAATTGGTTTGGTAAGGTTTTGGAGATTGTGAAGAGTTTCACTCATTAGCTCCTGGAACACGAAGAGGGCTAAGGGTTGAGTTGGGCAACCCAACTCCAACCATTTGATCTGGATAACGTTTTACATTTAATCTCGATAAGTTCTACTGTATTTCACTTCGTTGACGTACAATTTATTTTTCATTCAATTTTTAGGAACCTGAAAAAGGCAAACATCCCAACCAGTGTAAATACTGCCCCAAGAGTTTCCGCAAACCTTCTGATCTCGTTCGACATTTGAGAGTTCACACTGGAGAGCGGCCGTACACTTGTACATCGTGCAACAAGTCGTTCTCAATCAAATCGACTGCCAAAAGTCACGTTAAAATCCACAAAAAGGAACAGGCTTACAGCTGCCACATTTGCAACAATTCTTTTGCTGCCATTGGAAGCCTTAAAGTGCACATGAGGCTCCATACAGGTCAGTTTGAGCAATCGCTTGTTTACTGAGCTTTTCCATGTACTGTGTGTATAATAACCCTATTTTAATTGGATCTTGACTTGTTTTCATGAAAAGCTTCGAAGTATTAATGATTGTCATTACAGGCGCTAGACCATTTGCCTGTGAGCTGTGCCCGGCCAAGTTCCGCACTTCAGGTCACCGAAAGTCTCACATGACCTCCCATATAAAGAAAGAATCGGCCAAAGAGAAATACCTTCCGTTACCTGCTGAACAAGCTCCATCGCCTCAGAGATCAGCATTGTCACCATCTAAGTCTCCAAGGTCCTCCGACGTTCCCGTCGAATACCATCCGCCAGCTGCCCTCGACTTCATCAAATCGTCAGAAAAAGAGATTAAGATGACAGTCGAATCGCTCAAAAAACCCCATTCAAGCCAATTCCTGTTCTCACTGGACAACGCGCTTACCTTCGGCGACAGACCGGGCGAACAATCGAGTCAGCAGTTCTTCTTGAAAGAGATCAAGGGAGATGAACAGGCTGGAACTGCCGCGCATTTCGTCGTGACGATGGGCGATGAAATCAATTACCAGGACAACATCAACGATCTTTTAGAGTCAGTTCCAAATCTCAACGTGGACCACGAAGACAGATTGAATTTGGAACTGGATCTCGAAGAACCCAAACAACAGGTCAATAGTCTCTTTTAATACCACGTTTACATTGTATAACAACATTTTAGTCGAATTTTCGAGATATTTAAACAGGTTTAGGGAACCTCGTTCTCTAAAATCTCACAAGTGTCATGTTTTTAGCATTTTTAATAATTTTTCCAGCTGAACGAAACGTGTAGCGTGTGCGACAAGGTTTTTGGCTCCAGTATACTGTTGGATTCTCACATGAAGAAAGAGCATTTCGCCAGTTCCCTTCTTTCCTGTAATGTAAGTTGTAATTCATCAACATTTCTAATCTTACGGGGAATTGTTTCTTCATAACTTGTAATATTTGTGTGTTCTTTTTCTTTAGGTGTGTAAACAAACATTTAGGGGCAAGACAGATTTAGAGGTCCACATGTTAGTGCACGAACTGGACCAGCTGTCATGTCACGCTTGCTCACTGGAGTTCCCCGATGAAAGTTCACTCCGGAAACACAAATGTACAAATGAAGACTCTGACATGAAAACGATGCCCTCTACTTCGCTAGACCTCGCTTCTGTTGTTCACGAATTCTTCTCGTTCCCTACTTTATAGGTGCGTATAAAGATGTTGTAAATTATTAAGATGGCACTATGTTGAGAATCCAGTTCCACTGCAGGATTTCGAGGAACCAAATCTTTCATTGACTAACCTCTTCCTCTTCACAAGGTCAGAATGGAGAATCTAAGGTGGCCGAAGAGAAAAGCATAGGACGACATCCCGGCAAAAGGTTTCCTGAAGTTGGCAATCGCAGCATTTAGTAGAAGGACCTCAGAAACACTGGAGCTGCCAAGGAGGAATATGAGACTCCTGGTGTGGATGCTGACTGAGCAGGCTTTGTTGAGAGGTGGACGAAATGGCGTCTATCTCCTCTTTGAGTGCCCAGCGCTTAAAGCTGGACGATACCGAGTTTTCAGGTCGCTTTTATCAGATTAGGTCTTGTCGGTAAACCACCTGGTGGGGGGGGCATCAGTCTGTGACTGTTCTGGACCCAGATCCTATACGTCGGCCTACTCGGCAACGCCCTACACAATAAGCCCTGGTTTCAGTGCGGCAGATTGGGAGCTGTCCCATTCGGAGTCCCTGTACCATTCTATTGGTGGCCAAAGAGACTGAAACGTTAGGTTTGAAACCTCACAACAACAAAATTTTTTTTTATCACAAAGTTAAATTCCTAAGCCTAGTACCGTTTCATAAAAGTGCAGGCATCAAAACCTCGTAATACTTCCAAAAGGGGTCATATCCACATCCGAAAAAATGTCAGGAATTGAAAAAAACGTCCAAGGAGTTATTGATTGGAATTTAAATTTAGTTTTTAGTCTAGTATAGCTTATTGAGGCACTAAAAATGATATCCCAAAACCTGGGATACAGCTAATTATCATTAGGATATGAGCCCTTTTGATAAAAAACATTTCCAGTTCTTAATCAAAATCTGAATAATGATGTGTGGCCAATTCATATTTTTAGGCATGAAATAACACACATGGATCATGTTTCCAAATTATCTAATCTAGGTAAGTAATTACATCAATCCATTTTCAGAAACAATCTCAAAAAAAGAAAGGTTGTGAGCAAAATCAGCCCAATTCAGACGATTGCATCTGAAGTTCTTCGTGTCATGTGAACAAGGCCGACCGACGCGCTTCAGTTGTCCCAGTGGACTGCACCGAAGATCAAACCTGAATGTATAATATACATATATGTTTATATATGTATATAATGTACTCGTATATTATACGAGTACATTCAGGTTTGATCTTCTGCGCACACATTCGGACAGAAATTGCCAACATACCCGCTACCACGCTGTTGAGAGCCAGAATATACACAATGGGGGGTATCATCTAGTTTTACGAGTACATAAGTGCCGTTGTGAGTCGTTTAATGGACAAAATATATTTTTGTCCAATGTAGAAATCATGTTACAAACCATCTTTGTCAAGGAACCTAAATACAGTGTAGTGCATTCCTTACCCCACTTTTGACCACCCTGGCTCACTGGCCCATTGACTCGGACAGCCGGGAGTCAAAGGCTTATAGATTGTCAGATCTGACTTCGGTGACAGACGATGGATGCAAGGGCGTAGCCAGGCTAATTTTTGAACTGGGGCAAATAATTTATTATATATATTATATATTTTGTCCATTAAACGACTCACAACGGCACTTATGTAAAACAAGATGATGCCCCCTATTTTGTATATTCTGGCTCTCAACAGCGTGGTAGCGGGTAGGATGTCGGCAATTTCTGCCCGGATGTGTGCGTTTAGGTCTTGTATGGTCCCTTGGACTGTTAACGTAAACACGGGAGTCCAACATACACCACGAAAAGAAGTTGCATGTGACCGAATCGGAGGGAGCGCTCAACAAGATTCATTCGGCCATATGTAATTTGAATGTCATTTGCGGTCTCCCATTCATACGCGGGAGACCTTGAAACGGGACAATTGTCTAAATGTCGAGTTTGTCATTTTAGACAAATTGCGCTTTTCTGTCAACGCTATAAACGTCCTCATTTGTTGCAGGTTATGCCTGTGTTCCACAATGGGTGAGTATCTGGCTATTTTCACTCGCATTTCTCAAAGTTCTAGTCATTATGATAGCGCAACGTATTTCGTATGTATGACAACTAATAATTAGTTGTATTAAATTATTTAAATACTACCCACCTGATCGATTGCTGTATGTATTAGTTTCTTAAACTTGTTGTGTATTGGAGGTCGCTAGTCGATATTTCAAGGTCTTGCAGACGAATGTTTAGTTTTTATTACAATTGATTTATTTTTAAGACTTCGTCATTGGTTTGTTTTTAATTCAAAATTTCCAAGAGTATGAGCGTACCTAATAGCCAAAATTGTGATATATGTGAGATTGTACTAAGAGTAGGTATTGAAAATGCGATCGATACTGCCGATTACAACTGTAAAGGTGTATTTTTCATGACTCGAATGAACACCCCTATTCATCAACGTTTTTATTTATTTTAGCATCATTTTATTAAGAATCATTTTATTAAGAAGACCACAGGGGAAAAACGGGCTAACGCCTGGTTTTTCAATTTTTCAGGGGGGCGGTTTTAGTTCCAAAAACGCTATTGGGAACAGCTGAAATGCTAAATCTGGACTTTCCTAACAATGATTAGGTCTTCAGGTATCAGGGAACATGTTGATGACAACAAATTGAAAAAATATCGTATTTAATGGAAATAAAAAATCAAAATACACTCAAAACCCCCTTTGTGCAGGGGAAAAACGGGCTAGCAGACCAATTAAATGAGCATTGCGGGTTAGTTTGGAGAAGAATTTCTTCGCTTTTGCTCCGCAAAACTGTTTTAAGGCCTGTTTTTCCTTTGAAAGTTTGATTCTTTTTGTGTAGGCTACCTCGGGAAAGTGAAATAAATTTTCAGGAAGATTAGGTGATGTTTTCGCTCCAACACAGCTCTTCTTTTTCGCGCCACTCCGCTTTTTCTGGGGGTTCGGAATCACAACTGAACTACAGAATGCTCCATTGTAGGAATTGCGATGAAAAACCAACCTTGGGTGACGGGCTTCGACCACTAATTCACGCAGGGGTCTAGTTTTCATGGGTTTTCGCCCGGTGGAAACGCAAAAGATGGCCCGTTCTTCCCCTGTACACGTTTTTTCAATCGCATTTATCGACCGTTAGGACCCGTTTTTCCCCTGATTTGGGGCGATCATTGAACTCGCCATGCCAAAATCTATCACAAACCAACCGTCTTTTACACATTTTTCGCAAAAATTCGAGTTAGCCCGTTTTTCCCCTGTGGTCTTCTACAGTTACTGTAAAGGTGTATTTTTCATGACTCGAATGAACACCCCTATTCATCAACGTTTTTATGTATTGTAGCATCATTTTATTAAGAATCTTGTTCATTCCCTTTGAAATCACCTTGGCGGTATCGAGCAGTAGGTGTTGATTTTATTTTAAACATTCCAGAGGTGTCATCTGCTGAATGATAATGTGGGTTGGCTTGAGAGTGAAAAACGTTTCCTCTATTGTCATAAAATGTCACACAGCTAGAGTATTTATTTTTCCGGAAAGATAAAATCGTGGAAATATTTCGTGAAATATTTCCGAAAGATTGGAAAGATTGCCGTTTTTTACAGAAATTAAACATGAGGAGCTAAAAAAAAATATTTAACGGACTGTTATGATCATAATCATATTATGAACTGGTCTTGGAGAGATATTTTGAGGACGTAGGATAATAAAGTAGATAAAATATCATTTTAGAGCAAAAAGCATTGCACATTTATTAAAGACCGAGCGTCGTGGGCGGTGGTAGCGGGAACCGTAGGAGTGGAGTGGTGTTGCAAGATGGCCCTCTCCCCTTTTCCCACAGTCAGGGGTTGAAAAATCCCTTTACACACCAAAACATACCAAAAAATGGTATTTAGACCCCCCGTTTCACGTTTTTCAACTAAAATCGACGGGAAAATGGCTATCAACGGCCCGCGTCGTGTTTGCGCTCGATCCCTTTGGCAAAAAATATTGTTTAGTTTTACATTTTATCCGTCCCAATAATGTTTTCAGAATAGAATACGGAATAAATTAAGTTTCCTAGTTATTTTGGCTTATTTTCCCTAAAAATTTCAAAAATCCCATTTTTCACGCTTAAATCCCTTCTTCCCATTCGCACTCAATAAACACGTTAGGACGCGCATTCCGCTCGGATGCAATAGCGATCCGTACCTACAAGGTACATCTCAGTAGTAGATGCTCGCCCGTTTAACTCACAAGTTTCTAGTGCTACCTACGATGGATACTCCCCAAATAGGTACATAACAAACATATTTCATGCAATAAAATATTTTAAAAAGCTAACGAAATCTGGGACGACAACATGGATACCGATGATACGGAACTAAGGATCGTGTTACCTATGAGCAGTCAATATATCAGTCGAAAAAGATTCCACAATTACATATCTCGGTTTCGTTTACCCAGAGTTTCCCAGTAGGGCTACGAGTGAAGTCAGTTTCGAATGTTGAGTCAAAAACAGCTACTCGTTGTTTACCATCTGTTATGGGGTTCTTTCAAATAATGTAATCTCAATCAAACTATAAAATACCTTCCTATCTGAAGACTGACTTTTTAAATGGCTATCGATGATACGGAACTAAGGATCGTGTAACCTGGTGTAACCTATGCGATATATAATAATATTATATATCGCATAGGTTACACGATCCTTAGTTCCGTATCATCGATATTATAATATAATATATTATTATTATATCGATCCTTAGTTCCGTATCATCGATAGCCTTTTAAAAAGTCAGTCTTCAGATAGGAAGGTATTTTATAGTTTTATAGTCTTATATTACTACCCCGTCTATGATCCAGTAGAAGTGGTGTCGGTGGGCTCCATGGAGTTTGATGTCGGGGATGTGGCTCGTGTGATCAGCCTGTTGGATCCGTGTGGTGGTGTTGGTCCGGATGGTGTTCCTCCACGCCTGTTAAGATCTTGTTGCAACTCGCTGGCCCGACTCTTGACCATGCTCTTCAATAGATCACTTGACACTGGTTGTTTTCCCAGGAAGTGGAAGGAGTGTTTTATTACGCCAATTCATAAATCCGGCAGTAGATCGCTTGCAAGCAATTACAGAGCAATCTGCACCCTATCATCGGTGCCCAAATTATTGGAGAAGTTGGTAGTTGAGGTACTAACCTCCGTGTTCTCCAGTTATATTGTGCCTGAACAGCATGGATTTGTGAGGGGTCGCTCCACGGTAACCAACCTAATCGAGTTTACGGACTTCGTGATGTCTGGGTTTGGTGATGGCTCGCAGGTGGATGTATTGTCTGTCGATTTTGCCAAAGCCTTTGATCGGGTATCTCACAAGCATATCGTTGCGCTGCTATCTTCTCTTGGGGTGTATGGTACCCTCTTAAGTTGGATTCGCGGTTACCTGGACGGTAGACTTCACAGAGTTAGATTAAAAAGTGCTGTATCCACGCCCTACCTTGCTTCTTCCGGTATCCCTCAGGGTTCCCATATTGGCCCTATCTTATTTTTGTTGCTGATCAATAGTGTTGGCCAAATGGTTTCTTCGGGTGACGTCAGGGTCCTCGTATTTGCGGATGATCTTAAGATCTATAGACGGATTTCGTCGTCAGCGGACTGCCTCCAGCTGCAGCACAGCCTTGACAGCCTTTGGTGTTCGACAAACCACCTAGCTCTTAACCCTGCTAAATGCACCGTTGCCTCATACACTCGTTCTCAGGAGCTCATCCAGCATCGTTATTTTATTCATGGGCTCCCTCTCGGGAGATTGGAGTTAACTCGTGACCTGGGAAACTTATAAGATTCTGATTTAGTGGGAGGTAAGTAGCGAAATTCTGATTTAGTGGGAGGAAGTTAACCAATCTTCAACCGAAGATTGAAGACGGGTTTATGTGAAACGCGTGAGCTAAAACACATTCTGTGTTTCTATAATTTCGTCGGAAGTATGTAAATAGAGGTAACCGAGGGTCCAGGGGGCTTGAAACTGTGAAACAATAATTTTTTTTTCTTTTTTCATACCCTTCGAAACTTTCAAAGTCTGCCAAAAGTGAACTTGACTTATTTTAAACAAGATCCTTTTATGGATCTCTTCGTTAATGTTCCTGTAGAGGATTAAAACCAAAATCAGCTGCTCCTACCTGCAACTTTTTGTTTTTTTAATGTTTCAGTGCTGCAAAACGGTGTTTCACCTATTGCGTAATTACACTGCTGAATATATTTAATGTCGCATTACCAAGTATATTACATTATTTGCAACAGCAATGACATTTGTTTGCATCTACCTCTTGCATTGCCAACAAGGAGCACCTTTTAATTAAATTCTGATTGATACATTATGGGGTCGATTTTAGACCCCATGTTTATAGAAATTTTTTGTTCAGCATAAAATTTTCCTAAAAGAATCCGTATTCAGAAAATTTTGCTTCCATAAAATCGGTTTTCCGACCACTGTGCGCCGCCAGAAGGCAAGAGAATAAAGACAGCGCATGGCCTCCGAACTTCGCCAAGTTAGAGCGTTTAAAGCAATCTTTCAAATTTTTCCGGAAATATTTACGACCTTCAGTACTCTACACACAGCCTTCATTATGTACCCCCAAACTGCTACACGTACTTATTTGTCCATCGCCTCTAATACGATGTTATTTCATATCCAAACATTTTTCAAGCCTTCACATTGGGTTGGAGCTATCTCGAAATAAGTTTAAATCCCTCTAAGGGATTTACCGTACGTACGAATATAATAAATCCGGACACCTTACCAATTAATGGTCTTGTCTTCCCGCATTGAAACATAACTTTGTTATGTTTTCATTCACACCTCCAAATTGTTACCTTTTTACGAGTATATATTTTTTTCTGTTGAATGATTATAAAACCTTATGATTGAGTGGAGGATTTTTCTTGTACCCGCGTTTATAACTCGACATTACACTTACAATATAATTATATTGAGGGAAAATAAAAATCAAGGATCAGCAATAAAAACCGGTGTTTTTTTTATGGTGTTTATTAATCCTAAAAAAATGGTTACTTGATTGCAATAGGATCTGAAATCGCCCCATGTAAATCAAAGCTTACTTTAAAATAAGATTCATACAAAATGAAATTTAAAAAAACAAACATAAAATCACTCTACTTATACAACTACGTACTTACAATCGGTGGCACCTGCAGATCAAGATGCTGCAATAGGCCGTGACTTATCGTTCAGATTAGTACATCGATAGAAAAAGACACTGTCTAACTCATTTTCAGAGAAATTGCACAATTAGGAATTGGTGTTAATAACGAACGGTAATTAAACGCCACATAAGGACGAGTATGAAAAATAGCAGTTGAGATATATAAGACAAAAGTGGCAATAATATGAACTAAACAAAAAGCTCGTAATACTAACCGAAAGACAACACAAAAACAAACACAGAGCTTTCATCAGTCACCATTTTATGGATGGAATCGTTTCTTAGCAGATAAACCCTTCTTTCAAATCCTATAATTCTTAGTTAAAAAGAAGATAATGAAAGAGAAGTATTGGATGGGTAACAAGTGGGAGAAGTGCTGCCCGGCACATCATATAAAACTCGACAAATTGCAACAGTAATAATAATTTAGTAATATAATCGCTTTACAGGTAAAGAGGAGGGGAGAGGTTTAAGCTGGAGGTTAAATATCTAAGGCACTAAATTCATTGATTTAGCAGCAATGAGCGTCCAAGAGTGCTTATGGTTTGCGTTTGACCAACAAAAGGCAAAAGTGGTTTGTTGGTCGTCTAGACCTTCTAGGTAAATGTCAGGGTCGTAGGATTGTAACAATAGTTTTTTTCCGATTCATCCACCATTCAATTAGATCCCTCCCACAATTTCCAAGCTGAAAAACTAAACACGCCGATTTATTAAATTTCTTATTCAGTCTTCGTTATTTCAACAAATCGTTCATTCTTTCCAATTCCCTAAAACACAATGTTTTATAATGTCATTATAAACATCTATTATATCTTCAACATTTCAGATCAATCGGAATCCCTTAGGTACCGTACAATACTTTGACGGGAGAATGTAGGATATGACACTTCCGTAGAAGGTAGTAGTTAAGGAGAGCTGCTGGAGTAGTAGATACTGTGAAATCGGGTAAATAAATGACAAATTAGGCGGGTTAGTTGTGACCTCTCAATAAAACGCGCTACTGCTCTTCTACCATTCAGATACAACCTGACGTGATCACGAGCATAGTTTGGGAAGGAATGATATTAGTGTCAAAAGCCATCTCCAATCACCTATCATCAACACACAACAGTTAGCAGGAGACCTGATTGTGCTGATTTGATACGTAGATTATATCAGTCTATGGGTGCAACTAGCATTAAAGGGGCAGGAATAGTTTATGGAGCTACCAAATCGTGTGTGTCACCTGCACAGACAGGAATAACAACAATATAATATATTATGTTTGTGCATTCATCTACTAACATAGCCCATGATTAAAAACCGTGAGCAATTTTTTTCTTTTTGTTAGATCTAATATAGTTGACCCTGTGTAGAATTTGAGAGATTTTGTTGTCAGAAAAGTGCTATAAAAAATTAGAAATTTGTTGCCACTAGTAATTATATATATATATGTAGGTAGTGGTGTAAGTCATGCAACTACGAACTGCAGTTTGAGATTCTTTCAAAACTATGCAAACATACTGTTTGGCACAGAGTTTTTGGACCACTAAGCGAAACAACCAGCGACGTTAAGCATGTATTTTTGTCGAAAGGTTTTGAATATTAATCTAGTGGAGGGAATACTTTGATTCAAGCTCAAAAACTGAAAAAGCTTAGCAAACGAGTGCATCAAGGTCCTGGTAGATCTTTTTGTACCAGCCAGAAAAGATCAGACATTTTAGTTTGCATAGCAAAATATGTTAAGAAATAAAATATGAAGATTCCTTAAATTAGGAGCCCCCAAAAGTAACGGATTTTGCAGGGGGCTAAGTGTTGATACGAAGTTACTATAAAATAAGAATTTTAGAGTTAGATGAACCCGTTGTGATGGTCCTGAGGTGGATACATTTCCATGACCAGGTGACGCTTCTCTTCCCTGGTATCCCATGATTTACGGGCATCCTGAAAAAGTTATTCGTGTTCCGTTAGTAAAATGGCAACTATACTTTAATGCTAAACTGGAAGACTTGTGCTAAACATCTTACCTTGTACAAGATTAGGGCAGCGATGGCATGAAGGAAGAAGGAAGCTACACAGAAGTAGTAAGACCAGGAAACGTGATTGAAATTTGGGTACATGAGCCAGTCCCTGCGCGATGATTGTGTCCAGAATACGATGACGGTCAGGAACAAGAAGAGTGCTAGAACATCAGAAGGAAGTGAAGAATATCGAAACAACGTCAGAAAGATAAAATATTTAGACGCACAACCTGGTACGCAGATGAAGAAGAATAAAAAACGTTTATTGAAATATACAATAATATTGTTATTAAATGAAATTCTCCAATATATTAACGATACTGCACGGTAGTATCTACTGGTAGTTCGGGAAAAATACACCCATTTGCTAAAAAATGACCTATTCCACGAGGAACTTTCTGTACCAATGACCTATTCCACGAGGAACTTTCTGTACTTTCTGGGACCACTAAAGCTTATTTTGGTAACGCAGACTAACAATAATGTAAAACCACTCCCTTCCAACGTTCAACATTAAAATTGCCTCATATCAGTAAATTGCGCCACTGCCACAGACCGCCCATCTAAATTCGCCAAGGGCAGGGCAAACACAAAGGAAGTGAAAAACATCTTCACGCTGTCATAAATTACACATTGGCAATCTTCCTTCTGGCTAAAACTGAATGGGCTCAGATTCAATCTGAAAAGCTCAAGGTGCAGGTTGAACAGCCATCAAACCACAGTCCTGGTGGGTCCCATTCTTTATATAGAATGTATGTCATTGACTCATTAGCTCGTCGCCTGAATTCTGCAAACTTTTCCTCTTGAAAACCTGCTAGAATTTTGCCCTCATTTGCCTTTGAAGGCCTTTGACAACTGAGCAGTTGTGAGACATCGAATGAGCTCAGTGCGTTGGGGAGACCATAATTTGGTAATGGTCAGCCCAAAACATCTCCATCGAGACTATTCTCGGGAGACGTGAATCAGGCATGCCTGCCGTTTTCGAAATATACCTGAGATGCAACCCAAGGGTGAACCGGGACAGATAGAAGGGGGGTACGCAGATAGATACTGTTCCAATATTTGATACCTAGGTGCCTTAACTAACGGGCCAAGACTTTAGGGAGTAAGTTCGCTTAGATCATGACTTTGTTGGCTTAGGTGGGACCACTAAAGCTTATTTCAAGTTCCTGATAGGCGCCTACGTACCTACTGTTCCAGTCATCTGCCACTGAGTACTGTTTAACTCTTGATCCATAGGATCTACACTGAAGACATCATTTTGGTATAGTAGCGTACACCTTATACTCCAATTTCACAGAAAGCATCAAACTTACCACAGATTGCAGTAGAGACAAATATGAACCCGGACAACAACCACTCGTACTTCAATACGAACTTGAGTGGATATCTTATAACAGTAAGAGCAGCGAGGATTTGAGCTCCAAAAGACAAGATGAGAGCTAAAGTGACAAACGTCTGAATAGCCAACAGCCAAGCTGAAACAAAACAAACATTTACAAACTTAATTGGTGCAAAGTTTGGTCAAATTGAGTGGCATTTTTAGAGGTTTGGGGTCGTTAACAATACAATAATTGAAATTTCCAGTGTCAAATGGCGTGGAACTTCTGTTATATTAGTATCACGTTTTGTTAATGTGAACTGAAATCATACAGCTCATCATGTACGTGAGAATCTCCCTTTTGTTATGGAAACTGAAATTATAAGAGTTCCAACCGTACCAACATGATAACCAGCGGATGCATACCTGGTAGAAGCCATTCCCTGATGATATGGAACTCGAAACTGTAGACATAATGACATCCAGAGAACATCTTATCAAACTGATGGTACGGGAACCTGAACTGGTCGAAACAGTACTCCCAGAGACCCATGTGTTTGAAGTTGCTAAAGGTGCCTTCGTACGATTCCACCCAGTACGGACTGAAACAAGGAGGGAATTCTCAATTGACAAAATGGGTTAAAAGGAACGGCTTGACGAGCGGAGATCAATAAAACGTTCAATAATTATCATATGCAACGAAATAATTACTACAATAAATCAGGTAGTTTCTACATTACCTAGCAAACGAGACGAGAAGGAACATGCCAGCCACGTACACTAAAGTGCCTCCAAACACCATAGACTCTGAAATTTTAGGACAAAGTTTGTACTTAACTACAAATTTCGATAGGTTCATAAACTGGCGACATACCATGCCTACTCTTAAGTCTTGAATATAATTTATTGTAGAGGGCAAGTAGGTACAGTAATTGAAGTAGGTACTAGCGGATTTTAATTGCCTCGCTATCAGTTTATATACACTTATGTTTCATTATTGAAGGATTTCATACGTCATACGTACTACTATGATCATGAAGAAAGATAGTATAGGAATGATTCTAATTCGTGTTACTGACTTCAATCAATTTATAAACAGTAACATGATTTTCAATCGTTTAAATAACGACATACATATCAAAAACGACATACATAGTAAATCACCTTTGGGTCAGGGGAAATATACGTTATCTCTAATAATACACGTATTGTTATCTCTCCTGAAAATCTCCTACATCAGTTGACTCCTAGTGGGAATAAAAATTAACGAGGGTATGTGCAACATCTACTCGCTATACCTAATTGGTACTGCGCTTTCGGTAAATGTGGCATAGCGCATTGGCAGCAAAAAATTGTCTAAACGTATAAAATGGGTAAATCGGAATACCACCAATATTTTTCATGTAAGATGTAAGCCTCTTTGTTAATAAGAGAACCAAAATAATCAACAATCACACAGAGAAATCAATGGAAGGCTCAAATGGAACTATATCAATTTTCCCACTGATTGAAACGAACTTCCCAATCAGCAGATCTTCTCAAGCCTTCAGTTTGAAAAAAAAACTCATTTCACCAATATGTACTTCTCTGGTTCATTTGCATGACAGAGTAGGTATGTTCGGAAACTTACCCGTAGCTCGCGGATATTCTCCCTTGTTTTCCATCGTCATTTTCTCGGTGTAGTGTAAACTATTGGTGCTACTTAACTGCCCTGGAAATGATAATTCGTTGGAATCTAGAACATAATTACTTAAACTAATCAAATAACTAAAGTGACCAACGACACACCCAACTTCGCAGTTTATTGATGTTGACGGATAGCGGAATGCAACAAATGGATGCTATAAACCCAAGCTACAACCAACACAACATTCTTGAAGTTCTGCCATTTTTCCGTAGGTAAATCATATTTTCATGGATGAAGTTTGATTCCTAATGATAAATAGCGTCACGTACTGCCAGTGGATTATAATGTATTCTTTTGTTGAAGTAGGAAACGAAGAAATGAAGACAAAATCAAATTATGTGTGTTTTAGCTGATATATATTCTTGGAGTATCCATGCCATTTGCAAGTCTTCCCTGACAAATTTCTCTTCACTATGCATTCTCTTTTGTTGGAATTATGAATACGTGCCCGTAGAAGTAAGGAAAGGGATAATTCTTCTCATTGCATTACATTCATTATGTTTTAGCATATTTACCAAACGTCAATACCTATATTTATGAAATAGTCTTAAGCATTCATCCACCATCTGTACAGCTCTTGTGGTTATTTATTGAGAAGTGGATGTTAAAAATCAGATAAACAGTACCTATAAAAGAAGAAGAAGAAGTGATCAGGTTATGGGATTTATAACCGTGGTGGAGTCTTTTTTCACAGCCGTGAGTAGAGCTGACTCGTATCGTTTTGTCACCGGGTTTTGTAAACTAGATAGCTCTCTTTTTACTGTCAAGTCATTGTGATTAATAAGGAAATGAATAATATTCTTACGGGATCCCGTGTCAACTGTTCATTCAGCGCGATCGCATCCTGACCTCGCGCCCTCGCTTCGCTATTAGCCGACAATCTTGTTCTTTTGAAACGAAGAAAATCTTAAGAACGTCATCTTAAGAATCGTCATGGTAAGTAAACACCAATAATGAATTTTTTCTTTGCCCATTGTGCTTTCTCATTGTTTCAAACGACGGTCGTTGCTTCATGATTGAATGCTGAATCAATGCGGGGGTAGGATATGGAATATACGGCTGCTAATATTCAGAACTTGATGGGCATATTACGCGGCAGTAATAAAAAAACCTGCCGGCATATTATCAATTTTGAAGTCTAACGAATCGTTCTAAATTATTCCTATGTAGATTCTTTCGATTATTTGGACACATGGAATTATAATATAATATATATATATATATAATATATATTATGTAATCTATGTCGACACTAACTCTCCGTTTGACCTCCCTGTCGGTAAAATGTTGGTCAATTCATGAGGTCAACAAAATTACCTCAGAATCGAATTTTTGAACGCCAAAGAACAATTTCTGCCGCTTATCTGAAGTTGTTAATCAGAATCCCCGAAGCATTTTATTAATTCAACAAAATCGTTCTATTAACTCACCAGATGATTGAATTCAATCATCTCGAGATGTCTGTATGTATGCGTAATTGTGTTTTCAAACTTGAACCTCCCACAAGCTAATTTCTACTGAATTTGTTGGGTAGATCAGATCTTGGGTGATTGCCATATTAGTCAAATCTTTCCTGTTTTTTGACGAATTAACATAAATCCTTTTTAAAACAGTTGAGCAACCTGTCTAACTCGCCGAACGAGGGTGAGAACTAGTTCACATTACAATACGATCAAATGTAAATGTCAACTGCACATTCGATTGTCCTAAACGATTTGTATTCAGTAGACGAAGTAGAAGGCTAGTTTCATCGGAACTACGTGTTCAGGTGGTTTTAGAAATGTTATGGCGAATCTGTGGTAGCTGTAATTGACCGTGTTTAGTATCGAGCTGTCTACTGAAGTTGGCTAACTTTCTTTCTCAAAGACGCAGCGAAAAAAAGAAAGTATTACAATCGCCCTAAATATTGAAACTCTGCCAGGATTTGTCTTTCACTCAATCTAATCCCATATCTAAACTTTCCAGAGAAATGTACCGTTGGGTTACATTAAAGTTTTGAGTTTGCAAGCCAATTTGAAAAGGTGTTTGATTGTGAATTGACGTGTACTTGATTGCTTTCAAAGGGCAGATGACATTCGTTGAAATTAATCTTTATAAATAAAGTTTAAAATTATATTTATTGTCCATCAATACAAGGGCAGTAAAAATGAGCGTGAAACGTCATAGCTCATTTTGATCCTTTCCCGGTGCATCCGGGGAGGGTTGTCCATGCGACCTCCCTCCACCATTGAAGAGGATTCCACTTTCTCTTGAAAAACGAAAGCGAAAGGTGAATTACAAACGATTGCCCCACTAACACCTTTCTCCTGAATGCCACTCAGTTTAGTCCTCAGAGCTGACAGGTTTTTTTTTGTCGTTGATATCTTGTGTCGACAGTTTTCTCGTGTTGTCTGAAGGAAAAACGCCGGGTTCATTTGCAGCGAGGTAACTCAAATAAATTTCTTACCGATATTGTTTACTCTTTAATAAATTCGCGTAGACAAGTTTTATTTTTCATCTGGATGCCCAGTAAGTAGCCCCTACCCAACCTTGTGTAAGATGTATCCCAGTTTGTATTCGACCATCACAACGCTCGCGTCTCCCTTGCTCTCTCTCATCTCTTCCTGATGTTTCGTAACTGACATTCCTTCGTAGCGTCATTTTCCTGACTGACAAGTGCGAGAGCTGCGTGTGCGTTTTTTTGTGCAAATCTGTTCCTCCGTCGCCGCTTCTGTTCGGAATACACAATCGATTCGCCCCACTTGCGATCTTGCTGATTCAAATCGGTGGGATTCCTAGTGCCCTTAGGTATGTCTGCCGTATCATTTGTAATATCTGCCTCACAGGAAGGTTATTTTAATCAAACTTTCGTTTGATATACGGAGTGTACGTTTCCATGGCATCAACTAAGTTTGAAATAATTGAAATTTCAAACTATGTTGAGGCCATATTACAGTTGTTTTATACAATTATTGTATAAAACAACTGTAATATGACCACAACAAAACGTTTTCCCCAATATTCGAATAGAGTTCCATTGAACCCAGACAATAGTATTCAAATACCATGTCTGCTGATACAGTAAATCTTTGTAAAGGGATTCATGGGTGGGGACCCTTGATCTGTGATTTTACCTAATTTGTGATTGCAAGTATCGTCCATACAAAACTGATGTCTGGAATGAAGTCCTAGGCAGGTAATCAAGAATTTGATTTTCTACTCCTAACTGAATCCTGCTTGAGAACTAACTCCTTATTTTTTAGCTGTAAATGGAACTGTACTGCAGACATTTTGGGCGTCGTTGGGTTCACTTTTTCATCCAAATTTTCCTCCATTTTCATCCAAATTGCTTCCGTTTTAAGTTGATAAGCTTTGAAAGTGATTATGTCCACTATTGAAAGGTGTATAGTTTAATGGCACGTTGTATAATTTAATGAAACCACATGTACTCTTTCTTGTTATTCATTGTTGCGTCCACGGTAGATACTCAGTTCTCTACACTTACGAGGGACGTCCACAAAATAAGGTTACAACATGTGCTAAAAATTGAAGACATGAAGACACCAAAAATCATGAGTGTATATTTATGTGTCATTTTAGACGATAACTCTCAATAGAATTGAGATAAAAAAATTCAAATTTGCACAAAAAATCTAACTTGGCAATCGAAAGGCTAGGTAATTTCGTAGATGGACAGAATGGGGGGATTTAAGGTGGAAAAATTACCCATAAATTCCAAAAATAAAACAGTCTGTCAAATGACACTTCATTTCAAAGATTTGTTGTCGTCAGAATTGCGATATCTTATTCCGTTCTCAAACTGGAGTACTTTGAAGACTGTTCGGCCTTCACCGAATTGTATAGGTAACCACGGAGTTGCCGCTACACTCCGCTATTGGGTTCCAACCCCATGGATCAACTGTTTGTTTCTTTCGTCTTTTGTTTTGTCTAATTTCTTCTCATCTGAAAATTCTTTCTGTACTTTTTAAAATGTTCTCATACAAGAAGAGTATTAAAACCGTTCGTTCAATTACATTTACATTTTATTATTTTAATTAAAGTGCAGCGCACATAAGTGCCGGACATTTTTGGTGCCGTGACCCGGATTGCTTGTGGAAAATTCGTCGAGTAAAATTCCGAGAGTTTTTCCCGCTTACCCTGTTCTCAACATGGTATCTACGCGCAAGAAGAACCGACGCAAATCCCGTGAGTCCGTTCCTTTTTCTACTCCTAAAGAACATCACAAGGTAACTGATTATTCTCATGATAATCAGGACGATGATTCCGATCAGGAAGGAGCTACAGAAATTCAATCAAAAAATACTGCCACAAAATCTCAACCCCCAATTACTCGAAAACACACTGTCCATTCGTCCAGTTCGGAACGTTTTAATGCCCTAAATGACCACCAACTTTCACAAAAGGTTGTTGAGCTCTTTTCCTATTACGAATCGGTCATATTGAAATTTGTGGGTTTTAACTCATCAGACCCCAAAGCTTCGGCACAGATTGCAAACCTTGAAGATGAATTTCAAACCATTATGAACGAAGGGACAAGTACATTATACAACTATATTTACCAGTTTGAGTCTGAAGATAGTTTCCAGAAATGGTCTGGACGTTCGAATAATATTGTAATAAAATTACAAGAAGCCCATAGAAAGTACATTTTCCCTCATCATAGTCTCCTTCCTGATGCTATTGATGGAAATAGTGCTCACGAACTGACGAGAGAGCTTAAGTTGCATGCCCTGTTGATCCCTACTGTACCAATATATTCGGGTGATATTACACAATTTCCCGAATTTATTCTAGCATACAATGAAGCCGTACATCATCGTAACATACCAGTTCAGAAAAAAATGGCGTCTCTTCGTTCTAAATTGATTGGAACTCCATATCAACTTATAGAAAACCTAGGCTCCTCAACTTTGGACTATGATGTATGTTACCAGGCTTTGGTGAAAAAATATACAAACGTATTCCTGACTGCTTGTACGCTACATGATAGAGCACTGATAATCGCTCATCTCAATGATACTGAGCTTGAATCATTAGAAAAGCTAGTCAATGAAACATCTACACTCTATAATGCCATAGATCATCTCAATTTGATTAATCCTTTGGATTTTTCTCGGTTTCACTACACGTACAACAAACTCCCACCGAAACTTAGAGATGAATTTCACGAAAAGATTATTTCAGAACAGGATAGTCTTCCTACTTTCACTCAACTGTTGAAGTTTTTAAATAACAAAATTGAAATTATTAGAGCTCGACCAACTGAACCAGGGGCAAAATCTCAAAGGTACCTTCAACACTTGGGAAATAACAAACCACTCCAAGTTAAACATCCTAGTAAGACAGCCGGAAGACAGTTCCGAACTAACCACGTATCAGGTATTTCTGAAACTGCTGGGAATGGGATGCTTCGGGAACCCAAATGTTTCCATTGTGGGCAATCCCATTTTTTGTACCATTGTGAAAGGTTCAAGAACTTATCAACGCCAGTTAGACTAGCATTTGTGAACGACAAAATGCTTTGTTCAAATTGTCTTTCTTCCAAGCATCAGACCAATCATTGTACGTCTGACCGCTTTTGTAAATTCTGTTCACAAAAGCATCATTCGCTGCTACACGAGTTTCCTGGAACTCATTCCTATCTAAAATCCGGTAGCCCAAAATCCAGTCACCATGGATCGCTTCCCCGGTCTCGATCCCCCTCCCCATCTGGTCGGCTTCGCTCATCTTCCCCATCTCCCGATCGTCGTTGGACTCCTGTCATATCTACACCCTCTTCATTCAAGGCAACGTCAATTCAAGAACCAAGGCGTGCTCTATCTAAGACAAGATGGTCCGATCGCTTTGAAAACGATGAATATAGGAAATCTAGCAGGCCTACTTCTTCAACTTCGTCTTCGTTCCACATGTGTACTAGTCCCAATCCTGAAAACACGGTTATCAGTCATAATGTGGCGAAGGCCAAGAAAAATATCCAACAAACCCCCTATTGAAATTCTGGCTGTCACGGTGTCCGCTCTCTCAATCAGAGGCTGCAAGGGGCCTCTCTGAAACCTGCACTGTCGACACAATCTAACTCTTACGTGATACCGACCGCTGTAGTTCAAATTGGCTCCTCAGCCACCCATTGGCACCGTGCAAGAGCCATAATTGACACCGGGAGCGAAACAAACATAATTTCTAAATCATGTGCTGAAAGATGTGGCCTTTTACTAAGAAAGGCTTCTGGCTGTGTCTATGGGGTTGGAGGAACCCCTAGCATTAAAGTCATAGGGGTAACCACTGCGTATCTCAAACAAACCCATAAGCATAATATTAAACTTAAATTTCGCGTTTTATCTCATACTACACTAGAACTTCCTTCTCAGCCCTTACCACGACATCAATGGCCACACCTTGAAGAACTAGAGCTGGCCGATCCGTACTTTCATGTTCCTAGCCCTGTAGACCTCATCCTAGCATCTGGCGTACTTAATCAAATAAGCACTAATGAGATTGTTTATCCCCTACGCTCGTCACCTGTAGCACACAGCACTACTCTTGGGTGGATAATCTCTGGATCCTACTCTCTACGGAAACAGAAAAGCGTGAAAATTTTGTCCGACGGTGAAAATATCGCATCGAATCATGGACTCCATTGTCCAAATTCCAAAAATTGGTTATCAATCCCTAGTACAGAACAGAGCAAGCCCAATTTTTCTGAACCACACCCTTTGTCAACATCCTTCTCCTCAACACCAGCCAGACAGTGCCCTAGACCACAACGTACCTCAGGTCCAGGTTTCCGCTTTGCACAAATAGTTAAAAAATTCCCCATACCCTCCTCGTCATCCAGAATTAGCTCACCGGATTATATCAGAGCTAATTCTCGTACCTTAGTGTCTTCGGAGTTCTATACTCAGGTCCACTTTTCAGCTTCCTCCCCACAACCCAGCACATTACAACTATCATCCAATCCCATATTTCCCATCCAAAGCCTTTCCCGCACCTCCGTTAATAATCTTGTGAACCCAAAACCAGAATACGCATCATTACTTGAAAAAATGTTTCAATTGGAATCTGTAACTGATGTGCCTCCATATACGCCAGACGAGCTATTAGCAGAAGAATGTTTTAGAAAGAGTTGTTCTCGACTATCTGATGGTAGGTTCTCAGTGGGTCTTCCATTATCAAAAAACCCATCCCTGCTGCGACCAACCCGACAGATAGCCATGCGTCGCCTTTTCCAATTAGAACACCGTCACCGTAAGAATCCTGATCAAAGGGAAGTATATGTCGATTTTATGAAAGAATATATAGAATCTGGACACATGGAACGAGTTCCTCCTCCATCATCTGATCAAATAACTTACTATTTGCCTCACCATTCAGTTTGCAGGGCAGATGATCCTCCTAGTAAAATAAGAGTAGTCTTTAATGCCTCTCAACCTTCCCCTTCTGGCCTTTCTCTCAATGACATCTTGCTACCTGGCCCACGCTTACAGTTGGATATAGGAGATGTTGTAACTAGATTTCGACTAGATCGCTACGTTTTCATGGCTGACATCAAGCAGATGTTTCGGCAAATTGAACATCCAGTGGAAGATCGCGATCTATTAAGGATAGTTTGGAGGTTTCATCCCGACTCCCCTGTCCAAGACTTCAGATTAAAAACGGTAACTTATGGCACAGCCTCTGCTCCTTTTTTGGCCGGACGAGTTCTCAAGGAGCTAGCAGTTGAACACCAGAACTCGCACCCTTCCGCCTCACACATACTTCTCCATCGCACGTATGTTGATGATATAAACGGTGGGGGAAATACTATTGAATCAGGTCTTTCTATTCGAACTGAACTTCAATCTTTGCTTGCGCTTGGAAGACTCGAACTTAGAAAATGGGCAGCAAACGATCCCAAACTATTGGAAAACATCCCTGAAGAACACTTGTTGCCATCGTATTCCTCTATTTCTATGGATGAAGACCCGGACACAGCTCTAAAAGTTTTGGGTCTTTGCTGGAATCCGCTAAGTGATATGTTCCATTACAAACCATCCCCAGTTCTTAGCATCCTCACAAAAAGAGATTTAGCGAGGCAGATTGCTAAGATTTTTGATCCGCTAGGTTGGTTAATTCCCATCACGGTATTTGCTCGTGTCGTATTCAGGAATGTGGTGCAAAACACCTACGATTGGGATGACCCTCTCCCTAAACATATAATTGACGACTGGTCATATTTAGCTCACGAACTCCCACAACTTTCTGGCTTACAAATTCCTCGTCACATTCCGTTTTTCAATACCAATCAATACTTGGTAGGTTTCGCAGATGCATCTGAAAAGGCTTATGCGGCTGCGCTGTATATAGTATCTGTATCTGTAAAAACCTCTAATGTGGTCCGACTCGTTGCCGCCCGTGCCCGCATGGCACCTATCAAATCTGTAACGCTCCCACGCCTAGAACTATGTGCCGCCCAACTACTTACGTCCTTAGTCAAGAAAATGACCCCAAAGTTTCCTGGACTTGATCCACACCACATATTCATGTACTCCGACTCCACTATTGCTCTATCATGGATCACTGCAAATCCAGCTCCGGTATGGAAAGTTTTTGTGGGCAACAGAGTTGCGGAAATATTATCGACCGTACCTTCTTGCCAGTGGTTTCATGTTAGTTCCGTGGACAACCCAGCTGATTGTGCTTCTCGAGGATTACGACCAGTGGATTTAATTAACCACGAACTATGGTGGAAAGGGCCGAAGTGGTTAACTAAATCGCCCTCAGATTGGAATTTCAAGAGAATACGCCCTGCATTAAACGACGATGCCGTTCGGGTTGAAGCACGTAATCCAAGAGTCACATCTGTTTGTCACAGAGCGTTGCAATGTGATCTTCAAATTGAGGAGCGTTTCTCTACTTATCCCCGACTTCAGGCTGTTGTGGCGTGGTCATTGCGCTTCATTCACAATTCATTGAAGCGAGGCATTCGGTTCAGAGGGCCGTTGTCAGCACGTGAACGTCGTCGGGCCGATGAAATATTGGTAAAGCGAGCACAAGCACAAGGTCTAAGAGAAGAGCTGTCTGACGTACAATCCAAACGACCAAAACTAAGAATCACCAAGTCTCTCAACTTGTTTCTTGACACTGATGGAGTCTTGAGAGTTGGTGGGCGACTAAGAAACGCTTTGCTTCCATATTCGGTTAAGCACCCGGCCCTTCTTCCGTCTAGTCATCCAACAACAGACAAGATCATTCGATGGACACATGACTGGTCCCTACACATCGGTCCTCTAGGCACTCTTGCAAACATTCGTTGTCGATATTGGGTGGTGAACGGAAAGAACGTTGTCCGACGTGCTCTTCAAGGGTGTACCAGATGCACTAGAGTCAATCCCAAACCATATGAACCTCCAATGGGTGACTTACCAAAGGACCGGTTGACGGATATAGCACCTTTTTACATAACAGGAGTTGACTATGCAGGACCGTTCATTGTTCGTGCTTCAACACTGCGGGCATCAAAGAAACTTGAATGCTACTTATGTATTTTCCTGTGCTTTGCTACAAAGGCTGTGCATATAGAGGTAGCCACTGATCTTAGTACTCCATCGTTCTTACTAGCTTTTCAATCTTTTGTTGCTATTCGAGGGCTCCCATCAACAGTTTGGAGTGACAATGGTAGGAACTTTCTTGGCGCAGCAAACGAGTTAGCAAGGCTCAAGACTCTGATCAACTCTCCAGACCACCAAAATACTATAATTTCAGAAGCAGCTAGATCTTCGGTAGAATGGCAATTTATTCCACCACGAGCGCCCCATTTTGGTGGACTGTGGGAAGCTGCTGTACGTTCTACTAAGCAACTGCTAAGAAGAATGCTGAGGAATGAGATATTAGACATGGATGTTTTTCGATCATTTGTTGCACAAGTTTCTGCCGTCCTAAACTCAAGACCACTAAGTGCAATTTCAAGTTCGCCAAATGACTTATCGGTATTAACTCCAGGACACTTTTTAGCTTTCCGCCCACTAACTGCTCCCCCCATTGATTGTAAGATCAACGAGCGATCTTCAATTCGAGGAAGATGGCAAAAGGCGCAATACCTGCTCCACCATTTCTGGACTCAATGGAGAAAAGAATATTTATTAGATGTGCAAGCCCGAACTAAGTGGCAGAACCGCAACTTACCAAAAGCAAAAGTAGGAGACATAGTTCTCATCATGGATGAAAACCTGCCACCTATGAAATGGGCCTTGGGAAAGATCGATTCGCTTCAATCTGGGAGCGATGGATTTCCACGGGTTGCAAATGTTAAGACTCAACAAGGTCTCATACAAAGGCCAGTAAGAAAGCTATGTCCATTGGTATCAAATGAAGAAAAAGATGCAGCTCAAGATCCGCTGTCTAGTACCCACTCTGAAGACGATGGTCAGTGAGGGATATCTCACGGCGGGGGACGATGTTCGGCCTTCACCGAATTGTATAGGTAACCACGGAGTTGCCGCTACACTCCGCTATTGGGTTCCAACCCCATGGATCAACTGTTTGTTTCTTTCGTCTTTTGTTTTGTCTAATTTCTTCTCATCTGAAAATTCTTTCTGTACTTTTTAAAATGTTCTCATACAAGAAGAGTATTAAAACCGTTCGTTCAATTACATTTACATTTTATTATTTTAATTAAAGTGCAGCGCACATAAGTGCCGGACAAAGACGAAGAAACAAGGTTGTTTCTTCAGATGTTCTTCATGGTTCATCTGCCCTAATCTAACTTCACCATCGTGTCAGCGTTGAAAAATCTATAAACTGAGGTGTTACTCGGAAAAAAAGGAGACAAGATTTGTTATAAATCCAGTAAAATAGAGACATTTTACATAAAACCAGTTATTTCTTCGAAAATTCGCTCTTATAGCCATGCTGCATGACTGTGGCTTTTTTTCAAGTTTTTTATTCAGCTTTCCATATCGTTTCTTGTACATGTCTTTGGCCTTAGTCGTGCTTTCGAGTATTTCTTGAAGCTTTGCCATTTGCCTATAGATACACTTTTCTCCTTTCTCTTCTGATTCTTCTCAAGCCAGCTTCTCTACGACTTCTTCCTGGTTCAGGTTGAACTACGTCATTTCCAACTATTGGTGACTGAGGTTGAAGTGGTGTGTTCGCAAATGTGCGTGCCAAGATTCTATTTTTCTCTCGTAATCGTCTCACATTAGAACTCACTATTTTCTGACGTTGCCTCAGCTTTATTGGAGTAAGATCTTTCAGCTGGTCCTCTTTCTGTAATTGTATCATTCGTTTCAGAAACCCCACAAAAAGTCCACAAAACCCAAGTTACCAGGAAACGCGAAAAACGTCATGACGTCGCCCATCTGACATAGATTTGAGATTTTCCAATACATACGGTTTTATGTGGCATGAAAGAATGTATAAGTGAACAATTTTTAAAAACGTCCATCGTGTAGCTCTACCTAAAAGAATGCAGAATCGATCGAAAAATGAAAATCGATTCTTTTGGACTCTTCGGGTTTCTGAAACGGCTGATTCAATTAGACATCACCTTTCCTCCTCGCTCTGCTTTCTCTCTCTGTGCTTCCCTGTTCGTAGCCAACTTCTCCTCTTTGGATAGGTTTGACTTTTGTCGACCAGGAACTGGCATTTTCGAAGTCACATAGTCATCTGCAAATGAAAAACAAGGCACTGGGATGAGATGACCGCAATAAAACCCTCAAAAGTAATTACCATGGTTTTTACTGCAACCATGGTAATTACTTATTTTGTGGCATCGTAATTAAATAGTATAAACGTTTGAATTGAAATATTTGGACAACAAAAAATATTATTGAGATACCTTTTCTTAATTTCAAATCAGCTATTCAAGCTCTTCGAGAAACTTGGCCCCCGGGCCTCACTAAGGGGGCAGTGAATGTTTTGGGACCCAACAAGATTCCAACAATTTACAATTACAGATTCTTGTAAATTAGCCCTTCACTCCAATAAATAAATAAATAAAAATTGTGGGGGGGGGGGGTAAGATTAATGGTTAGCGGGAAATCTTATTTGAACGCAATGTTTATCCGCAGTTTGAGAATTACCCAGTTGGGCTCTTCACTAACATACATACATTAATGCATAGGAACATGACATGTATTAGGGTGTGTTGGGCTTCCGAATGTTGAGGATTCATTACGTTGTAAACGGCTCGATTTGAAATTATAATTCAGACTCCATGGGCAAGGAGGCGTTCACGGGATATTTAGCAGTAATAGAGGCTCCGTCAAGTTCACTGCCTCGTGATCGCCAGTCGACGGTTGCTGGTCCCTATAAGTCGTATTGTACAAGTATGTACCGTTACCATACCGTTCATATGAGATGTAAACAAACATAAATTTTGGATTTCCTTCTAATTAACTGTAGATTCCAATTAACTGTTAATTTCTTGGCAGGAGAGGAAAATTTTCATTTCTTAGCTCCTAGAAGTAACTGTTGCAGAATGTTCGAACGAAACAGTTCAAATTATTTTGGTATCGGTATAAAGTTGCGAGCTGGCATTGTCCACCTTACGACCTTTTCTCTCTTCAGTGAGTATATAGTTTTTGTACTTCAAATTTCGTGTTGTTCACAATTTCTCAAATTAAAATTTGATTTCAGGTATACATCGAAATTTGTAGAGCAGGACGCTCTCGTGTTTGGACTCAGTAATGGAAAACTCTCACAGTTGCTACAGGACCACGCAGAATTTTAAAAAGTACGTATTGACTTACCACACGTACATACATAATTATGTTTCAAGGTATAGATTGTCTGTGATTTTGAATGAAATGTAAGAGTTGGTGGGTTGGCCGGGATACATTTTTCTGGGTCTCCTAATATTTGGGGCTCTCATAAGTTTAATAAAGTAAATATTGATAATGTAATTATTATCCCTATATAATCCTTAATTCTGAAATATGGATGAAATGGAATTTTATCATAATTTCTATTTATTCCTAGAGGGTTATACATCCTGTTTAATGTAAAAATAATAAATGGATTATTACTATTGCAGCAATAATAAAAGGCAACAGAAAATGAAGGGTGAACAATCGATCGGTATTCGGGGGTCGGGGCAATGCGAACTATGTTTATAAGGCAGAATTGCCTTATACCGGCAATTCTATGCTATTCACTCCATGAAGCTGTAGTTTGGCATGTAGCCTCCTTAGGACTTACACTTCAAGCAGAATAGGCCCAGGAGCAGCTGAGTGGCTCCCAAACTAATTTCGATACTATTCACTATAGGAACCTGTAATTTGGTTTGTAGCCTCCATAGGACTTACCCTTTCCGCAGAATAGGCCCAGGTTCAGCTGTTATCTTATTTAGTTTTACTCGAGAAACAAAACACGTATTTTACAGGGAGAAAATGAGACATATCCATGTACCGTTGTATCTGCATGTAGTGTAGATACTCAACATCAATTTACTGATTTCTTTCAACTTGAAAACTACTTCTGATGGTTCTCTAGTTTTGCAATACTATCGTCCGATTACATCTCCGCCTGTAAGGCTTAAATTATACTAATTATAATAATAATACGGCGAACAAGTTTTTAAAATAACTCACATTGTTCGCCTCAATTGTTATGGTAAAGCGATGCAGTCAACTGCGTGTCGCCCTATTCCATTGTTATGTGAAGACAGTAAAATATTTATTTCTCTCTTGGAAGGTAGATAACTCCGCTATCGCCTCTCACACTGAATCCCAGAAAAACCCCAGTTCAGTCGTCGACTGAAGTTCGCGTTTATTGCCAGGTTAAGTGGTTTCACTTTCTGAATCAGGTAACTATTTCGGGAATTTTTCAGGATGAGTAAAACTAACAACACACTGATTAAAATCCACTAAAATGTACTAGTCCGCTAATAGTTCAATTGTGAATTTCACCAAAAATGTCACTGACGCGAGGAAAGCCAATGACCCTGAACACTGGTTGGCATCCAGATAAGTAAAAAAATTAATTCTCACAACTCACATCACTTCGATCCTGTTCCTCAATTTGGTGATTCTATTCCTCTTCTTGTGTGATTTAATGTTGTGGTGGTAACTCACCATTAGATGCCTCACGAACACAGAGTCCTTGGAATGTTAATACACAGTTAAGAGATTTGATAAGAGATCTTATCTTTGCGCATTTCTTGATGATTGCCCATTCCTTAAATGTTGTCCGTCCAACCTCCATTATGAATAAGTTGATGTTGAATGGCATATTTCGGTGTACCGTAGTCAATTATGCTGCCATATTTCAACCACTTTGGTATTTAAACTCGCCCAAGAGTCAAATATTTACTCGTCGCGAGGATTGTCCTCTTTTTCCCACTTCAGGTTGAAGAGTTTCTATTCCTCAACACGTTGTTGGGAGTGAAAACATCTGTCGCCCGAAAAGGTGAAGTGAGGCACGCGCCTTATTTAGTTGAATCATCTAATTCAAAGATGTCATAGATCACATCTCAGATCACATCCAAATACACGTAGGAATTGACCATTTACGTCCATTTTCTTCGAGAAGACGTCCCCATTGTTACATTCTTTCTCTTATGACACATCGTGATGTGTATTTTCAATGTATTATCGTTGTGAAAACTAGTTTGGCGGTTTTCCTCATCATGACTGTACATCTAGAGCAGACGCAATCTGTGTGTTTATTCTGGGGATCTGGCCGCTTCCTTGAAGAAGAAAATCTCTGTCTCAAACGTTCTCCAAATAGCGAACAAAACTGATTCTCCTAATTCCATTAGCTGCATAAGTAATTAATGTCCGAGCAACTCTCCATAGTTGTCAAGCTATGGGAACTTTTGGAACTCGTGGAACTGACAGCACTCGTACGTCATTATGGCTAAATTTGGGTTTTGTATCACTATCATAGTGAAGCCCATAATGGCTTTCAATGTATATAAATTGGAACCATTGCGACAACGCATTTTAGTAGAGAATTCTTCAAAAGCGGCACAAACGTCGCTTTACACGTTGAGCCCTGAATTACTTGCTGGGCAGGGTGTGATATTATTCAAACTTGATTATGCTCCATTCAAACTTGATTATGCTCTATATCAATAGTTGACCACCATCAAGTAACTTGCAAGTGGGTCACTCCGGAAAATTGTGGCTTTGGACACGCTTGTTTTCTGTTCTACTCAATTTCACGCCGTTATAATCTGCTGAACCCACAGTGGGGATGTCGACTAGTTATAATTCACGATTTCTCATAAATGATGTGATGGCTGACGTAGTTCTTCTCCAATTACATCGTATAACCAAATTGTGTATCCTCCCAAAGTTGTCCAATTTTATTACGTGTAATGTTTTTTGTAGAATGGGATCGTGGCCAGAAGATGTCGGCATCCTGGGGATCCACATGGTCATCCCCTCGACCTACGTCGATCAGAAGGAGTACGAGGCGTTCCACGGTGTACCTGCTGGCAAGTACACCATTGGCCTGGGACAGGACAAGATGGGATTCTGCACGGATCGGGAGGACATTCACTCGCTGTGCATGACCGCTCTAAGCGGGCTAGTGAGCAAAATGGGGATCTCCTACGCCGAGATTGGTCGATTAGATGTCGGTACGGAGACCATTGTAGACAAGAGCAAGAGCGTCAAGTCCGTTCTCATGCAGCTCTTTGAAGAAAGTGGGAACCACGATGTTGAAGGTAAACCATAAAATAAAGCCATTCTTATTGATGTTTTTGTTCCCAAATTCTAAAGAAATCGTGCCTGACAAACAACTGCAACTAATTGAATGTCATAAAAACTATTGTTATGAAGCAACAACTCATTAACTAACCAAGTTTGGTCCGACGAGGGCAAATTAGAATGCATTTTTAAATATTTTGATAAATTAATTTGCGAAGTCATGCATTCATGAAGATTCAAAGGTCGAAAAACTGTCTGCAAGATGCCCTCTGCGTCGAGTTATACGATGTAATGAACCACTTGTAGTCGTCTATCGATTCATTGAGACTGAGATGATGGAGTGATAATGGTCGAACTTAGAGTGGCGGTCAATGCCACGACCTAGAACTCCCGTTATCGGAATTTCAACATTCCTGCTACTGATAGTTATTAGCAGTAGGTTATTCGTTGTGTCGATTATTTGAAGACAATACGGGATCAAAACACTGTTCACAAGTGAATACCCAAATGTAGAACTACTGAGATAATGGTGGCAATGTATTTAAATAACATAGATCGTAAAAGAAGAGGAGTAATGTACAGACGATATTTTTATATTGGTTTGTATTAGTACATGTGAAAAGTTTAATCAATGTTTTACGCCTACGTGTTCACTTCATAATACAGATAATAGGTACTGCATTCAGATGAGGTATAAGTTAGGTTTTCCTCGGTATCCAAGTACTTTCACAGGCCTCGTCAGGGATGGAGTTTTTAATACTGTAATTTTTAATAATCGGCGTGTTCGCTTAATCTTGGGTAGATCTACTGGTATTTGTAGGAGTACTAATAACCACAGTGATAGGAATATTTCGAGGGTCTCACGGCAACTTCCCACATCGTCATTTCGACAACTTTTCAGCTGAGCCAAAAAACCATCTGCCAATGACTATGTTTACTGAGTAATTCAGTAAAATAAATCGTGAGATTTAGTGTTAGGTACCTACCTAATTTATACCTAGTTGGGTCGATCCGCCGGAAGAAGACGCTTCGAATGGTATGCATTTTGGCCAAAAATGACGATGACGAAGTTGCCGGGAGACCCTCGATTTGTGGCTGTTGAGTTGTTTTTACATGTTCTCATAGTTGTTGGTCCTCATGTTTTTCGCTCGATCGAATTGGTAATTGAATATGATGTGTTATCGTGTGGTTTATTTCCTAGTGGTGTATAAGAATTCGATTTTCATGTTTCCGATTAGGTTTGGATACTACCAATGCGTGCTATGGTGGCACCGCAGCGCTGTCCAATGCCATCTCGTGGGTCGAATCCAGCGCCTGGGATGGAAGGTATGCAGTGGTTATTGCCGGAGACATCGCTGTGTATGCTGAAGGGAGTGCTCGCCCCACCGGAGGTGCTGGAGCTATCGCACTTCTGGTCGGGCCCAACGCTCCGCTCGTCATGGAGCGAGGCCTTAGAGCGTCTTACATGGCTCATGCGTACGATTTCTACAAGCCTAATTTATCATCCGAATACCCCGCTGTTGACGGCAAGCTCTCTATCCAGTGCTACCTCAAAGCACTTGATAACTGCTACCAGTTGTACTGTAAGAAAGCGAGAAAACTGTCTGCACTTACTGGAGATTCTTCCAACGATGCTGTTGGTATTAATAGTTTTGATGCAGTAGTTTTCCATTCCCCCTATGGTAAGCTTGTGGAAAAATCCTTTGCTCGTCTAGTCCTCAATGACTTCATGAGTACTCCCCAAGAAACAATCCTCGAGTTGTACCCAGGTTTGGAGAAATTTTCTACTATCAAACTAGAGGACACTTATTTTGATAGAGACGTGGAAAAGGGTTTCATGGCGTTCAGTAAGGAACTGTTTAAGAGGAAAACACTACCTTCCTTGCTGTTATCCAATCAAGTGGGTAATATGTACACAGCTTCTTTGTACGGTGGGTTAGTGTCCTATTTAATTAGCAAATCTGTCGAGGAGCTTGGAGGTAAACGAGTTGGTTTCTTCTCTTACGGCTCAGGCCTTGCTTCAACCATGTTCTCAATGAAACTGGTTCCCGGGCCCAAACTGTCCCAGCTTGTGTCTCAACTTACTTACGTCCATGATTTCTTGTCCCAAAGACACAAAATCGATCCAGCCGAATACAGTAAGATGATGGACGCCAAAGAAGCCAACTACAACAAAGCCCCTTTCACTCCAACAGGCTCGACAGCTTTGCTTTTCCCAGGAACTTGGTTTCTTGTTGATGTTGATTCCCAGTATAGACGTACCTACGATAGGGTCAAATGATGTTTACCCCATTCCTCGAAAAAAAGAAGGCTACAAGACGTTTCTTTCTTATAATAAAATTAAGAAGATTAAAGAATCTGTGTACATAGTGCTCAATAAGTTATATTTCATTTTTAAGATAGTGCCTTTTATACCATTGGATGACATTGATAAATGCCTAGCTGCCACAAATGCTGTAGAACTGTTATGTTTTTTATTTTATTTTTTTTCCTGGAGAAATTTTCAGGTAGTAATTTTGTCTGTGTAGTATGTTAAGAAACAGTATTTCTATTTGATGTTCCCTACTGAAGACAATATTGTAGATAGTGATGGTGCCTTTCGTATCACGGGCTTCAAACTATGTATTGACCAATCGATCATCTTTCACCAGTAGACCATAATTCTTTGAGCTGGAATCTTATAAAATTATTAGTTTTTGAGGCATTTGGGGTTTTAGTTTACCAATACATTACGGTTTTGCATCATGTTGACGATTGTACGGTTTGTCTCTCAATCAAGTGGATTACGAATTTTGTAATGATTGCTTTTGAACTTTCCATATAAAGATGGGTTCACGCCGAAATTGCTTGTACACATGCATTTTAAAGCGTCGCGTTAGGCCTCCCGGAGCGAGCAGTGATGGCACTTGGTTGACAGGAGGGAGTATGTACTTGCGCCTCTTCCACCATCCTTATTTGGATGTCTGTGATAGTCTTTGTATAATATACAAAGGCATATTACGCAGAATATGCCAATGGTATCTATTTAAAAACCAATGCTGCCTACATCATCATTAAATGATATTTGTAAATTTTACAAAATAACACCAAAACAGGAAGAAATAAAGGCATGTGATGCCTTAGGTTCGAGATACACCACTTGTATATCAGCGATATCAATGCGAATTCTGTACTTGCGCAGTAAACGTACCTGCTCTCCCGCTTGTTAAACAACAGAGAAACGTCAGTGGCCATGGCCCTGTCCTTGGTCAATAGCTTAGTAGAAAGTAGTAACAGTGGTCCCATTTTACTCGTACGAACAACTTTTTTAATTACTCAAGACAAACTACTCTACTCTTTCATCCGATTTTTACTTTATTTATTAATTTACTGTAAGCTCCAACGCAAGTTCGTTGTTAGTCACGAACACTAATGGTTGTTCATTTAGTTGTTTTACGTTATTTTTTCTGTTAAAATTTATGATATAAATTGCAGATATTATTCATTAGAGGATTTTTATTTTTCTATAGATCTTCTCTATTCGTTTATTTAAATGGTTTTGGTTGTTGGAAAAATTTATGTTGTTAACTACAAAATAAAGTCTCACAATTACTTGCTGGTACATTTTTGACTTGGCCTAATTATGCGTTTATCGTTTTCAATAATGAACCATCGGAATCGACTGAGAAACTTATTTTTCAAAACTTTTTTACGTTTTCAAAATCCGAGAACTTTGCTTTCTGGGCCTTAATTGGGTTACCCTTTAAGGCATCCATAACCCTGCTCAATAGGAAGGGCCTGAAATTGCTTGAAACGCCGCAGCTCGACTTTCGTACCCGTTTGACTGAGTCTCAACAAACCTGGGACGTTCCGACCATTTCACAAAAGCGTTGAGGTCCCACTTTCACTGACATGGAGGCATTCACATCGCGATCCGACCCGGAATGTAGCTCGAAAATTGACAAGGTAGTTACTGAATACCCCCACTCAGAGAGGGAGGACAACAGTAGAGATAGGTATGTGTTATACAGGATAATTTCAAACAATGGAACCACTGCTATTAGCTGGAAACGTTCAGAGCTGCAAGGGACAAAAACAAAGTGGCCGCGATGATTTCCAACCTCCGATAGGAGGGGAACAAAAAGAATCAGTAGAATTTGCAGCGTTTTTTTCTTTACAAATGTATAGAATCGCAATTTTCTACATATATAAAATGACATAGTAGCGTACTCATTTTCCTTTCCTGATGATCAAACCAATACTCATTCGGGAATGGGTAGAAGTGAAAACAATTTTTGAATGATGAAAAAAGTGTACTCAATACAAAGTGTTTCAAATAAGCATATGATATGGAAAATTGAAACTAGGTAGAAAACACCTTGATCGTCTTTATCACAGAAACGCCTGAAGACAACAACGCTAAGAACATATAATTATGAAATATAATGGGTTCATTGCAAAAGTCTTGTTCTATCACTGTCTCAACAATGACTTAATTCAATACAAAGAGGAACCATTTATAAAATGGAATAAACCTCGGAATACCCGGGCGAATTTATCCTTGGGTACAAGAGAATAAGGAATGACCAGTTCAATAAATTAAGTGAGGAAAGTGAAATCATTTCTTGAAGAGCTAAATAATAAAATAGAGGAATCACGAGGACGAGGGCCCATATCAAAGTTCGTCATGGCGGAAGGACTCAAGGATGTTGATGCGCTCAGTCATTTCCGCTTGTTTGTCTTTGGTCAGTTTCTCTTTGAGGATGTTTTCCACGCGGGTCATTTCAGTTTTGACAAAGGTGTCGCCTTTTTCCATGACTTTCTTCATGAGCTGCAGGCAGAACACGCGCATAGTGTTAGTAGATATCAATCAATGACATGTTTATATTAGCATAAACCTTTAACAATAAATGGAAGGACCAAAACATGGCACCGCTATGGTACAAGACCGTCAGTTATAAATTCATCATCGTATTTTACTATATTACATGCTTATAATATAAGCATGTAATATTATAAGCATGTATATCATACATACAATTTAAGAAACATTGAGTGGAAAATTTGGCTGAACATCTTAAAATAATACCTTATTATGCATTCCCCTTAAAACATTGCTATTTACATTTGCAAACGAGTAAGGCACTAGCCTGTAGTTGAACTCAGCAATGAGATCCCCTCTATAACGCCAGGCAACAATGTAGTACGAGCACAGCTGAGACCAGCCCCTTCCGTTCAGCACTTCTAACAGCTCATCCCTGGATAGTTCTGACTCCCCGCAATAAACTTGTCTATAATAGCCGAGGACTGGGCAGTGCGCTATAAAATGCTCTGAGGTTTCGTTTACTCTTTGGTTACAGAGAGCGCATAGGTAAATTCCGCCATCCAACCACGGCTTCCAGTTCAAGTTCAACAACTTCCCTCTGCACTTCATTATTATTTCCCCCCTCCCTTAACGCTCAGCTAGGGAGGTACTCCACAGCGTGGTCCTAGTGCTGGTACAGAAGATGGAACTGGGCTGCGGCGGGCCTCACTCTCAGGGACTCCAGTGACGCTCCGTCACCTCCTCCGCAAATCCACATAACCGGGCTCTAACTCCAGAATCCTTCCGCGTCACACACCAGCCCAGCCAATACCCCGTCTTAAGACCTCAATTGCGGTACAGTTTGTGAAATGCCGTGTTAGTAGACATGACATCGTTACCAACACGCCAATTACTTTGTTTTAGTGCACAACATCCCAGGGTATATTTTGATAAATAAGATAATATTATTCGTCCTGCGTAGCTATAGATGCACATAAACGAACGTGACCAAAATAAGAGGATTGGCGCGGTTGTAACGACGTGACAGTTACCAAGACAAGTCACTGATAGGGAGACAATCGGTAGAAAACGAGTTGTCACGGGCTACAATCAACAACCGAGTAGGGAATTTTCGGGCATTTCTGTCTCAATTGAGATGACAATTTCCGTAAATCCAGTCAATGATTCAACGGCTATGTATTTAACCTTTGTGAATAAGTAAGTGTTTGTTATCTCTTGTGGGAAACCAAATAGTGAGAAACAATTGCCAGTTCCTCTGGGTGGAAGTGACGACGGAAAGCATTTACCAGTGGGTAGATAAGGGTTGAAGGCGTATTTATGTCAGACCTGATATGGGATTGTCCATTCCGTTTCAACACAACCTTCATTGTGACATCAAGGTGGAATATATACCTCCTACTACCTACGAGAGACAACGGAACCTACCTTGACATAAACATCGGCCGCCCTCTTGTCTTTATATTCTTCGTGAAGTTCTTCGGCGCTCTTCAGCAGTTCCTTCCTCTGTTCTTCATCTTGAGCTTTGATGAACTTGAGGACTATGTTGTCAAACGCTCGGATGCATCCAGGCTGACTAACGTGGATACCTGTGTTCGATCTATTTGGAAATAGGGACAGTTAGCTCAATACGGAATAACAATAATAAGATATCATGGAGATGATTTTTTTAGCTTCATTATGCTGCTTTGAACATTATAGTTGGGATGGAGGTAGAGGCAGTATAGGTAGATGAATCCTCTAATTGGTATGAAACGTGATGAAGGGTTGGCTTCTTTGAAGGGCGTGGGTTGCGCTGGTGGCAGAGAGAAGTGTTTGGTGTACTACCTGATTCCAGTGGATTGTTCACTAGGCGGGTTATTAGCTGGTTTGTGTGATGTGTCATAGTGTTGTAAAATTGTGATGGATGCCTTCGGCTACGTATATTTAGGACAGTATGCAGGATAGTGCCACGCAGCCTGTTCGTATTGATGTGAGTCACTAGATTCCGCAAGCATAGACTCATATTGACTGAATGTCAGGAAAAATCTGTCGTTTGTATAAGAGAGGTAGAGTAGATCTGTGGTTAAGATGGTGCCTGAGGGTTCTGATGATTATGTTGTTACATTCTCACCTGAGGAATTATATTCAGCCACGTATATAGGATGCTCGGTGCTTCGCACCTCGCTGTTGAGTGTGCATATAGAAACCTGATCCTCGTACACCTAACCTCCACCACCAATGTTCCCCTGTTCTCTGTCTTCTTCCCATAATCCCCCTTTCACCCTCGGTTTCACGAAATATGTTTCCTCTGTTGCACCTGAGGGAGCTCTTCGCTTCTTGCAATGCTGTTGGCGGGAGCTTTTTGCAAGGCTTCTGAGAATTAGATTATACAGGTAGTAATGGTGGCGATGAGTACTTAGTGGTGGTACAACAGTACAGTAATGAGCTATTTCAGGATGGCTGACATTGCAAAAGCAAGGCGTCTAAGAATTATATAAGTATTACTGGTGGTCACGAGTACTTAGTGGTGGTACAACTACAGTTAAGTTATGCTCCAATTCACATTGAAAGAAGCAACAGAGGAAATATTAGGTGAAAGGGGGGTTGTGGGAAGAAGACAGGGAACAGGGAAACATTGGTGGTGGAGGTTAGGGGTACGAGGATCCGATTTCTATATGCACACTCAACAGCGGGGTGCGAAGCACCGATCATCCTATATATGTGGCTGGCGGGCGAAATGGATATCAATCTTTTTTGCGACTGAGGAGGCGTTTTGGCGGGCCAGTTTTTTACAACAGAGTTGTTTTTGGGGGATACAGTTTCCAGGTAGAGATAACCAAAAGGGCTACACTCACTTGACGAATTTTTTAATGTTCTTGGGGTTGACATCACCATGAACGGTTTTGTCGTATTTCAAAGGCTGCTCCTGCCCCTTCATGAAGAGCCTCAGAGTTGGGTAGTCTTTCTTTCGCGCACCATATTTGATGGCCAAGGCCTGATTCTCCTTTTCGCCATAATCCTTCACTTGAACCTAAAACCGAACAACTTTTGTAGTTGTGTAAATTTTGAGATTCAGCCAAACTGTAGTTATGCATAGAGTCGAATGTATCAAGTATTCAAGAAAAATACGTTACCTCAGCTACGAGGAATTCATCCAACGGAGTAGACGAGTCGCAAACTTCCTCGAATGCATCATGTTCGGGGCCGTAGGGGTACGCATTGTCAAATTTAACTAGCACAGCATCAAACTTGTTGACGATCTACAAAGCCAATACACCAATTAAGTTCCTCCACCAACGCTTAAACGAACATCTTTCTCTTCGAGGTATTCATTGAACTTGGAGATCAACAAGTATTTCAGTACTTATAAACCGAAGTTTGGGGAAGTAGCGAAAACCAGGAATCCTAGTACAACACATTTTAGTCTCTTCAGTTCGTTATCGACATTGTCATACTACTTACTTATCCTAGTAGAAGTACCTGTATGCATAAGTATTACGGACCTTCTTGTACAACAATACGTGACCTGACAAAGTCTACTCACCTTTTCGAAATTAAACGTGTCCAATTCGACGCAGCCTTTAGCACAAAAAGCGGCTCCGATAAAGGAGACAAGTAGCGGAAGGTATTTCAGACCCGGCATTCCGCTGCGTTTGGGTGTTTCACTGTAAAATTGTAAGAAAAACCTGCGGGGGGCGTCTCAAACCGGATTAGTTTCACAAGGATAATTTCACAAGTCTAGTTGCAGAAAAAGGTGAACGGTCAAGTTGAATTTACGACCAAGTCAAGTTGATAAAAATGACATTCGACATCGAAAGTCGCTGAAATTGATTATCAGCAGAGCAAACAAGTGACAAGCGTTATCGTCCTACCTGCGTCTCCCGGTCAAAAATGTTGAATGGGACTACACGCAACGAGACGTTTTATGAAGAAATTTTGTTAATTTGTCGCTATTGATAATAATTAACCAAAATATTTTCGTGTACTGTGTTAATCAGATTTTATCGATCAAGATAGGTCGTTCCATTCAAGAAATCTGGTCTGTCAGGGACTGCAAATTGAGGATTAGGGACTGACCCCAAGGAAAACTATTTATCCAAAGGTTCCTCAAATTCTGAACAAATTAATATAATATATTATGATATATGGTATTTCAAATTGGGAATAATCCTTCAATTTTTATTAAAGTTGTCAACATTTTCCAAAAATATTGAAAATTTGCGTTTTATGTAGGCTTATGTAGCAGAGTGGTCTAAATCTACAAGCCCTAAATTTGCCTTCTTGTGTCGCTCACTTTGATCTGTTGTGCGCCTAAGCACCAATAGAATGCTCTAATCCCTTCAAATGGTTTGGCTACGAGACGAAGTTTTATTTTGCTGCCGTGGTGTGCTCTCATTGGTAGATGAGCTATGGATAACTGATTCGCCTGAATTCCCTCCGAATTTGAAAACGTAAACATAGGTGAGGGTGAGGCCACCAGCATAAAGTACGAGTATAAAATTTAATGAATTACCCTAAATGGTGGTGGCAAGTAAATAGACCTCTTAAATGGTTGCTACTTAAGTGGGTTTAAAGCTTAGAAGGGTTGTGAACTTGCAAGGATCCAGATTTGAGTATCACCAAACTAAACAACTCCTCATTGTACTAAGCTAAAACTTTGTGGGGTAGGTAGTCCACTTTACTCCAGGGGGGAGGGGGCTGCTCTTGGCTACAAGAAACGTTTTTTAACGATAAGTTTTAGGCTGAGTTTTATAGTAGAGGTAATAAAGCTTTGTTTTATTTATTAGGCCCAGCCATCCACGTAAAGACTTATCCTATGGTAAGCTCGTCGTATAATGAAAATACTTGAGATTTGATCTGCACATTTACTTCACATACCTACACGTATCGATGAACTCATGCAATTTTGCACCTGCGGTATCGCGAACGATGTAGCATTCTCTGTCCATTCTCCTTTCTTGAGTTTAGTTCTAAACATCCTATTGTGTGGTTCTTTATTTAAAGAATCGTGCCAATGGTAGGAAAAAACCTAGAGTGTGGTAAAAGAGTGGTTACTCAAAAGGAAGCGATACACACATACCAAACTTCTGCAAGAGCTGACTGACGAACAAGCTGACTTTCGCAACTACTTACGTATGGATGAAGCTGAATACCAAAACCTACTTGCTTTGGATACAGTTATGAGACCTGCTATTTCTCATTACGAAAGACTTTCGACAACTTTGCGGTTTTTAGCTAATGGGAGGTCGAATGAATGCTTGAAATTTTCATCCATTATATCACCTCAGACACTGGGTCGCATAATTCCTGAGACTTGCGATGCACATAATGAAGTTTGGTCGTAAGAGATATCGAATGTTTGAATCGTAAGTTTGAATTTGTCGAAAGCTGCCTGGCACACACGCAACAGTGATCTGCACAGTCCGTCGGAAGGGAATTTTCATTCGATTCCGATGGCCTGCACAAACCTGGACATTGTACGATTTGCTCCACATACACACTTCGATTTTTGCTTATCGAACGATAAATCGTTACGTGGATGGCTGCCCTCAGGGACATCAAACAAATAATTTCATCAACAGTTCATACTTGAATTATTATTATCCCCTTTTCGTTACAACTGTCCGTTAAATTTCCGATTTCCCTGCAATGACTAGCCCCAAAATCAGTTTCAACAACGCTCACTAAAGCCGCAATCATGAACAAGGGTTACATCCATGCATCAGTCTGAAACTTACAGATTAGGTATCATCCTTCGGGTTGGGTAAGGGAGTTGAAGATGTCGCACATACATACCTATTTTGTTTTTGAAAATTCGCTAAAACTTGTCCTTTTGCACAATTGACCCGAGCGTCTAGGATCTGTGATGATCCTGTAAAACCTTCTTCCCTACTTCAATATACCAAACATGATATTATAATAAGCGGATATTATAATAAATATTATAATAAGATACATAAATTATAAAGGACAGGCATTAGACAATAATGAGGTAATCTTGAAAGTAAACTGCATTTTTATTATAACAAATAAGGCTTACAAAAAATGTTTATAAGACTCGACATTCAATATTGCAATTGATTGAAAAAAATTAAACTACCTACTTATTATCAACCAAACACGATCACCTCAAAAAATAAAACAAGCTACAACGATAAAGTGTTTCTTAACTAGACGTACGAGTAACATCAATATAATACAAGGTTTCGTCTATTGAAGAACAAGGAATAATTCAGTAATTACGGTAATCATTACTGTACCAACGTTACGTTAGTACTAATCACATTCTCTAGTAAGGAACCAAAAAGGCTCAAGTATACATAAACTCAAATTAAAAGACGAGTTTATATATTCTCAAAGCAATAAGCTCACACTATTCTCGAAATTAAGTTCAAATTACGCCTCCTTTATGGGAAGATCATATTAAACTTTACGACAAGGCAACTTAATCAATTCAGACGTAGACTGAGACAGAACCTTATAATCCTCTTAGTCGAAACTTTTAAAAATCCAACTTGTAAATTGTTCATTGGATATTTCAAAATACATAAATCGCTTCCTCTCAAGCCTGCAATTAAACCCTAAATTTGATCGAACTTATTAAAGACCTCATATTTTCATCAGAATGAGTTGAATTGAAGGTTTGAAACAAGACTTACCATGCAGAAGTGAATGATTATCAATACTAAATGTGAAAAACATTAATCAGTGCATACAATACATAGTTACTAGGACAAGATATTTCAGAACGTGAAGTCTTTGCGTAGGTCTAATAATAGCAAGACATAGCAGGTATATGGTAGGGCTTGAAGAAGAAGTGGTATAGTTTATATTGACATGTATGGGATTGGGTTAGTCTCGAAGAAGTATCTGTTAATAGAGAATTACTTACGGGGCAACAAAATTTGATTTGAAGGGCAATAATATGGGGGAAAGTGTTTAGCTGAACTCTCTGTCAGAGAGGACTATGGGAGCAATCAATGTCCAAATGTAGAGCCCGAGGCAGACCCAGCTGGAGAACATCTTGACCCACATGGAGGCGGCGTTCTTGTTCAGGTTTTCCAATGAGCCGAGTTGGGACGGTCTGTGGATGGAAGAGAAGATGATCTACAGTTATTACATATCCTGATATTATTATTACACTTTTTGAGTAAGTTACGGCACCATCCTATCACTCAGTACCCGTTACAGTTTCCCCCTATTCCCAATACCATATCATTTTGTACCCTTCACCATAATATTCTGTTACAGCTCCTTCCAGTGCTTGCGTAGTACGGCCAACTATTACAGATACATCAACCGATGGATTGATACAAATTAGAAACACAAATTCAAACGATGGATTCATACAATTCAAAAAACTCTGCAAATTCTTGACACAACGTATTATTATTTTCTCTGTGCAGATCACCCTTCTCCCTTGATCACTAAATAAGAAATTTATTATAATGAATAGGTAATCATTGATCATTAATAATTATGTTGACGACTTTAGATCTGCTCCAACTTTGAGCCCTCATTGTGAACGAACGGCTGGTAGTACAAAGCTCCGGATGGTCTTAAAAATTCTAAAAATTAAACTCTATTCAAATGTGAACTAAAAACTGTGCCATTTCATCTGAATTGGTCAAAATTTCAAAATTCGTTTTGAACCCCTTACTATTGATTTAGGGTTATAAACGTTTCAAGGATCATTGTGGGGATGGTCCGTAGTATAGTAGGGTTTTATAGTAGGTTATAGTAGGGTTAGTATAGTACGTAGTATAGTAGGGTTTTCTGTGGTCCGAACCCGAAACAAAATTTCGTAATTTTAGCAAAACGCACAACTGGACAGAGTGCCTCGGCCGAATTTTGTTTTTTTAAATTCGATTTGCTGAATCTACGTAAATTGAAACGTAAACCCTCAAATTTTGAGGGGGAGTAATTTTTCTTCTTGGGCGATTCCAATGGTTCCGAAGCTAGTGAACCAAAATCTACCCCTGCATCGGCTCTTAACTCTAAAAAATAAGAGCTACACAATGTAACGAGTGTTGATGCTATGAATACTCACGAGAACCAATTGGTGAGAGTCATCATGACGTAGAGGGTGGCAAAAGCGAACATCAGGTGGAAGAATGACCAGGAATATGCCACACCATCAGCCTCGTTGTCCCAAACCTTGTCTTCGCCTCTCTGGCCGCCATCCTCACCTCCGTCATTGTCTGCAGAGAGGAACGTATCATAACCAGGAGCACCTAAGTATTGTCAAGATAAGGGCCTCAGCACTGGTGGGGTTTTAACTACCTTACAAGGTGAGTTGGGGTGCGAGCTTCAGTTGTTCAATGAAAATTGGAAAAACTCTTACAACTACAATATGTATGGGGCCACCTAGGTCGAAGGCCCAGTAGATTATTTCACCCAAATCGTCTAACCTGAATTACCATACTACTCGATTCAATTTTTCTAAACCCCACCATGAAGCTTCATAATACACAATATTATTATGTTTCACCCCAACTCACCATTCATAAGGAGTTCCACCAAATACCGTCTTCAATACTCAAAAACGCCGTTCAGTCAACATCAACCTGGTTGTTAAGGGGAAAACTACCACCTAGGATTAAGACAGAGGACGTTCCCAATAAGAAACAATAATCGTGTCCCTACCTTCGTTATCAACCAAGTTGGTGTTCGAGGCCCGAGCTATGAAAACAAACGAGCAGAATTATTACACTCAAATGGAAAAACGAATAATATGTTTGTACTACGGTTGAGCTACATGTAGTTTGAGAGATTTTCTGAAGGGAGAAAGCTGGGTTTGGGGATAATGTGAAGCATACGGTATGTGTAACTGGATGTTCACGGATTGGCAAGTGGGATTACGACGGCAGTGCAATTGGAAACAGCATTAATTGAGGGGCGACAAGCAAGTAGGAACTTCATAATATATTATACTTCATGGAGTTTATGTCATGAGCCAGTTTACATGATTGGCAGTGGCATCTAATACTTCTGAAGCAACGAAACCATTACAGACCTTATGAGACCCTTCGATTCTATTCAAATATCGAAAGCAATATCGCTACTCAGGGGTCCTCACAAAACTCAAAAGTTAATAATTATCAAAATGTTTGTTACTTTACTAATATCGATCGGTAACGGATGTCCCTAGTTAGTAGTGGATAACACCTCACACTTGACACACGATTTAAGTAATACCAACAGCAAATATTGGAATAAAGGCACGGAAGCAAGCCGAAGTTCCCACCCAGATCGCTACAAAAATCACTGTTAACTAGGATTTTAAGTAATTTTTGAGGCGTTGATAAAATTGGACCATGAAATAATGCTATGAAGTGATTTACCTCCAGTGTCCTTGACAAGTACATGTTCAGACATGGTGATCTTGGAAGACTTGGAAGCTGTACGAAGAGACGAGTAGAGGACACAGCACATCCAAATGACCAAACTGATGATGCTTTCAGAATCAAACTTGTGAGCCTTCTCGGAGTTACCTTGGAGGAGGAAGCCGGGATTGCACTTGTCATCTAGGAAAAAGTGAATCATGTAGATTTTAAAAATTGCTAACTCCCACAGCCAAAGTCCGTGGGACCGTAGACTCTTCAAAGTAAGATAAGAGCAAAAAGTATGAGAACGTAGAACTAAATACTTGATTTCGGCATACCTGGATTGTTTGACAGAGCTGACCATGTGAGATAGACTGTATACAGCGTGACTACAGACGACTGCAAGAGACCGGATTTAGGTTGGGATTCCTGAAAGCCAACGTTTTCACAATTAGTCTGTATAGTCATATTAGTGCGTAGATTCCTGCGTAAGGAATACCTTCGACGATACCATGTGGTCAAGTAATTACATGATGCTCATCTGCGGACTACTACCCAACCCAAGCTTCAGACAAAGTTGAGTGAAATCGGACAATGCTTTGGTTGGACATAAGTGTTAGAAGGACATCTTGAAATAAAATGTCGAACTTGAATTAATATACTCACTTGAACTGATGGCAAGATGGACGCAGCGCTGGCAATGAACGAGACAATAAGGTTGATCGAAATGAAGAATTTGTTCCACCCACAATCATCAGGCTAGAATGGAGAATAGTACAAGAAAAACGTGAAAACCTCCTACACTGTCACCACCTTCGTGTACCATTTATAAGTATGATTTAAAAGGGCACATGGTTTAAAAGAAACAATATTTCGAGAAAATCATCTACTTGAATAACTAGCATTACCACTATTGGCTAAGAAAGGAATAACGATGACATTTCACAGAACAATTGGGTACATACCATGGTGAAGTAGCAGTAGAGAAGGACGATACCAGTGAGGGCAAGGGCGTAGTTACCAAACATGGCAGTCAGCAAGGCGCAATACCTGGAAAACAAGTTTGTTAGCGCAAGAAACATAACCTTCTGCCGGATACCAGCAATATTGATTCATGATTCAAACTTAAAGACGTGAGAGAAACAGCTAAGTCAAGATTTAATGGCGCCACAGTGGAACTGAAAATCCCCACTATAGGATACACTCACACACTTCCTCTGGTCATTGCCAGGAAAAACCCATGGTAAACTCTTAGTATTTTACGAGTACATACCAAAACCACCTACTCCCTATAGTTTGAAGAGAGAAACAAATCGCAGATTATACGATTATATTGACAACCATTTTCATACAGTTCACCATCCAATAAACAGAAATAGTATTCCATTGGATTTCATCAGGTTCTTACCACTTGCGAGACCCAGTTTCTTCCAGGTTTCCGACCCAGGCCTCGGCCCAAGAATGGGCGAAGTCCACGATGAGTATGAGTTGCACCACAATAAAAGCGAATCCTCCAAACATCCCGACGTACATCCATGTGGGCCCAAACAGTCCTTCCGGGATGAAGAACGCCCCGATCAGGCCACCAATCACTAGTAAGTATTTGATACCCCAGAACCTGGAAACATCAAATTGTATTTCCTGTTAAGATGGAAACGAGGACGTATTCTAGTCTTTCTTTTCAAGATGAGAATGAAGATGACTAATAGAAACCGGAAAATGTTCAGATTGTTGAAACAAGCGAACTTACCCATTCTGTATTCCTGCTCGATGGTCCCTCGAAGACTTGACACCAATCATCATGAGTGACATGAGGAAGAAGAAGCAGGAAAGAGCAAAGCAAAGACGGTAAACCGCCATGTACCCGACAGCGTTTTGACAATCAATGGTGGGAATGAACGAGCTAGCACCAGCTGTACCATTTCGACAAAACGGTACCTGTGAACAGTTACACGGTTATGAATCGTTAGTTCAGTAATCCATTGAGGTGAACGTGTCGTAGGAAAATAAAGGTCAGTTATTTACCTTTTCCAGCACTCCTTGAAGACCCGGAGCTAGGAATATGCAGCCAACGATGGTTCCGACAAGGAGCATGATGGCGTACATGATCCTTGTAGATGTAGAGTTTCTGCATGATGGACATGCAGCGCAGCATAAGCTGCATGCTGCGCTCCCACAGCAACATGCAAGCTGCAATAAATTCAGAATATAAACATACTTAATACCTTTCTTATACCACTAGAACATAATGAATAGAGTATACAACGTATTAACAATCAATGTTTCAACACATACCTAGGTACCTAATGGCTAGAAAACGTATTCTACTCAAATCCATCGAGAGCAACTCATTCAACTCGTGAATTGAGTATTAACAAAAATGGCAACTTTACTCGAGTACTGTAAATTGTTCAATTCAGAGGAACGTTTGAAACTCAAGTTTAGAAAATTTTTGACACTCAAGTTTAGTAACTCATACAATTCCTTGAAACAAGGTCATACCACGGAAAGAAATTAGGTATACGTGAATTCAAACTTGTTCAAGAGTTAGTCAAACAGGGTGTAATCAATAGAAGACATGGATTGCATTCTATTATGTAATGCACTGAGAAAGTATGCGAACAGGGATGAAAATATTGATCGCTACATTGCAACGCAGTTTCCTCCATCTTCCTGAGGTAGCGAGACCAAAATACCTACTTTATCAATTTCTAATTTGTACCGAGAGAATGACAATAAATGTTAAATACGTAACCAAAATGCATCAAAACGAATGAAGTGTTTATCGAACGAGAATATTCGTGTACATTAGGCTGGTAGTAAGTAGTTCTGAAGACAATGGATTCACGAAGTTGTGAAACCACAAAATCGCGATGATTTAAACAGTGAATAGTTTACCTGAGCTGCTGAGAAAAGGCCGAGAACAGCACCCATGTTTGTAGGAAGTTCCCTCTAATGCTCAAAGCTGAAAAAGTGTACTAAAAACCAACCAGTATAATGTCTTTCTTTGTCAAATGTCAGTAGGATCAAATTCGGTCAATATTTACAAAATAGTGGAGAAGGGATATCAATGACAATGTTTTTACTATCGATGGTTTACCATCGATAACACCAATAAATCGATGTTTTTCGGATGTCTTTGATCAATGTTTTGGCTCATTCGTAATATGAAATATATTATTATTATTATATTTCAATTGAATATTTTTATTCCCGTCCATTTATTTATTCCAAGTTGTGTAATAAAATGGTAGTGCCGTCAATCCTTTCCTTCTTGATGCACCCAATTGATTCTTGACGTGCGATTTCAACTAACATCGATGTTTTCCCGATATCAGTGACTCGTTTTCCCGTGATTCGTTTTGTACCCCACTGAATAATTGACAGTGTTGCCAATACAATATAAACAAAGACTTGATGCACAAGTCCGTTTTTAGCCGATAAGAAGAATTCCGATCTTCCTGTGTGACTCAGGTTCTGAGCAGAAATCGTGGAAGAAGGAATCATGGATTTTTCTTCAATGAGCAGAAATACTGTACGGCCAATAGTATACCTAGTATTCTTCCTCCTTCAAGTTTCCATCTTACCTAGTTATACTGTCACAATGTGTGACAATATAACTAGGTAATAATATAACTAGTTTAATATAGTGACAATATAACTAGTATAATATAGTCACAATAATAATAATCACATAGTCACAATATGTGATTATGTCATAATCAATACGGTCGTTACGAGTGAGAACAATGTAAATGCCCTTAATCGAAGAATGTCAAGAGCAATAATAAATTACATGATATTATCATGCACAATAACTGCATCGCCTCTTGCATTTGGTTTCACATTGATCTTTCAACGCTTCAAGTATACTCTTGAACAGTTGAAATTTCATGTCGACTCGAAGAAAGGTCAGTGGTATAGAAATTAAGTTAAATTGCGCAGAGATCTACAATAGAGAATTTATTCACAACGAACTTTACAACAAAATTCAAATATTACCAACATTATACGACGAAGTATAATCTAACCTTCGTAGCTGTTTAATAAGAAATTAGGATTTCTTCGGTGGGACCCACGCTTGAATTTTAGGTCTAGTCGTGGAATAGGGAACGTATTGCTCGTTGGTTCCAGATTTGTTTTCTGTGTGATCTGCCATCCATGGGTACTTCGGTCTGTTGGGGTCCTAAAACCAACATATCATAGTACAAAGTGTACAAGCATTCACGGAACGCATTGATGTCCTTAAGATTTCAAATTTGTTTATGCACATCAATTGTGAGTACAAGATGAAAGAAAATACTAGCAAACCTTGTGTGGCGGAAGGTCAGTTTTGTAGTGAAGCCAACCGAACCATTCGGCGGGAACTTGACTGCCATCGTAATTGAGGAAAACTTTGTCGGAATACTCTACCCAGCGGTTTCGACCTGGAATTAAGAGCTAACTATAAATACATCAAGTGTATAACATCAACATGACCTTAACGCTAAGTCAATAGCAAAATTATTCAATGATCATAGTATTACTTCCACTAAATCAGTGGTTACTTGTACTGTTTACTGACCGTAGAAATAGTAGTTGTTCTCGAAGTATTTATTTCCGTACTTGTCTTCTCCGACCAACGCACCATGTTTGAGCTCGTCTTGCCTAGATTAAACAAGCACCAATAGGTGATTCAAGGCACAAGAGACAGTAGGTACTATTAGGTATTTAGATGCAAAACTTAATAAATGGAGAACATAGTTGATTACCCCAGAATGTCGGGTAAAGCATACAGCTAAAATATAATATTATTACCTAATTCGAAATATATTACTCACCTGAATAGCTTGAAAAGGGATCCAGTAATTCCTCCATTCTGTTTGATGACGGCGAGGAAGTTTTGAAACTTATCCAACCCGACTAACTTCGACATTATCGGAGAGTAGAAAACGCAAAATCACAATTTTCTATAACTTACTTGAGGATTGAAAAAATAAATGAATGAAAATATTCAAACTTTTGAGATAACCTACCCAAAAATACGGAGTAGGAACAGCTGGAACGTGGAATTCATCAGCTGACTTTTCCTCACAAAGAAGGAATTATTTCGGAAGTATCTCTTTCGTATGTGGAATGCTTCTGTTGTTATCATCTTATCATTGTCCATATCTGCACGTGTTTACAGTTGAGGAATCGTGTTTACAGAAACAGATCATTGGATGACGAATTTCCGTGAAATAATTCGAGTATATTAGAAGTTTTATCAATATCAATTGGTAATTACAATGTCGCGAATCATCGTCAAAAACTTGCCTAATCATGTAAGTATTATGGACTCCACCTTATTTCTTAATTGATTACCTGTAACACACAATTCAGCCTGCGGTGTTCTGTACTAGTAAAATTCATGATGAGCGATTTACATAAAATAAAAGGTAGTGTTCATGAACGGAACTAATTATAATCTCTCTGACTTATACAGTTATCGACATTTGAAATGCAAGCACAATTCTACTAATCTATTCAACGTTCCATTGTTATTTTACCGAACTTGATTCAGAATCAATCAATTAATTTAATCACAATATTGCCTGGTAGGCTGATGTGGGAGGGAGTAGTGTTTGTGTGTTATGTCTTGATGGTGTGTGTGTGTGTTTATGGGAATGTTGCATCTGATTTGCCCCTCAGCTGTCTCCTTTTCAGCTTGCGACTTTCGGTTGGCGGAAGGCCCGATATTTCTGCAACTTGAGGGTTTAAGTGCCCCACAGTTCTTTCCCTGAGTGCCCTGTTGGCCAATCTTCTCCCTCTTCGTCACCACCTTCAGGTCCTGATGGAGGACCTCATTTCGGACGAACCTTGGGGCTGCCACAGTACTTTATTTTCCTTGCACTTTTTGGACAGACGTCAGCGGAGCTCCAGATTTCGCACGAATACGCCCATATTGGTTTGTTGAGCGACATGTATACCAGGCTTTTGTTGTTGAGTTCATTACAAGCCACAGCTGGTACCTATACACACCGCTTCATCTCGCTCACAGCATCAGCCCCAAGTAGCGGCATGGCGTCCCCGGGGAGGTTGAGGGTTCAGTTTGGTCCTTTGTAGCGCTACTTTATATTGTTGCGCTAGTTGATATTACTGTAATAGTTTGACAGTGTGCTTAAAGATAAATCCATAAACACCTTTTTAAGAACGTAATTTTTTCTATCTAAATCAACATCTTGGATAATTTCAGGCAAATAATGTGGACAAAGTAAAGGAGAAGTTTTCAGAAATGGGTGTAGTGACGGACGTGCAACTGAAATATACTGCCAAGGGGAAGTTCAGAAATTTCGCTTTCATTGGTTTCAACACTCCTGAGGAGGCCTCCAAAGCAGTCAAGTTCTTCGACAAAACGTTTTTTGGTACTTCTCGACTGAAGGTTGAAATCGCTTCCGAATTAGGTTAGTATGCAAGAGTAATTACTTTCTACTTCGTTTGTACTACGGGAATGTGACTCCTTTATTATTCAGTTACAAAAAGGTTCGGTAGGTACCTTGCTACTAAATTGGTAGGTAGGTAGTTGAGAAAACTGTTCGTGTTGTTTTGCGTTAAAACCCACAAAAGTAGGTAATTGTTTGACTTAATTCCTCGGTAATTTGATTGTTGTCTTGATACCTTGAGATGAAACATCTTATCAGCAAAACGGAAATAATGTGAACTTCTGACAACTGACCTACTTTCCAGGTTCTGAAACAAAACCGAAGGCCTGGAGTAAGTATGCTTCTGACAGTAGTGCTTACAAGAAAATTCATAAAGACGAATTCGCCGATTTGAATAAAAAGACCAAAGATAAACTGAAGAAGATGAGTAAAAAATCCAGTATTCAAGATCCGGAACTGATAGAAGCTGTCAAAAAAGTAAGTAGAACGACCATCATCGTGTTCTCAACAGAAATCGTACACTAACTCAGAAAATTTGTGATGCATGTTTGACTGTTTTTTGTCTGTTACAGTATAGAAATGATCCAGAATTTATCGAATTCATGGAACTACACGGGCTGGCGAATAAAATAAAAGAAATTCCTATTGAGGAGGATTCTGGTGTTGAAAGCAGCGATGATGAAGGTAAAAAAGATGAATCCACTCAACAGGAACCAACAAGTAAAGCTGCCGATGACTCAAAACTTTCAGATCTCGACGTAAGTACGAGTATTTGTGTCATTGAATAGACGATCCCACTGGTTTATCCAACCACCAACTTTTTTCTATGAATGTTCCTGCGGATTGTAATCTTGACTTGTTTTTTAGTATTTGAAATTGAAAATGAAAGGTGCGAGTAAGGAAGCAGCTGATAAAATCGTCAAGATGGAAAACCCGCCAAAGAAAGATTTGTTTTCCATCAAAATTACCAATTTACCATTCACCGCTGATAAAAAAGCCGTCACAAAGCTGTTCGACAAAGATACAGTTGCGACAATTCGAATGCCTCGAAAGGGTTTCGCCTATGTCGGCTTCAAAACGCAAAAAGATATGAGGAAGGCCCTGATTAAGAATAAAACATTTCTGGGTAAGTGGTTTTCCTGCATATCTGAAAAACAAGTAACAGCATCATTACGACTGTTTTAAATAATACAATAGGGTGTGCGAATGGGTCGGAAATTCGCATTTTGGTTTATTATCTTCAATAATGAACCATTGGAATCGCACAAAGAAAATGTTTTTTAACCCCACCTCAAAATTTCTTGAAGGTCCATTCGAAGTACAATAAACACCTCGATTCGATATGAAGTCTACTTTTTTCGTTTGTTTCGACTAATTTGAGTTGAATATTTCACTTCTTGAAGGTCCATTCGAATTCAAATAAACACCTCGATTCGATATGAAGTCTACTTTTTTCGTTTGTTTCGACTAATTTAAGTTGACAATTTCTCTTCTTGAAGGTCCATTCGAATTCAAATAAACACCTCGATTCGATATGAAGTCTACTTTTTTCGTTTGTTTCGACTAATTTGAGTTGACAATTGCACTTCTTGAAGGTCCATTCGAATTCAAATAAACGCCGATTCGATATGAAGTCTACTTTTTTCGTTTGTTTCGACTGATTTGAGTTGACAATTGCTCTTCTTGAAGGTCCATTCGAAGTACAATAAACACCTCGATTCGATATGAAGTCTACTTTTTTCGTTTGTTTCGACTAATTTGAGTTGAATATTTCACTTCTTGAAGGTCCATTCGAATTCAAATAAACACCTCGATTCGATATGAAGTCTACTTTTTTCGTTTGTTTCGACTAATTTAAGTTGAAAATTTCTCTTCTTGAAGGTCCATCGAATTCAAATAAACACCTCGATTCGATATGAAGTCTACTTTTTTCGTTTGTTTCGACTAATTTGAGTTGACAATTGCACTTCTTGAAGGTCCATTCGAATTCAAATAAACGCCGATTCGATATGAAGTCTACTTTTTTCGTTTGTTTCGACTAATTTGAGTTGACAATTGCTCTTCTTGAAGGTCCATTCGAAGTACAATAAACACCTCGATTCGATATGAAGTCTACTTTTTTCGTTTGTTTCGACTAATTTGAGTTGAATATTTCACTTCTTGAAGGTCCATTCGAATTCAAATAAACACCTCGATTCGATATGAAGTCTACTTTTTTCGTTTGTTTCGACTAATTTAAGTTGACAATTTCTCTTCTTGAAGGTCCATTCGAATTCAAATAAACACCTCGATTCGATATGAAGTCTACTTTTTTCGTTTGTTTCGACTAATTTGAGTTGACAATTGCACTTCTTGAAGGTCCATTCGAATTCAAATAAACGCCTATTCGATATGAAGTCTACTTTTTTCGTTTGTTTCGACTGATTTGAGTTGACCATTGCTCTTCTTGAACATCCATTCGAATTCAAATAAACACCTCGATTCGATATGAAGTCTACTTTTTTCGTTTGTTACGACTAATTTGAGTTGAATATTTCACTTCTTGAAGGTCCATTCGAATTCAAATAAACACCTCGATTCGATATGAAGTCTACTTTTTTCGTTTGTTTCGACTAATTTAAGTTGACAATTTCTCTTCTTGAAGGTCCATTCGAATTCAAATAAACACCTCGATTCGATATGAAGTCTACTTTTTTCGTTTGTTTCGACTGATTTGAGTTGACCATTGCTCTTCTTGAACATCCATTCGAATTCAAATAAACACCTCTATTCGATATGAAGTCTACTTTTTTCGTTTGTTTCGACTAATTTGAGTTGACAATTGCACTTCTTGAAGGTCCATTCGAATTCAAATAAACGCCGATTCGACATGAAGTCTACTTTTTTCGTTTGTTTCGACTGATTTGAGTTGACCATTGATCTTCTTGAACATCCATTCGAATTCAAATAAACACCTCGTTTCGATATGAAGTCTACTTTTTTCGTTTGTTTCGACTAATTTGAGTTGACAATTGCACTTCGAATTCAAATAAACACCTCGATTCGATATGAAGTCTACTTTTTTCGTTTGTTTCGACTAATTTGAGTTGACAATTGCTCTTCTTGAAGGTCCATTCGAATTCAAATAAACACCTCGATTCGATATGAAGTCTACTTTTTTCGTTTGTTTCGACTGATTTGAGTTGACCATTGCTCTTCTTGAACATCCATTCGAATTCAAATAAACACCTCGATTCGACATGAAGTCTACTTTTTTCGTTTGTTTCGACTGATTTGAGTTGACAATTGCTCTTCTTGAAGGTCCATTCGAATTCAAATAAACACCTCGATTTGATATGAAGTCTACTTTTTTCGTTTGTTTCGACTAATTTGAGTTGACAATTGCTCTTCTTGAAGGTCCATTCGAATTCAAATAAACACCTCGATTCGATATGAAGTCTACTTTTTTCGTTTGTTTCGACTAATTTGAGTTGACAATTGCTCTTCTCGAAGGTCCATTCGAATTCAAATAAACACCTCGATTCGATATGAAGTCTACTTTTTTCGTTTGTCTCGACTAATTTGAGTTGACAATTGCACTTCTCGAAGGTCCATTCGAATTCAAATAAACACCTCAATTCGACATGAAGTCTACTTTTTTCGTTTGTTTCGACTAATTTGAGTTGACAATTGCTCTTCTTGAAGGTCCATTCGAATTCAAATAAACGCCGATTCGATATGAAGTTAACTTTGTTCGTTTGTTTCAACTAATTTGAGTTGACAATTGCCCTTCTTGAAGGTCCATTCGAATTCAAATAAACACCTCAATTCGATATGAAGTCTACTTTTTTCGTTTGTTTCGACTAATTTGAGTTGACAATTGCACTTCTTGAAGGTCCATTCGAATTCAAATAAACACCTCGATTCGATATGAAGTTAACTTTGTTCGTTTGTTTCAACTAATTTGAGTTGACAATTGCCCTTCTTGAAGGTCCATTCGAATTCAAATAAACACCTCAATTCGATATGAAGTCTACTTTTTTAGTTTATTTCGACTAATTTGAGTTGACAATAGCACTTCTTGAAGGTCCATTCGAATTCAAATAAACACCTCGTTTCGATATGAAGTCTACTTTTTTCGTTTGTTTCGACTAATTTGAGTTGACAATTGCACTTCTTGAAGGTCCATTTGAATTCAAATAAACACCTCGATTCGATATGAAGTCTACTTTTTTCGTTTGTTTCGACTGATTTGAGTTGACAGTTGCTCTTCTTGAAGGTCCATTCGAATTCAAATAAACACCTCGATTCGATATGAAGTCTACTTTTTTCGTTTGGTTCGACTGATTTGAGTTGACAATTGCTCTTCTTGAATGTCCATTCGAATTCAAATAAACACCTCGATTCGATATGAAGTCTACTTTTTTCGTTTGTTTCGACTAATTTAAGTTGACAATTGCTCTTCTTGAAGGTCCATTCGAATTCAAATAAACACCTCGATTTGATATGAAGTCTACTTTTTTCGTTTGTTTCGACTAATTTGAGTTGACAATTGCTCTTCTTGAAGGTCCATTCGAATTCAAATAAACACCTCGATTTGATATGAAGTCTACTTTTTTCGTTTGTTTCGACTAATTTGAGTTGACAATTGCTCTTCTTGAAGGTCCATTCGAATTCAAATAAACACCTCGATTCGATATGAAGTCTACTTTTTTCGTTTGTTTCGACTAATTTGAGTTGAATATTTCACTTCTTGAAGGTCCATTCGAATTCAAATAAACACCTCGATTCGATATGAAGTCTACTTTTTTCGTTTGTTTCGACTAATTTAAGTTGAAAATTTCTCTTCTTGAAGGTCCATCGAATTCAAATAAACACCTCGATTCGATATGAAGTCTACTTTTTTCGTTTGTTTCGACTAATTTGAGTTGACAATTGCACTTCTTGAAGGTCCATTCGAATTCAAATAAACGCCGATTCGATATGAAGTCTACTTTTTTCGTTTGTTTCGACTAATTTGAGTTGACAATTGCTCTTCTTGAAGGTCCATTCGAAGTACAATAAACACCTCGATTCGATATGAAGTCTACTTTTTTCGTTTGTTTCGACTAATTTGAGTTGAATATTTCACTTCTTGAAGGTCCATTCGAATTCAAATAAACACCTCGATTCGATATGAAGTCTACTTTTTTCGTTTGTTTCGACTAATTTAAGTTGACAATTTCTCTTCTTGAAGGTCCATTCGAATTCAAATAAACACCTCGATTCGATATGAAGTCTACTTTTTTCGTTTGTTTCGACTAATTTGAGTTGACAATTGCACTTCTTGAAGGTCCATTCGAATTCAAATAAACGCCTATTCGATATGAAGTCTACTTTTTTCGTTTGTTTCGACTGATTTGAGTTGACCATTGCTCTTCTTGAACATCCATTCGAATTCAAATAAACACCTCGATTCGATATGAAGTCTACTTTTTTCGTTTGTTACGACTAATTTGAGTTGAATATTTCACTTCTTGAAGGTCCATTCGAATTCAAATAAACACCTCGATTCGATATGAAGTCTACTTTTTTCGTTTGTTTCGACTAATTTAAGTTGACAATTTCTCTTCTTGAAGGTCCATTCGAATTCAAATAAACACCTCGATTCGATATGAAGTCTACTTTTTTCGTTTGTTTCGACTGATTTGAGTTGACCATTGCTCTTCTTGAACATCCATTCGAATTCAAATAAACACCTCTATTCGATATGAAGTCTACTTTTTTCGTTTGTTTCGACTAATTTGAGTTGACAATTGCACTTCTTGAAGGTCCATTCGAATTCAAATAAACGCCGATTCGACATGAAGTCTACTTTTTTCGTTTGTTTCGACTGATTATAGTTGACCATTGATCTTCTTGAACATCCATTCGAATTCAAATAAACACCTCGTTTCGATATGAAGTCTACTTTTTTCGTTTGTTTCGACTAATTTGAGTTGACAATTGCACTTCGAATTCAAATAAACACCTCGATTCGATATGAAGTCTACTTTTTTCGTTTGTTTCGACTAATTTGAGTTGACAATTGCTCTTCTTGAAGGTCCATTCGAATTCAAATAAACACCTCGATTCGATATGAAGTCTACTTTTTTCGTTTGTTTCGACTGATTTGAGTTGACCATTGCTCTTCTTGAACATCCATTCGAATTCAAATAAACACCTCGATTCGACATGAAGTCTACTTTTTTCGTTTGTTTCGACTGATTTGAGTTGACAATTGCTCTTCTTGAAGGTCCATTCGAATTCAAATAAACACCTCGATTTGATATGAAGTCTACTTTTTTCGTTTGTTTCGACTAATTTGAGTTGACAATTGCTCTTCTTGAAGGTCCATTCGAATTCAAATAAACACCTCGATTCGATATGAAGTCTACTTTTTTCGTTTGTTTCGACTAATTTGAGTTGACAATTGCTCTTCTTGAAGGTCCATTCGAATTCAAATAAACACCTCGATTCGATATGAAGTCTACTTTTTTCGTTTGTCTCGACTAATTTGAGTTGACAATTGCACTTCTCGAAGGTCCATTCGAATTCAAATAAACACCTCAATTCGACATGAAGTCTACTTTTTTCGTTTGTTTCGACTAATTTGAGTTGACAATTGCTCTTCTTGAAGGTCCATTCGAATTCAAATAAACGCCGATTCGATATGAAGTTAACTTTGTTCGTTTGTTTCAACTAATTTGAGTTGACAATTGCCCTTCTTGAAGGTCCATTCGAATTCAAATAAACACCTCAATTCGATATGAAGTCTACTTTTTTCGTTTGTTTCGACTAATTTGAGTTGACAATTGCACTTCTTGAAGGTCCATTCGAATTCAAATAAACACCTCGATTCGATATGAAGTTAACTTTGTTCGTTTGTTTCAACTAATTTGAGTTGACAATTGCCCTTCTTGAAGGTCCATTCGAATTCAAATAAACACCTCAATTCGATATGAAGTCTACTTTTTTAGTTTATTTCGACTAATTTGAGTTGACAATAGCACTTCTTGAAGGTCCATTCGAATTCAAATAAACACCTCGTTTCGATATGAAGTCTACTTTTTTCGTTTGTTTCGACTAATTTGAGTTGACAATTGCACTTCTTGAAGGTCCATTTGAATTCAAATAAACACCTCGATTCGATATGAAGTCTACTTTTTTCGTTTGTTTCGACTGATTTGAGTTGACAGTTGCTCTTCTTGAAGGTCCATTCGAATTCAAATAAACACCTCGATTCGATATGAAGTCTACTTTTTTCGTTTGGTTCGACTGATTTGAGTTGACAATTGCTCTTCTTGAATGTCCATTCGAATTCAAATAAACACCTCGATTCGATATGAAGTCTACTTTTTTCGTTTGTTTCGACTAATTTAAGTTGACAATTGCTCTTCTTGAAGGTCCATTCGAATTCAAATAAACACCTCGATTTGATATGAAGTCTACTTTTTTCGTTTGTTTCGACTAATTTGAGTTGACAATTGCTCTTCTTGAAGGTCCATTCGAATTCAAATAAACACCTCGATTCGATATGAAGTCTACTTTTTTCGTTTGTTTCGACTGATTTGAGTTGACAATTGCTCTTCTTGAAGGTCCATTCGAATTCAAATAAACACCTCGATTCGATATGAAGTCTACTTTTTTCGTTTGTTTCGACTAATTTGAGTTGACAATTGCTCTTCTTGAAGGTCCATTCGAATTCAAATAAACACCTCGATTCGATATGAAGTCTACTTTTTTCGTTTGTTTCGACTGATTTGAGTTGACAATTGCTCTTCTTGAAGGTCCATTCGAATTCAAATAAACACCTCGATTCGATATGAAGTCTACTTTTTTCGTCCCACTAGGTGGCAACGACCAAGGGCTCCAAATTTTCCGAAGAGATAGCTCATTTCTTTTACTGTCGTTACTGTAAATTCGCAAACTCTGTAGCCTACTATATTGATGTTTTATTGTGCAATTGTGCAGGGACAACGAATATCTATGTACAAGTGAATTACAATTATCTTCCCAACACTATGTTCAACTAGTTAATTGATGTTGGGTTTTAGGAGGAAATCAGCTTTTCATTCATGAATGCGTTGATAAAGCGAAAGAAGAGAGCAACAACAAACCAGCAAGGTAAATATGAGCAATTTTTCCGTTTTAATAAAATTAGTCAGTTGATTCCTAAAGAAGATCTTATGTGATATGAAAAATTCTGCCCTGCTGCTTAAAGTGTAAGTCCGAAGGAGGCTACAAACCAAACTGCAGCTTCATAGAGTGAACAGCATAGTAATTAGCTCTAGGAGCCATTCAGCTGTTCTGGGGTCTGGGCAGCGTCAAGGTAGTCCTAAGGAGGCTACCTACCAAATTATAGCTTCATTGTGTGAATAGCATATAAATTAGCTTTAGGAGCCACTTAGATGATCCTGGGCATATGGCGCTTAAAGTCCTAAGGAGGCTACATGCCAAATTTCAATTCTCTACCACCATGGGAATTAGAATTGGGAGAGAGGGTGTTATGTGAAGGCTAAAACATGCTCCATGTTAAAAAAAAAACTCATTATCAAAGGTCCTTTGTTACAAAAGATGGAATGAGCTAGAAGCTACCAAATTACCCAAATTTGACAGTTGTTGAAATAACCGTGCGTATAACCCAACGTTCTTTTTGTAGATGGAAAGACCAAGAAGAGGCTCTGAAAAACGAAGAAAGCATTGCAGAATCTGGTAGGATATTTGTTAGGAACCTTTCGTACGCTGTTACCGAAGATGAAATTCAAAAAACCTTCTCCAAGTTCGGCCCGATCGCCGAAATCGACTTCCCCATTGATAAGGAATCCAGAAAGTTCAAGGGCTTTTGCGTGGTGATGTATCTCATGCCTGAGCACGCGTCTGCGGCGTACTCTGCACTTGATGGAACGATACTTCGCGGACGGATGCTCCACCTTCTACCTGGGAAGACGAAAGACGTGCCTGAAGATGATGAAGGTAATTTGTTAAAAGTAAAGTACTCTAACGAAGACCGGATTATTCCACTTTATAAGGCCGTCGGGCGTAGGTACTTAGTATGCCAATAATTCTTTTTAAATGTTCTTTCAGTGACCAATGTTATGGGCGTCTTTCTGTCAATCCTCTATAAATTTAGATAAAATATTAAGGACAAGTATTTACTAGTGCTTGTCAATCGACGTTCTATAACTCTAGTCTTACAGATTGTCAGCTACAGTATCATTTTGAATCGTTTTCCAGACTCTACAAATTTCAAAAATAAGAAGAGTAAGCAGATGAAGGCAAAAGCTGGATCGTCCTATAATTGGAATACGCTGTTTCTTGACCTAAACGCTGTTGCCGAGACAATCGCCGAAAAGTACAACGTGTCCAAAGAAGATGTAAGTACTGCTTGTGATTACCTGGTGAGGTTTTGGCTTATTTCTTTCGAGGTGTACCTAGGGATGTCTGGAAATTAATTAATCGTGATCTCATGAAATGAAGATCCCTCCGCTGAACGCTTTATATCTTTTAGGAGTATAGAGAATATGTGTGGCCAAAGAATAGATCATTGGACACTCCAGTGGAAAGCGGGTAGTCGCACTATTCCTGCGTCGCTCCTCACTAACTTGGTACTACTTACACGCTTAGGTCGTTTACTTATAAGTACTATGTATTGAAATCTACAGTGCTAATGAACCTAATTGGTATAGCAACCCAAACTTGTGTATCATTTTTCTTGACGGATGTTAAATATATTTTTTACCTTGATCTAATCATAAACTTGATCTAATCATAAATCTGATAATCGAGTGTGTCCATACTGTTCGTAACTGTATACTGTGCGATATTGCAATAGAAGTCAAGATTTTTTTCGCTGGACATCTCTAATATTATAGACCATCTTACCCTCTATAATAACTGTATTCATCGGCCTTTGTCAATTTGTGTAGGTGTTGACAGGAAAGGATGCAGCTGTACGCCTAGCTCTTGCTGAAACACAATTAGTTGCTGATACAAAGAAATTTCTGTCTGACAACGGTGTTAAACTTGATGCATTCAATCAGGTTGGTTTACAAGTTTAAAACAAATCGATACTGGTGACTGAGGTAGTTGATGGAAGAGTAGATTCGATCTGGTAACCTACTTGAGCTCATTGTCTGTTGCCTGCTAATTTTTACAGGTTGCAAAAATACGATCGAAAAACGTGATCCTCGTCAAAAATTTACCTGCCAAAACGACTGTAACAGAAATAAGCGATCTGTTCGGAAAATTTGGAGCCCTTGGTCGTGTAATATTGCCACCTAGTGGGATTACAGGTAATAAATAATTAGTTCATATCTGATTACCTTCTCTCTATGCAGTATGGAGTAATGAATTCAAATGAATAATTTTCCCAGTTCAGATTGCTCCTTGTCCAACTGTCATTATTTAGACTTCATGATTAATATTCCAGTTTATTCCCTCAGCTATTGTTGAATTTGTGGAACCATCAGAAGCGAGAACCGCTTTCAAACGGTTAGCTTATTCGAAATTCAAGCATCTCCCATTATACTTGGAGTGGGCACCCGACTGCACTCTGAGGTCCTCGGATGAACCACTAATCAAAGAAGAAGATGATGAGTCCAAAGAAATTAAAAAGAATACAGACGAAGAATCTAAAATTGAGGAAGAGGATGATGTAGTGCCAGAATCGGATACAGCGTTGTTTGTTAAAAATCTCAATTTTGCAACAACCGAAGACAACTTGAGAAAGGTGAGAGCAAGTTTTATTATCAGCAGTTTCTTAGGTCTGGCAATTCATAGATGGAGTCAAACTAAATTGCTAAATCTTATGATTCAGTTTCATATTGATAAAGACAGAATCAAAGCCCCAATCTGAGATGTTGATTCAGAGGTTGAGGGCAGGAAGGAGTTCGTGGTTCACAATTTGAAGTATATAATTTTCTGACCAGTCATCAGGGGGTCTCCCTTGCCAAAATGTATATTGGTCATTTTCCCAGAAAGCGACATTTTGATGTCCGAAGCGTTTTCCTAGCCCCATCATAATTTTTTGAGTTGAATTTTTTAAATTATTGTATTTGACTTTATCTAGAACCACGTTTCTCATTTTACGATTAATGAGTTCATTCAATAGAAAAATGTTTAAATAGTCAATTTGTCATTCTCCGTCCGTGTCCAGGCTCGACATTCCCAACTTTGATGTCTTGAAAAAGGGGTTTTCGAGGATTAATAGAAAATTTGCGCCCTTGAAGCACCTTTGTCAACCTTTCGAGATTCATTCTAAGGGGTTCTCATAATTTTAAGTTAATTTCCTTCGAAAATCAAGAGGAGAATAATACTATGTTTGTCCGGACCTGTTGCATGTGTCACCTCGTCCAAGAGGTTTTTTGAATTTTGACGGACACAGCTGTCTTTTCCCGCTAATTTTCTCCCGCGCATCTCAGCTGTTCAGAACACTGGCCAGCAGTTCGTTTCAGTTCCTTTCAAAGCGTCAGCATGTCTCGTCTTGGACGTGGCTGTCCAATCGCCCTCCGTCATTCTCCCGTCGGTTATTTCACGGTAACTGTTGGAAACAAATTTTTTTCTTCGTTTTGCTGTGAAAGAGCTCATGGAATGGTTTCAATTTCACTCCAATCAATAGAGAATTCTTTAAAGTTACTGTCGAATCTTCCTGTATGAGTACCATGTGTATGGCCAAGCTTCTTCAACTCACTTGCAACACTCCTTGATGTAGGTAGTTTAGTAACTTCTTTAATCTTGAATTACGTTTATGCTTATATTTCCATACTTTTCCCCTCCTAAGCATTTCCAAAAATGCGGAAGAATCGCCAGCGTGACTGTTGCAAAGAAGAAGGATCCGAAAAAGCCCGGAGCGTTACTGTCGATGGGCTACGGCTTCGTTCACTTTTATCTGAAGGCTTCCTTAAACGAGGCCTTGAAAACCCTCCAGGGCTCTACATTGCAGGACCATCAGCTGGAATTGAAAAGATCAAATCGCACCTTACCGTAAGTTAACAGCTTTTACGTAGGCATTTTATTATCCTGCACCTAACACAAAGTGGTAATATTATAGAGGTAATAGGTGAAACACATTTGAATCTTTTGATTTTCTGATTTCATAGAGTTGATGTTGTGAATACACGAAAAACCACAAACATGAAGGATCAAACAGGTACCAAAATCATTGTGAGGAACATACCATTCCAAGCTAACCAGAAGGAAATTTACGATTTATTCAAGTGAGTACACATGAACTATAGTTGTGTATTGTTACAGATATCAACCCTAGAGTAGATAGAATAATATGCTTTTACCCTTGTTCTACATTGGAAAATTTTCCCCGAGAGAAAAAAAAATCAGAGATTCGAGAATTGTTATTAATATTGCATATTTTGCTGCTTTATGAGATATATTGTAAAGCTTTTTCATTACAAATTATATGAATTTCAATACTGAGAACTAAGATGACGAATTTACTGTTTTATTCATTCAGGACGTTCGGGGAGCTGAAATTCGTTCGGTTACCCAAAAAATTAGTTGGGACAGGTCCCCACCGAGGGTTCGCATTCGTCGAATTCCTTGCAAAACACGATGCTAAGGTTAGTCCACTCGGAAATATCTCTCTCTTTTTTTAAACATACCAAATTACAGCTTTTTCTTGATTTTATAAAACCAAGCTTAATCATATGCATAATTTTAGAGGGCGATGGAAACTTTGGGCCAAAGCACCCATTTGTTTGGGCGTCGTCTGGTTTTGGAGTGGGCTGAATCCTCTGATGACGTCGCAGAGATTAGGAAAAGGACTGCAAAACATTTTAACGATACTGAATCAAGTAAGGATCTTTTTTAGTATGTAAATATCGAATGACTTATTTTGGATTTGATTATTGACTTGAATATTTTCAAAACTATTATCTAGGAACGCGGCAGCGTTCCTCCCCACCAAGCAAACAAGTAGAGAAAAACGAACGGTACCAAGTGTATGTTTACCTGACGTCACGAAACACGTTTTTCAGGTATCCTTATCTCGGCTGCTTTTTGACCGATCAACTTGAAATTTGGTGTGGATAATAGAAAAGCTCTGAAAGTTTCAAGTCGCTAGGTCTTAAGGGTGACGAGTCAAATAACTTCAAAAACCTGTTTTTCGCCCTTACTTTACTCTTCTTCTCCTTGTTCAGTTCGAAACGGGTACGGTGCTTGTGAAGTAGTTAGGATATCTCTTTGGCCGGAAGGCAAAGGGCGGGCGAGGAAAGTGGATATCATAACTTTTTCCAGCTGCTGTAGAATGGATTTTGTTTTGTGGGAGAATACCAATTACTGTACGAATTTATTGATATTAGTGTTAATCTCGAAAACAGCTAATGCAATGCATTTTATTTCGTTAATCCAGGCGCTAGTAAACGGATGGCAAAAGCATCGTTTGAGATGGAAGACACCAAGAAAAAGAGGTCTAATGATGATGACGACGAAGATGACGATGATGATCTTGTTGCCATGGAAATTGGTGGAGAAGAAACACTGGAAACATAATAATACAATCACTCTAACAAGTTGCCTGTTTGACAAATTTGAAGGGAAGCAAACAAATGTTATGAGAAGCTGTTCCCTTTGTAGTTTTGTCGAGGTGACCTTTTCAATTCTCGCTATTTGGACATGATGTTTTGTCCATGAAATCGAATTTTTATCATTTGAACGTATTAGATTATATTTTAATGATCTGTACGGCTCATTGTCGAATATATATTTTTCAAAGCTTGAAACTGGTTTTGATTTTCACACCAAGACCTGTTTCTAGGACCTGTTGGCAAAAGTAGGGTCTCCAACATTTCGACAGTGGCGGCTCGTCCATAAGGCCACCTTGGCCCTCGCCCCACCCAAAAATTTGCAAAGGAAAACAGAAAAAACATAGAACAAGGAGAAAAAAATCTTACCTACTACTACCCACCATGGAAGAAGGGAGATCTCCCTTCCTCCATGACTACCCACTTCCACTGAGTCGCATTTTGTTTCGATTTATCGATTAAAAAAGTCGATTATCGGATCGACCAGAAGTGCCCCAGTCTCAATGTTGAAGGTATAGGCGCTTCCTGGGGTGGGGGAAGGCACTCTGTGTTGCGAGATAGGAGGCGTTCCGGGCGGTGGCCAAAATATCGTATCAAGTTGAACGCCGAAAACAATCGATCGTTGAATCGTTCCTTGTCAAGGAAGAACGAGTTTCATTCTTCCATGCTTTCTTCCATGTTTGATAAGAATGATATCAAAACGTTGCCTGACGTTATAATATTATTTTGAATGCATTGACTGGTGGTTTTTAGCTTCGTATTTACTCATCATAGTAAAAGTGAATTATTGTCTCCATAATATTAATCAACTAAACATTGAAATTTAATATCTCAAGTGCAACGCGTGAACGCTTTGCTAGTCGTCAAGACTGAAATGGATCACTATTCGCCCAAGGGAATCTCATTTGTTGATTTCTACATTCTGTAAGTTAATAACAGTTAATAACAGTAATATACATAATATCATTATGTAGCTCAGCCAACCGTTGAGAATACTGATTTATTTGTTATCCCTGAAACTGATGGTGACTTCGTTGACTCGAGCTTTGTTTGAGCTAACCAACGAACTCTAAAAGCTAGTTGAAATCAATCTTGCTGTTCTGTGATCGTTCAAAATTTTTTGATACGATTGGGTAAGAAAACTTATGTGCAATCTGGGCATAAGAGGACATTTTTAGAGGGGGTTCTCAAGGTACCACTCGGCTAGGAAGCAGATGGTCGCGATTGCTAATTTTTAAGAACCCCAGTAATAGAAACTCCAATAATATAATTTTTTGACTACCTTTATAATGTACTCTTTGAATAGTACTCGTACAGTCACAATTTCTCTTTTATTCTTCCTATCATTTTGAAGATAATTATTTGGGTGGGTAGGTCGGATTGCCTTGCAGCCACCTCCTCGTCGGTAATCCTGGATACTGGTCAGTAACCTTCCCTCTCCTCAAGAGAACTCTTTGGAGAACGATGTTTCCTGACTTGCTACGAGCTGCATACCACTAATTATGAAGCAGTTTAGCTGTAAGGGTAGTTTGAGTTTAGTTCCTATAGTGAGTACCTAATAGGTAGGTATGCACCTAAATATTGCCCTGGTGCCCCACCAGTTTCTGAGCCCACGAGCCGCCCCTGCATTTCGAATGCTAATAGATCATTTCCGGCCTCAAGAAGTCAGCGAAACCTCATACAACTAGTTGTTGCTTGTTGCCAGGAATTATTATACACGAGCAAGTTCGGTGACTACCAGCAGAGTTGCATACATGACGAGACGAAGGGCTTAGGATGAAGATGTGAGTACGTCGTTGAACTGAGTGCACTTGCAGGAAGATGTGAAAATGACTCTTCAATGGCAGAAAGAGTTCGATACCAACTTATTGCGGGTATCAAATGATCAGGACTGGCATGAAGAGAACCGTCGTGGAAGGAATCAAGCGCTGAGTTCTTGCAGACCAGCTTAGAATTGGATCCATCTGCCACTCTTACCTGTTGCTTTACGGATTATACCACTCTTACATGTCCCTTTACGAACCCTTATAATCTTAAATACCAAAAATAGTATTCATCAGTCTCAAGGGAAGGAAGCATTAAAGATTTTTATATTTCGGCATCCCTATAGGTAAACCCCTATGCATCGGATCCGGGAGTGAACCCCCCTATGTCCTTTCCCGGTCACAGAAACATTTAAAACGGGAGAAGGGTTCGATCCATTGAGCCGTTTTTGCGTCATTGAAGGACAGACAAACAGACATACAGACACCAAATTCAAAATCGGCATGGCTCGACTCCATTTCACGCGAAACGAATAACTGTAGTGAAATTTTTCGAAAAGACCCAAGGAACGAACACGAAAATAGTCTCTAAATTTAGTTATATAGATTTCTGATGAAACACGTAAAAGTGAGGCACACATAACTATTGCATTTCCTGCAAATAGTTCTCACTTTACTGTCACAATGTTCGTATGCGCATCTTCTTCATAATGTCTTCTGTCATCAAAACGGGTGTGTGTCTTCAATGACTCTCCTTCGGAAGGCGATTGGAACTCTTGATGGTCTCAATGTTGGAGTCTCGCAAGCAGTTAAGTAGTACTGCACAAACACCGCCGGAAGTCAATTTGTGCATTTTTCTTGTTATGGTGTCTGTACAGCAGCCAAGCATTTTGAACAAGGAGTTGAATCCCTGGTGAATGAATTTCAGAGAATTGCTGCACCACTCCCACCATTACCTTGATTCAGTGAAATTCATTCGCTTCAAGTTTCCAACGATCCTGAAATTTCAATATAAAATACTTTTTTATGTTCGTTGTTTCTGACCACAAATACTGCGAGTAACCTGCTTCCTTCATTCTTCCCTCTTTCGAAAGATCAATTCCTTCAGATTAAATGTCCCTCTGGCGAACACTCTCAGACAAAAGTAGACGTTCAAGGAAGAAGTGGAAGGCCCGGAGTAGATGGTGGGAAGGGCATCAAGGGTTACCAGGCGGGGGTTGCCGGCTGCAACGTTCTCCTCTGGAGTCTTCAGTATCTCAGTGGAAAGTGTGCTGTTATGTCCTCCGGCTTTCGTGTGAAATTTTCGTTTATCGGTTGAATACGAACGCTGAGCTGCTACCACCTGCTGGACGTTATCGGATCACAAATCTAAGGTCACTACTTGTGCCATTTTATGTCAACCTCATAGATTAGATCCAATCTGAGTTGATAATTTACAAATTGCAACCACATAATCGTGCAAAAAATTGAAGTTTCTATGAAAACAATTTAATATTTGATATAAGTACCTTTCTATGACAATATTTAATATAAGTACCTTTCTATGACAATATTTAATATAAGTACCTTTCTATGACAATATTTAATATAAGTAGGCACCTTTCTAGACGAAAAACACCATAGCCAAGCTTAATTCTAAACAGCTCAATTTCAATTACTCCATCATCATGTCAATCAGTACATAATATGTACCTACTGATATAATATATTATACATACGTACATAATATATATATTATATATATTATACAGTACATAATATGTACATAATATATATTATATATTATGTGTGGATGAAGTGGCTAAATTAATCAATTTACTTGTACATTTCAAATGTATGAAACAGTATTGACCATGAGTGAAAACGGATGAGATTGGTCGTAGAAACCTAAACCTGCCAATTAGAAAGCTCCCTGTTTGTAGAAGTACATTTCAAGTTTCATATATTTCTCCATATCGATTCCAGCTTAAATAATTGAAATATCGTTTCAGAAGAACGTTTATTGAATTTTACTTTATTATTTATTTAATGTTATTTAATTATACCTACCTGTTTACTTCTTAATCATCCCCTAATTTCAAGTAAACAATTGAGACTTCTTCAAAATTTGAATGATGCCAATAATAAATTGAACAGTGAAAACAGTGTTGCTTTGGAAACTGAGCTGTTCTTGAGAATTAAGAACGTAAATTAAATTAGCTTGCGTTTGATTGAGAGCTGGATGACAGAAGAATGATCGTTTTGTCGTCGTTCATCAATTAATTTGAAGCCAAATAAGGTATCTAGCCACACAAGGACATAGCCCCCTTGAACTGATTATTTTCATAAAGACATCAAGACAACAAAATCAAATCAAAATCAAGACAGAAGACATCAAAATTCAAGTTCCATTATAGGCAATTACTATACATATGGTCCGTATCTTCATTACATCTTACGCAATCTCATTATTTTATGATAATTCGTTTTGTGAAGTCACGATTTTCAATTGAAAAGTATTCCCCAAAATCCGATGGAAAATGATTGAAACTGGTTTTTATTTTTTACTTGCCTCTTTTTTTCCCCGTTAGTTTGTACAACTTGTTTCGTTGCTTACAATTTTTTAAACTCAATTTTATGCCCTTCAAATTGTTTATTATTAACTAATAGCACGAATCCATTGTTGTTTTCGAAGGATATGTGGACCAACAAAAGAACAGAAAAGACTTCTAATAATATTAGAAGTCTTTTCTGGACTTTTTTCGCGACTACCTACCTACATTTACAGGAGTCTAAGAACTAGAATTTGACGTTTGAGGGAATATGTAGTTCAGGGTTGTTGTTATGAGCAAGGGCACAAGAATGTATGTATGATCTTGTAGGTAATCTACGATTGTTGAAGATGCATAGCTGATACTGATGGTGCCAAATTTGTGCTGAAAGTACATCGTTGGTACAGGAATGAATGTTGAATCGTAAATTATCTGAAGGTCTTTAAAATGGTGACCAGGGACCAGGTGTTCTTCATACTTGGCTAAGTATCCCATATTTGGATCTATAAACTCATTAATAAGGGTTCCGTTGAACCACTCGAGCCGACCCCAAAAATACCGTGGAATCTTTTACGCAACGCCGGCTGAAGGCCTTTGGGATCGTATTTATGTAAGCTTGTCTTGTCCGACTCACCCAAATCTCAGGGCGGGGATCATCATTTACCAAGGTATTCAAGGGAGACGGCCTGCCCTGTTGACGGGATAGCTCCTTCGGTCCCGTCTTACGAAATGAGGAAGTTCCTCCTATGACGGGATTCGAGTCGGGGGTACGAGTGTATGGGCTTCAGGGATGTGAAATTATCCCAGGGACGTCCACGCGACCTGTGAGCGTCCATCCCGAAGAAGTTGATGACCAGGGGCTTCTGGGACCGGTGTCCATTACTGACGTAATGGGTCGAACTGATTTACCTATATATGGTTCATCTGGGAGAGTTGTAGTCATTTGTCCCTATTCCACTTATCTCTTCACTGTAATCACTCCTCACAAATTTATTTTCAAAAATAATTATTTAGTTGTTGAAGCTGAATCTAGATTAGCGACCGTTCTACCTAAAGTTGCAATCAACGTAATTGTCCGTGAACTTTTTAATTTCAATAATTCAATATATTAAGAAATTGATACCGATTGTAGCTACATTCAATAATAAGTGTTTTCTTCACGAAAAATATGTCAGTTAAAACTCAATTTGTTGATTCTTCTGAGACACGAAATTTCAACTGATCGAAATTTAGCGTGAAGATTATACAAAGCAGTTGTTCGGATTCGTGTTATCTGTGCCAGTATATTTACCTCCCTTCATTTACGAGGAACTGCAGAAATTTGCGGTTTAAGGAGTTTAAACCAAGAAAACCATTACTATTCAATCAACAAATAAAAACAGGATTTTCATCAGTTGCCAGGAAATATTGATTCAAAAAACCTTTAAATATGAGGGGTCACTTGTTAGACTGTTTCATTTTTGAAATTTATGGGTAATGTTTCCCCCTTAATACTCCCCAAAATCTACGAACATAGCCTTTCGATTGTCATGACAGATTTTTCGTGCAAATTTGAACTTTTTTATCTCAATTCTATCGAGAGTTCGGAATCTGGGAGAATGACGATTTACGTACCTATGGTTTTTGGCGTCTTTTGGCTGTGAATTCAGGATGGTCTGGAACGAATTTTGGTATATGAAAATTTTCGGAAATTTGAGTTTTAAACATTTTGGACCGAGAGCAATAGCTTCCTTTTCTTTGAAAATTTGCTAACACCAAGAAGCCAATATCTTCGTACATACCTAATTCGTTGCGACCGATATTTCATTAAGAAATAACTACCCACGCTGCAATAAAATAAAATGTGCGTACATTGACAGAATAATGTATCAGGACTGGATTTGGATTTGTGAATTTTTGCTCTAAACATTTTTTGCTGTTTCCTGAGTGCAGCTTTTCATTTCTTCGAAGGCTCTTCTATGTCGGCCCAGAATACTATAGCGGCCATACAAAAAATTAACGTACCTACCTAAGAAAGTCTTGGGAACTTGAGGGTAGCCACCAACATCACTTATACTCCTGTGTACTTACGTAGTGAATGAATCAATTTCATTGTTCCTCTTGAGATCTGGACTTGCATCATTAGCCACGTTTTCACTTTTTCTCGCTAGGCATCTGTCCAAAAACATTCAAGATTCAAATCAACAAGCAACATTCAATTTTTGCATGATTAACGCCGTTTCTAGAACTAACGGGTAACATTATTGTATTATTCAGCATTATTGGATTAAGACTCTGGCTCAAAAACAATTAGATAAGTACCAAAATGTATTTCATTTTTTACGGTAAAAATTTGTGTTTCTTACGCCTCAATTATCGCAGGAGTCTGGTTGTAATTAAGAAATCTTCCTTTTCAAGATGATCAGTCGTCCAAAGGCAGCAAACTGAATCTAACAAAACTTCATTAAGAGACCTCATCAACAGCTAATTCATGGACTCGTCGCTTGAAATGAGTCTCCTTTTCATGACTTGGAACAAATTAATGGGATCATAATATCTCATCCACCATCTCTTCAGTTCCGGATCATCGTAGTCGGTCATGCTTCGCTTGGAGAGTGGTAGATTCTTGATAGAACAATATCGTTTGGTCACGCCTTGCGAAAATTGACTGACTCCATGACCAGTCGAGTTCATCAACCTGTGAGATTAAGAAGGCATTTCATACCGTATCGCTGAGTATATTGCAAAAGGTCCTCGAACGCTCTATTGCAGTCATATGGGAGTAGCTCTTTTTACAGAGTGTATTTCAATGTTTAAAAAGCATCTTCGCTCTCACAGTTTTTCTTTTGCTACTTCAAACAAGTCGCCGCATTTCCCAATAACAAAATTCTGAATCGTGAACAGAGCTCATGTTAAAGTCAATACGTACCTTGGAAATGGTTTCCAAACAATCGTCTCTCCTGACGTTCACTGTCGTCAGCCCCCTTGTGAATAAAACCTAGGAATGTTCTCAGGGCAATGTACGCAACATTGCTTCGAGCTTTTTCATTGTATTCATTTACATCAGGATGAGCTCAATCTGTCGGATTCGTTGAGGAATTTCAGTTTTTGACCTGGACCCTTCCACACATACTCTGCCTTTGGGTTTCAGGAATCGTATTCGATGCTTATGGCACTTTCCCCATAAATTGCCGAAACCTTATGGCGAATTTCCAGATTTCTTGTTTGGACCTGGTAGCTCCATGTTCATCTATAATCTGGCAGCTTATAACCTACCGAATCAGGCTGGAAAAAATTCAGGGGTACCCGGCAATCTCAACAAAAGTCGGTGTAGCAGGGTTTTCCAGCTAACTTTCACATTTTGTAAACCAGCCGCTGTAAAAAATGGTCGGAACTTACTTGTGGAACAACCCACGTATATCTTCATGTAGGAACACTCACAATGGCTGAACACAAAAACTGCTACAATCTTCTCCACTCTCTTGCACATTTAACTTGTATTTTGGGGTTTCGCGGGTATCTACTCTCAAATCGTTCAGCACAGCAGAACATGTTCAAGGTATCGCGGATGGTCCCTTATGAATCAATCACCTACAGAACATGGCCGACCGGGCATGCAGAAGTAATATCACAGATGGTGATTCACAGTTCTACCATGTTCAATATCTTCGAGATGGTTTTATGCTACCTCCGACATTTTCCCCGTGACGTTGAGTTTCGAAGATTAACTAGTGAGATTTACAAGCTGAATTTCGTTGTTTCATCGCAACGGGCTGCCTTTGAATATCGAAGAAACGTTTTCCGTGAATTAACAGTTCGGAGGTTTCACTCGTCGAGGGAGGTTAACCTTCGAGCTTTCATGCATGAAATCGTACATTAGCCTGCGTAGAGCGACCGATTGCAGCAGCGAACCTATCGTGCACTAGAACAAACTCAATTTTTACGGGGAGTAGCTACTCATGTATGCGTTACACCTTGACGTTTCTCGTTAATGATTTTCAACAATTTCCAGAATGAACAACTAACAGTTTACTGCTAATGATGGTTTTTAAAACCGCCTACTATTGACTATACTGCTTGGGGTTTGTGATACCGAATTTCAAAATGAAGTTTGAAAATCAAATAAAGGTATGTAGGTACTTATGTCGGTACCTATAACGTACGAACATTGTACATTATCAACACGGATCTTCTAACCTCAATAGAAACAGTATGACTATAAGAGCGAATTTTCGAAGAAATGACTGTTTTGAAATGTCTCAATTTTTTTCTCATTTTTTTCATCACATGTTGTCTCCTTTTTTTTGCCGTGAAACACCTCAGTTTACAGATTCCGTCGTCTTATTAGAACAGATGAACCGTGAATAACATTTCAAGTAACAACCACGCTTCTTTGCCTTGATCAAGCTTCAGTTTGAGAACGGAATAAGAATTCATTTTGGGAATTTATGGGGATTTTTGGTTTTTGGTGTCTTTTGGCAGTGAACGGATTTTGATATGAAAAGTGTTCGGAAATTCGAGTTTTAAACATTTTGGACCGAGAGCAATAGCTTCCTTTTCTTCGAAAATTTTCTAATAAGTAGGAACCCATCCACGAGTACAATAGCCACTTTATATTGTTCTTTTGTTTATAGAAAATTACTCTATATTATCGACAGCACGAATGAGTTGTACGATTACAATAAAAAGACCAGAATTACCGAGGGAAATGGGAAAATAACTCTGCGACTGAAATACTGAAATGAGAACTGTTCCCTAAAAAAAAAAAAAAAAGTCTATGTCCTTGCCACTAAATACCGTGTGACTTGGGGATTCGTTTTAGGTCCCGTAGCCGCCTACTTTCTACGAAACAAAACTGCTCACCAATAACTGTTTCAACTTTCACAAAAAGCACGCGGATTTTTCATACCCAAGTTGTATACTTACTAGATATTTCCCGAGAAAGTGAGCAGAAAAAGAAATATCACCACACGCATCGTTATAGAATTATTAACTTGAAATAATTGCTTCAAGTTGAATAGTTCGTCAATCCTGTTAGAAACATTTTGAGGAAAAAATCGTTGGTAAGTGGGTCGATATGATCTGCACGCACATTTAGCATAATTCAAGGTAGTTCACTGCTGAAAGCGTCATATTCACCTAAAAAGAGGCCAATCCATTTTAGTGAATGAAATAAGGAGGAAGGGGACTTGAGTTTATTTTTTGCCTGATTTTTAGCTTTGACTAAGAGAAAAATCAAAGATCCTTCAATATTTTGCAGTCGAAAGAAATCATGTAACCGATGTGACGGATTCTTGAATTTTGAAACGTCGGAAGCAAATTGAGATGTAGATTTTTCGAAATTTTGTCGTGGACGCTATACATTTTACACGTGTGACAGGAACATCGACCTCTTCACCTCGTTTACAACTAAATTATCATGAATGGCAGCGCTGCTTGTGTAAGATTTTGACGAAATATTTTGTCTCATTCAAAACTGATCGAGAGTGGAATTCATGACACTGAATTATGAAACACGCGTTTTTAGCACTTCGATTTCACACGGATACCAGGCCGGAATTGCTGTAGAAACCGTAGATTGAATTTGACACATTTCAGATATACGACCAAACATTTATTAATATCGGATTAGTATGAATGCAAGAATTTCGTAGGTATTTATTTGCTCATTGGTTGAACACTTGTGAGAGTTTGTTGAAATCAATCAAATCTGAAGGGGTGGGGGGGTTGACATTCATATTCAACAACATTTTAGCTCGATTCTTAGCAGATGCAAACAGATCTTTTGATCCTCGTAAAATCGCTCAGTTTCTGCATGTGGCCACTACAAACTACCGTATAACAGGGTTACTTCGAGAAGAGTTTTGCCATTTTCATGAATTTTCGTACACAAAAAGAATATTTTTTTCCAGTATTATTAATAGATTGGTGCACATCCCAGGATCATTTTTCTTCCAAGAAACTTTTTATATGGATAATTAATTACGGAGGCACAATTAATTTTTATTTGTATCACATTTTATTACTTGGCGACAGCAGGTCCCACGAAAACGGTACAAGTGGAAGTACCCCGGTTTTACCTAAAAGTGAAAAAGGTCGCTTCCCAGTGGTTCAAAAATACTAGAAAAATCGTGACGTCACATTCTTACCCCACCAGTCACAAAATAACCGCGTTATACGGTACCAATAGTAGTGAGAAGTCATCCTTACATTCATTTCCTTAAATAGCCGGAAAATAGATGGTAGATATCAATGAATGAGGTTTATGACAAGGTTCAGAAGGTATGAACTTCACGTTACATCACCGTCTCAGCCGGATTCCTACTTTCACAACGCCTTCTGATAGGCAACTACGAACTTGTACAATTACCAGTAGCAAATGATAGGGAAATGCTCTTTATACTGTTCAGAAGCTCTACCTGTATAATCCACTACTTGTACACCCACTAACCCACAGATTTACGTATCGCTGAAAACTAATGAATGACGTTATCTTACATACTTTTATAACTTTTACCCACTTCAACCTGTAATGATGGGAATCATAACGGCTTGGCTGAATGTGCAATTAATGTAGTTTATTCGTTTATCACCCTTGCTACCCAGTTGTGGAATATTACGTGAAGTATTTATGACTTTCAGGGGGAAGTGACCCCGTTCCCTTGACGTAAGGTGGTTCTGAAGATATTTCATTCATCTCATCTCAATGGCCTGATTCAAAAGTTACACTTTTAGGTCGCTAGTCTAAATATTGCACGAAATAACTTACCCATCAAATGAAGGTGACAATTTTGCCATACGGTAGACTCTAAATATATGAATACGCTTGAAATGAGATAAGCACAGTTCAGTGCTTGTTGGATGTCGGCAGGGGCGGATCCAGAGAGCGACCCCCCCCCCCACCATCATGGGTACAAAAATATTTTTTCACGATAAGTGATTTTAAACAGCATTTTATAGTAGTGATTCTAATAGAACATGTTACGTTTAATCGTTGTAAAAATAATGTGGAAAAATCACTGGAAAAATCACTCATTCATCCAGATTACATTCACGTAGGTATGAAATTCATAAGTGTAGTCCACATCTTGACACTGTTCAAGTAGAGTACCTACATGATTTGCTCGACCGTTTTCTTTTCACATTTTGCTCTTTCGATGTGTTTTGTGTTTCGCACACACGATGGGCGAATAAGCACCTCTAATGCATAGTTACCTACTCAAATGTGTTCAGGTTGTGAACGAACGTGGTCGTTCTCCCGTGAAAATCGGAGATTCGTTCTGGACAATAGAACAGTGGAACTCCGTAAAAGCGGCGTCTCGATGAGTTGATTTCGATTAGCTGTGGTTTCAGTTTCGTTTGCTCTCCGGAATCATAGTGAGTCCTCCACCTTTGATTCTTACCTTTCTACTTCTCCCCAAACCGTCCCTCCCAGACTGCGCCAATATTGTCCGCATTGGCCTCCGTTTTGTTTTTTTTTTTTTTTCTAAGTCATATGGGTACGCCTTTTTTCCCCACTAATTTCCCTTAGGGTTAGTTAGGTACTTTTTTTTTACTAATTCTTCAATTTTTTTTAAAAATCTTTATTGTACCATTCACGAAGTGCTGGATCTAACGCCCCGTAGAAATAATACTCCTCCGTAGAAATAATAAGCTCTGCTCACTTACCTACTTTCATCGCACGATTTACTATAATCGATTTACAATGAAGTTGTATTCCGGTTTTCTATAATGTGTTTGATGAGAAACACGATGGCTGATCATCATTATCATCGACATAAATTAATGATAATATCATATTATGTCCCATAGGATTGAAAAAGGAAAGATGGAAATATTACACGAAATCACAAACATCGATGACCCCAATACCTTCGATTTAATTGGATATCGGCATTTTTTCAAGGTGATTGAAACCCTTGCCGTAGCACGAGGTTTGAAATGAAGGTTGCTTACGCAATCACAATAGTGATTGAAACTTTCTCCAATAAATCTAAAAGGTACTCGTGGGACAGCATAGCGAAGGAATGCTGTTTTTTTTTGTCAGAGGGGCGGTGAAATACTGGTAGTGTTCAGTGACCGGAGCATTGAGAACCGCATTACCTACATCTAAGTGCAAAGATGTGTTCGTAACTGGTGGAACAAGTAGGCAACTATGGAAAAGTTGAAAATCATTACACAATAGCAATAATAGATAAGAGTGTTTGTATAACTCAAAGGGTAGTTCGTAGCTCATACAATAGAGAAACGTCGTTTGTCCTGTGATTGTACGTGGGATGTACAGAATGTAAGGTTACAAGGGCTGTGTAGGACGAAGGGAATTTTGTTTTTCAGAGTTGCTAACACTGGTAGGTAGAGAGGTTCCTCCAGTAGTCTGCAAGTATCTTCTGGTTCCATTTCCACTGTATCTTCGCTCCATTGTGCTTATGTCTTGGTAAAACGTTTCTTACATGCTCATCAGAAATGGCTCCAAGGATTTCGGGGAAGAAATTGAGATGGTAGCGTAGAAAATGAATTTTGAGAGACATATTGCACCCCAAGTCCTTGCATGCTCTCAAGAGAGCAACTATGAGCTCTTCATAGTTATATGCGCGTTCGTTTCCTAAGAAATTGTTGCAACGCTAGACCTGCCTGTTTCATTTGAGTGGGATATTGTGACTCACCCACCCTATTCACCATCGGATTATCATCTTTTCAATAAACTGGAGAAGTTTTGGGTGGACAACGATTTTCAAATGACGAGGATGCTGGTCCAGAGTCCAGGATGCTGTCGAAAAAATGGCTTTGGGAGGAGGAGCAGAAGGTATACGACGAGGGTATACAAAAACTGGTCCCTAGGCTTCAAAAATGTATTGACCTCAATGGCGATTATGTAGAGAAATAATTGAAGATAATAAACCACAAACAAGGTCAGGCAGGAGGTATTGATAGAGTGTTGTTGGTAGTCTCCACATATGTTCTCTAGGAATCCATAATCAGTAGAATGTCTTTCGTATTCATAATTATTTTTGATCCATTAAAACCACCTGTATCACCAAAGAACGGGAAATACGAGTCATAACAAATCGTGTCCAGTTGTTTGTAGAACTGATATTCCTGATTCGAAACCAATTCATCCATTTTCGATCTTCAAATGTTGGGGGGCGATTACACGCCGGCGATACGGTAACGGCAGGCGCCCGTGAACTCGCTACACCTGTTTCATCAAGCACTTTCTTTCCTCTCGAGATCTTCCTGTTGTTCCAAATGGCTCATGCCTACCCAGTCTCACTCCACATCGCGGCAAATAAAAAATAGTTAGTCTTTCTAGCCCCTAAATTCCTTTCTATATTTTACTGAAGAGGAACCTCCTCGTCCAGAACTCGGCGTTGTCGCTGGAGTTGAACGCTGGAGCTAATGCCGGTATATCACACCTGCTACAATATTCAAACACACGGTCGGATCCACTGCCTCCTGCCACTGGACGGCGGTCCCATACAGTTTGTTTCCCCGATGCCAACTTTCCCTTCTGGTTCTACAACTCGTGGAGTCATCCTCTCAACAGAACCCTTCGAACTTCCCCTTTCGATCCACCGGAGATGCAGGTTTTGTGACTCGGAAAAAAAGTCAACGTTGAGAGAACAAAATCGTAGCACAGACCACCGCCAGATTGCTATTGCTGTCGAGGCAATCAGAGTAAACTGCACAATCAGGGTGCACCGTGACTGTTTTGACCTCAATGGACTTTTCCCTTCAACTTTTGATTGGAAGGTACTTTTGATGTTCGTGCTCAAATCCTACTCACCTACTTTTACTGAATTGTTATAAAAAACGCGAATGAGGGCTGTCCCTCACAATAATGAGTTGAAGGGTTACAGACCAGCAACCTTTTACAACAGGTGATTTCCAATTTATACAACACCATTCACATTTTCTTTAGTAATACTCATCAAAATGGGCTATAAACGTCTTCAGGTTAGAAAAATTATAAAATTGCCGCAAGTTTCATTGTTCATCAAATCAAGTCTTCTTCGGTTCATGTACCTTCCTATAAATATAAGGAGAGAAGTGATACAGTTTGATCTCTTCTAGAGATTCAAGTTGCGTGTCTCCCTGGATACAATCAACTTATCAGCTCCTTAATAATAGTTATTAGCCTTTATCGCTCTTACTGGCGTTTTCGTGTTGAGGAGGAACCTGAAGGAATTTCCGGTAAATAATTCAAAACCCCTCAAAGCATAGTTCATAATAACTTATTAAGGAGCGAATTATCTTTTCGCCGCTCCAATCTTTCCTGGCCATTTTTACATAACTCGTCTCTTTATGACCACCAACCTTACGTAACTCTAGGATTTTATACGAACTTGGTCTGACTGACTGAGAGACCATCTTTACTTTAGTGATCACGCGATGAACTATTACATTTTTTCTCATCCTTGATGATTATTTCTTTATTGCTCTAATCTGATAAAGGAATGAGATATCGCAATTCTGACTTAGCATCGTGTTCAGCGTTGAAAAATCTATAAACTGAGGTGTTACTCGGCAAAAAGGAGAATTTAAAAAAAATAAAATTGGTTATAAAACCAGTAATATGGAGGCATTTTACATAAAACCAGTTATTTCTTCAACAATTCTCTCTTAAGTCAAGATTTAATTGGCTTCTTTTTTTTAAATTAATTTATTTGGTATTATACAGGGTATATACAGCCATACCGCAATACCGGGGGGGAGGTCCGATGCGATCCGTGTATCACGACGTCAGAAATGACAATGAAACTAATCGATTCCGCAATTGATACAAGAAGCAACTCAGCTATGAATATATATACAGCCATACCATCCTGTCATTCTACAGTGAATAGGATTCACTTCTAAAATAAGCTCTGTCCTCTCCAAAGAACCGATTCCTATAACCTTCACAAAGTCCAGTGTTGCTTCTGATACAGCAAATCGTTGCTATCATTTGGCGATTAGGTGTCGTGGTGATGAACCATGAGTTTCGTGGAGGAACAGGCTGAAAACTTTGGTCAAAGGATGCGTTTTCGGAGAGCGTATACATATCGGCCCACTTTTCCCTGTAATGTAGGCTAATCAGGCGTCGGATATAGTCTTTTGGGATACGTTCGCTTCCAGTTACACCTGACTCTGCTCCTCTTTTAGCTACTACTTCATTAAAATGAATCCGGCAGTGACCCTTCACCCAGATTAACTCGGCTTCAACATGCAAATTGATCAGCTCAGCCAGTGTACTGGGTCGTTAAAACCCTTCGTTGATCTCATAAACGTTGATTAGATACATTGCTTGTTCCTTCAACCAGCCACGTACTGAACTGTAATGGTCAGGTGCTTGGATCTGTGAAAGGAATGCCAATTAGTTGATTTGGAGTTCCTATTTCAAAGTTTAATTTGTTCAGTAAATTGATAGCTTCTAGTCCTCTTTCTATTTCTCCTGCTCAAGCTTACTCCAACCTTAGCAGGTGGTTTTTAAGAAAGAAGCGGAGCTAATTCCGCAGTCAAGAGCCATCCGAATGTCATAACTCCCCTCGCAGGAGTCGAATGTAGACACCCAGCGTCACGCATATCCGGCATTCACTTTCAAAACGTTTTGTTGTCAACGCACAAACCACCACAATATTCCTCGGTTCGAAAGACGATTTTTGACGTTCACGTCGCTTCTGTGCGTCTGTTTGGTACATACGTAGGTTGAGGGTGTTGGTGTCAACTGGTGCCTTCCGCCTCGGTGGGTACCTGCCTATTTTCAAAGATGATGACAACGGTGGCGATCAATCCATGAATGATGCGGTCAGTTTGACGTTTCACGCTCGGCCATTCGCAGCCTTTGAGCGTTTCGAGGATGATTTGTGATTCTCACATCCTTCCCACCCTACAACTCGAGGTAAGGGAGGTGGAGGACACTGTTCAGGCAAAATCATCAAACAGAAGAGTTATCTGGTTTTGTTGTGTGCGACGTTTCGCGAGTGTTTGTGTTGTCTTCAGCCCGACCTAGTGGTGCAATTTTCGAACGATCTGTGGCCCTGGATCATGTTTTAGTCGACGTGTGGTCCAAAGGGGGACAATGGGAGAAGAGGCTAGATGGATCAAACCAGTCATCGCCGAGCTTTCTATAAAGCCACAAGCAGGGCCGTAGTGAGATGGAAAACCATCGGGGGGGGGGGGGGGGGATCCAAATTTCCCCAACTCCACAAGCAAAAATTCCCAACTTAAGTTGTTTATGTGTGTACTATATGGACAACAGACTGTCATATTTTGGTCTTGTCACAATAAACGTTTTTATTATTATTATTATTGATGTTGAGGGATGTCGAGGGTCGGTCAAATGAAAATTGATTTATGTGCCAACGTTTCGAAGAACATATTTCTTCATCTTCAGATCACAGAAGTAACTACAGTACCTATGCTATAATGAAATGTATTCTATTATTGTTATTTTCTGTTGGATTTGGATTATTTCACGTTTGTTTCATTGGTTGGCTGATTCCAATTTTATCCTCTTATGTATGAATCTTCGTAGAAGAGGAGACAAAGTGATAATGCTTGTATAACGTCCACACACTATTTCAGCGTCCCTCTAAGGTACTTGGACTTACTTCACACAAAATACCAGTACCCAGCTCGTAACTACCCTCTGATGTTTCACAAAGGCCATTCTGAAGCCTGTTTGTCAGCACCTAACATCAATTGCGATTTTAAAAGGCGGTAATCAATCGGAAGGGGGATGAAATCACTGGAGGCACAATCGAGGTTAATTGTCAAAGAATCGCACCTTGAAAGGGAAGGTCAAACTGAATGGAGAGTTCGTACAGACTTGCACTGGTCTTATCTTAAAATGGTTTCTTTTTAATGGCCTAAACTTCTCTTGATCAGTACAAGTCAAGTTACGTTAAAGCTGAGACGTGACAAGTTGTGTAGAATGCGGCAGATGTGCTACGCTGACCATCACTTGTGGCACCTGTAGATGGGATTGGGGACTTCATTCCAAATTTGGCGCGCCAACTCTCTCACCGAGTCCTATTTGACCTAGTTCGTTGAGCCTTTTCCGTTACAACAGATACAGAAAGCTTTTGAGAGGAATGAAATGTTCATAAATTCACGTTCTTGTAACAGATAAGTAGGTAATTAACGTGTGGTCTTTTTGGGAAGGTCCCATCAACGGAGGCGTATCATGAAGCACCATCCATACCACAGATAACAACTTTATTTCTCCACTGTGGTAATTTACTTACACGTCAATAACAAATGTTTTTCCATTGTTACAGGTAGGGCGATAATATCCAAGGACTGCGTCTACCTCCGAGTTGAAATTCGGTGGTCAAGGTGGGGCTTCTTCAGCGAAGCTGGGAACAGATCATCGGCATTAAAAGGATCCGCAAAAGAACCGAAACAATAGAAGGTGACCTAGGGTTGAAAGGAAAAGATTTCACACGAAAGTTTCTTGTTCACATAAAGCCATCCTGTGGAGGGTAATTGGTGGGTATTGAATCGTAGGCGGTTCTGGCTTCAAGGCTTACGCGGAGATGATTGTCATCTGGTTAGGGGGCCCCCACGACCCCCTTCACTTTCTGTTTTTCCTCTCCTAGCAAACTGACCATCTCAACCGAGGAGACTCACGAGAATCGGGCCGACCTATATTCTCTCGAATCCATATACGGGTAGGTGACTGGAATTGAGTTAATAGTTCGGTGTTCTGTGATAGAATTCGTTCTTCTTATATTTTTTTACTGAATTTCAAAGTATAGAGTAGATGAGATATTTGAAAATATGCAAAAATGAAGCTCTTATTGTTCTGAGTCAAATTTGAGTAAGTTTAGAAGTTTTCATGTTGGATCAGTTTTATGCAAATCCTTTTAACAAGAAAATCAACGTGGTGAATTCTCTACACGTTACTTGTTGGTTGGTCCATTGATAGCATGCGGTTTCCTGTAAAAATAAATACTAAACGTTGTATGTATAAACTCCCGCTGGAAACCAATAATCTGGTTTCTACGAAGCGTATACGTACGATAAGTGCGGGTTCTCGAAGTAGCAATTAAACACCTCAAATGTGTATCATTACGATATTCATAGACTCATAGCGGTCTTTTGGCCCGTGCAGCGTCCGGGTAGCGCATGAATGAAGGATGAGAGAGTTTCTTTGGACGAAATTGTTAATGAGCCCCTCGAGTTGGTTCTTCCACCATCATATTCGTACGTCTATGAATGAAAGTGTTTTCCAAACCAGAGATCTCACTTTCGAGTCCTGTTCGGCCAGTGCCGCTCTGAGTCACGAGTGGCCGCCTACAGACCAATGTATGTCAACGACGATGAACTTGGAACATAATATGTAATAATATTATTATACGACGGACGTCCATAATGCTGATAAAAGATGATAATCCGATGGTGCCACGTCCTGGGAGTACCTAGGGTAGGTGAGTCACAATATCCCACCCAAATGGAACAAGTAGGTCTTGAATGAGAGGGGTGGTATGGTATGAGGTCTAGCGTTGTCATGAAGGAGTGACACACCACGATCAGCATTCCTCTGCTTACGTCCTTCTATTTTTTTCAACTTCTTGAGTGTCTCATAGTATGCAGCTGCATTTATGGTGGTTCCTTTGGGCATAAACTCGACCAATAATATTCCTTTCAGGTCTAAAAGATGACCTCTCTGAAAATTGGATTATGCATTTTTTGGTTGATGGTGAATGGGTATGATGGGTATGGTGCCACTGTAGAGACTGCCTTTTGGACTCAGGACTGGTGACGCACCCACGTTTCGTCACCAGTCACAATTGAGTCAAGAAAAGGTGGACAAATTCGAGTGCAGCCATAGGTGGAGCGATTGGAGGACGAACTGTTTGACGCGTTTGGCTGCTGTGACGCCGTTTCGTAACGGACTGAGGCGTTTGATGATTTGTTTTGACCTTTAGGAACCTCTCTACCTACAAGTGGTGACAACTCTGAAAAACAAAATTCCCTTCGTCCTACACAGACCTTGTAACCTTACATTCTGGACGTCCCTTGTACCATTGGATTGATGTTGTACTTGAAGTGCCTTTCACAGACTGCTGAATGCTACGAATACTAGGGGCGCAGGTGATTCAAATGTGACCTATAACTGAGTACTGACACGAAATCTCAGATTGATATTTGACTCCAATATCTGACCAGAATCTCTGATTTATTGCTAAGCCTGGAGTTTATATTCCCACAAGTTTAGAAGACCCAAGTCAGTGCACTCGATCTGCATCACTTGACTTTCTGCCCTCATTCGAACTGAAATGGAATCCGTGATCCGCGAGAATGTTGTCATTCGGGTCTAAGAGCGAGAAAAAAGCCAAAAAAGAAAGATAAGGTTTCCCTCGACATTTGCATTAGATATGCCTACCTACCCTGTTAGGGCGTGCTCCCACTCAAGTTTGATGGCTCCTTAACTTTTTTCAAACCACGCAGAGATTAACGACCGCGTCCCCCACGAAAATCCTGCATCACGACTTGAGAGACCTGTTTGTTTAGTCTGAGAAAAAAACAAAACAAAAAAAAAATCGCGATTTTTAATCATTTTTTTAGTGCGTTGGGGAATCCTTGCAAACCGCGCGGAGTGTGAACGAACTTCTGGGCGGGACTTTCACAATCGGGAGCGGCTCTGTTGATCGTGATTGTGAGAAATCATCACGAAATGATCGCATTTATACGAGATCGCGTGCGAAAAAAAACCACTGTGATCTCACTGGTTCTGGTTTCCTCACATGCCGAGTCGGCGTTTTCAACATCCCCTTCAACAAGTGAGTGTAGTTGCACTGTACACTTTTTAAGAGAGAAAATACGATGAAAAAAAAAAAAAAAAAAAAACGTGAGGTTTTTCAGCAAAATTGATGTTTGCCATTAAGATTTAAAAAAATAAATACAAATTATGTAAAGCAATTGACTGTCACAATTTCCCAGTGATTTAACGTCACACAGATTGCTCAAAATACAACCCCCCCCCCCCCCCCCGTAAAGTTCTGAAAAATGCACAATCTTCCTTTTTCCCTTAAACTCAGTCGCTAATTTATTTTGAGTAAACCATCGGAAACGTGAAACTTTAAGCACGTTTTTCTCATAGATGACCTCGTAGATGACCCACCAAAAGAAAAGTCTAGGGACAACCGGTAGAATAGCGTCAAATTTTCGGAAAATCTCAAAATTGGCACTTTGCTCTCGTGTTGTAGGTACGTATTAAACCCGCTCAAACAATTTTAATTGTGCATCAGGGAGATGGGAAGTTTAACGTCCTTCCCGACGGTATTATTACATTTGAATTGATTTAACGGATTAAGGAATGTATGGCCATTTTAATTACTTGGTAGAAACCACGAAAAAAATCTTAAAAAGTGGCATTTAGAGTGGATTCAAAAACAGTCTAGGAGACACTTTTTGTTGCAAATTAGTTGTAGAATTGATCCCTGAAGTCCTTCAGATTTAAATGAGACACCTTGTATATTGAAAAAATATTACGAAAACATGTAGCTACTATCACTTTTTATGCCATTGCAGTAACGAATATGCAGAAAACACACTACTTAATTAGACTGTAGAACTTTCGTCTGTATCTGGAGAAAATGTTGAGAGATTGGTTATTGTTGTTTCCCATTGAGTAATTTTCATAACCAGAAATTACCGATCACCCGAGGGAAAGGAATACATAAGTCTGAAGACGAAGGTCAAGGACTGTGAAGTGAGTTTTACACCAATCCTTGAATATATTGATTAGGCAATGGAATAACAGACTGGAACAGTGTTCAAAATGAAAATTCGTTTATGCATGGAGCATAATGTACCCAGAACTTTCCCGCCTTAAACCTCGTCGTGCGACCTCCTAAATGATGATCCTAAAATGAGGGTACTTAAGGGGTCCATTGCGGTCCAGGGATTGAAATGGATGGTACGATCGGGAGGTCTCTTAATGGTGTAACCGCATGCCTATCGTTATATCCACGTTTGGCCGTAGCCAACCAAAGGTGACCTGGATGGATCACTTTCTCGTTCGTTTCATTAGGCTGAAAGACTGTGGGGTTCTGGAGGCGTCTTGCTTCCTTCTACCACGCCTCGCCTTCAGGGCAAGAGATTTCACTAACGTAACCAGAGTCTCGATGACTATTAGGCGAGATGACTCTGCCAGTTATATGTGTGGACGCAAGAGGGTTCTTGGATTCGAGATGATCCATTGTTTGGACTTAACGGTACTCATCCGATTGATGGGATAGTGTCCATTAGACTAATCTTCATCACAATGGGGAACCCTTTAGAGCAGCTTGTTTGTTCAGTTGAACCAATACGTAGGTCCTACCTTCCAGTCAATGGAGATGTTTGAAGGGACAAGGTCAACCTCGAAGTTGTCTAAATAAGTAAGAGCGTGACTAATCTTGGAATGTACGAGTAATCGTATAATCCCAATTATTTCATCCTTCCGTTTCAAACAATTCAAAAGCACTCTAAGCACCCATGCGAGATTCATTCCAAGTCATAGGTACCTACTTAAAATTCAATCGTACTCCTAAATTCAATCGTGAGTCCTAATAATGATAATACCCAAATTCATGTCCATACAATCCATGTTACAAGTTATTAATAGTAAAATAATAATTAGTAAACCCGTCCACTATCTAGAACTCAAATATTGGCCTGTTAAAATAATAAATAATAATAAATAATAAAAAAAAAAAAATAAATAAAATAAAAAATAAAAAGTAAAAAAAAAAAATACTTAATAAAATAAAAAAAATAAATAAAAAATTTACAAAAATACAACCAATTATTGGTTGTAACAGTGGTTCCAAACTAGGGATGCAATATCGGAATTGACCAATTAATCGGTATTGAATAATAATTATTCAATACCGATTAATTGGTCACATCGATTATTAGCTTACGATTAATTATCGAACAATCGATTAATCGAACATCAATTATTGATGTTCGATTAATCGATTTTTTAAGTAGGTACCTACTCATTTTGAACGCATAATTATTTGCTTTCTGACTATCTAGAAATCCGATGGTTTTCTTCGTATGTAGGTGACGACCTATTGTTACATTTCAAGTCTAATGAAGGCATGGATATGGTCATTCCCAAATTGGCGTCACACAAAAAATGTGACGTTTTTTTGCGCAATTTCCGTGGTCGTAGAGACTTTAAATTTGGCCTTAAGACTTTTAATTTGTAGCCTTAAGACTTGGCCCGGAGATCAGCCGAGGGGCTCCTAAAGCTAATTTCTATGTTATTCACACCATGAACCTGTAATTTGGTATTTAGCCTCCTTAGGACTTACACCTTAAGCAGAATAGGCCCAGGATCAGCTGAGAGGCTTTTAAAGCTAACAGACATATCCATGATTACATGTTTTTCCCAGTAAGGGAGACATTTTATTATAAATTGAAGGTATAAATAGAACCAATTGGTTCTATCTTCTACTTTCATACTTGATACTTTCATTAATGAAAGTATCAAGTATGAAAGTAGAAGATAAATGACAAAGACACGATTGAAGACAAATTGTCGTTGTTATTGTTACTCCATGGATGAAATGCTTTCGCTCCTTATCCTTATGCATACTACGTCCATGTTTATGCTCTTTCAAAATCCTGATGTATTCGAAAACCGATTAATCAGTACCAACAATCGATTAATACAAAGTAATCGGTAGCCATAAATTGATTAAAAATAATCGATTATCCGATTAGTCGATAATTGATATCCATCCCTATTGCAAACGACGAGTTTCGAAGAGAGAGGCGAGGGAACTGGGGTCAAAAATATTTGATGTTTCTATTGATTTCATTTTGGGATTTAATGTGGCATTTGACAGAAATATTTAATTGTTTGATTCTTGTATAATTATATAATCAGATTGTATAATAATTATAATTAGATTATTCAAAACAACCAGGTTCGTTCGTTTTAATTTGTTATTTTGCCTTGCATAGGAATGATCTCTAAACAAACCAAGGAGGAGTAACTCGTTCAATGTCAATGCGTTTCTATCGACGACATCAGAAAACCACAAGGTCGTAGTTTAAATTACTCCCAGTTGGTCAAACCACACATCCTCGGTCCACTTTTACTAGAGACTATCGAGTACAAAGGGTCTGCTTCGAGAGCAAGGTTTCAGAGAGGAATGCTAACTTATGCAACTCCGATTGGTCAATTTCATCGTGGGGAGCGGCCGGTTTTATTGAAATATGCCGTCATTTACCACTTCTCAGTATTGAAGATGTTGTGATACTAAGGACGCCCCCAATCGTGGAGTTTTGATGAGTAGGTATAATTCATTCTGGGGAAACTGGGCTACTGCATTGTATTTTAGTCTTGATACAAAATTCTGATCCTTTGTAGGTGCCAAGTAATCACTAAAGGGCTAAGTAGGTATTGTGTGGAAACTCATCATTTAATGATTAACTAATTTAGTTTCGACCAGTTTTTCTTCAAAACTTTGGCTGTGCAAGAAAAGTTTGAAAGCGGTGCAATTGTTGATTTGAGATCATCAAATCCGTACCTATTGGCCTAAGAACATGACCCGTCTTGTTATAAAAAGGTTATGGGTGTTTCCAGACGAACACGAGCATTGCAACTGTGTAGCAACGTATAAGGGATATCCTGTGCTTACCACCGTAAGTTTTCTTTTTCAAACGGAATATGAACAGTAGGCACTTATAAACTCCAAAAGGAAGTGACGTGCATATTGTTCGGTGCATGCGAGGAACTTACCCTCAAGTACTTGTTGTTTGGAGTTGGTGAGATGAAGTAACTAAACCACCTGATGCCATTGTTACACAAGTCTTCGGGCTCTACCGACCAACCGTGGACTCCACGTCAGTCAGAAGTGGGTAAATCTAATTACGGCGAAATGCGTTCATTGGGACATGCGGTGTAAGGCCTTGGCCTTTGCGGGTTGATGCTAACGTGTTAATCAGACGTTTGAGCTCGTCAAGGAAATCCTCTTGAGGGGCAGGATGAGCTCGCGAAAGCTGCAAACGTTTCCGGTAACTCGACTGCCTCAAATCAATAAAACATCATGTCATGATGTGATCATGACATTGTGATTAGCTAAAAACGGGCAAAGGCAATTCTAAACGGGCCCTCACACTGGCAAACATTTTCCTCAATATTTTGACGATGTCGCGTTTGCGCAAAAATGTTGAGAGATATTGTGCGAAAGAACATTTTTTTTTTAAGATTTGAAATTGTTGCGGTAATTGCGGAATAGTTTTGTGCAGTTTGAGGGCTCCCGACCATTCAATATTTTGTACGATAGTTTTGCTCAAAGTATTGAGCGTATTTCATGGGGCCAAATCGCATCTATACTCGTTGCATGACTGTGGGTTTTTTTTGTTTTTTGCTTTGTGGTCAGGTGTTTGGGATTTGATCCTATTTGAAACCGTAAGAAATCACTCAGAAGATCAACAGTTACTAGTAACAGTTTTTCATCGTGCAAAAGTGTTGTAAATTTGTTATTTTCTTTCTTAATAAATTAGATTGAAATTTGAAAGATCCAAAATGCGTGGTTCTATGTTATCAAGTGTTTTGAATTTATAATAAAATGCCCGTACATGGCATGCATTATGTATGATGGCCGTGCAGTACGTAAAATTACTAGTTGACAAATTACTCGTAACTGAGTCCATACTCGTTCCCTCGAATTGGCACGAGCCTCAGATCGCGAACACCGTCGGTTAACATGGACATGGCTGATGATCACATTGCCCAAATCTGGACAGACCGCCGTGCAGGAAGTCTGCAAGGATCCAGATGAGTGGCGGGGGTTCTGTCCAGTACTTACTCGGTGAGACTAATTGCGTTCCTACCATCGAGAATCGTCTTGTAGTTACTGTTGTTACCATCTTGTTATCACATCGCACTTACACAATCTCATTGGTAACAACCATTCTATACAGGTGCCATCGGAATAAGAGGTGAAACGTGTTGAAGACAACATCTGTAGGTATTTCTATATAGGCAATAAAATATTCTCTGCTTTTCTTAAATCTTGGACAAAGATAAAATCAATTTGTGTGGTATCTCTGCAGTATACTAACAACCATAAACCATCAACTCGGATAGAAGTTTGACTCCTGACTCATGATCCTTTAATCGTGCGACAGCTGCTCTGACACAGGTCTTTCACGGTTCCTTCACCTCTTTGGTATTTGCTGATGGGAAACTGACATTTCAGACTGGCAAGACCTTAAACTAGTTTCCAACAAACAACTGTTTAAAACTAGAGGAGTTGTGATGTGTAAATTGGTATTTCAGTGGGTTTGAAAATGTCAAGCTTTGATTCGTCTTGACATTTCTTCTTCAAGGAAATGCCATTAATCCGATTCAAACCTCGAAATTCTTCCTAGTATTTCCGTGAAACGAACGAATTTCGGATGTCGGGGTCCGTCACCGGCAAAGAGCCAGGACTAAGGAAACAATTTACAGGTGACAAGCCGTTGCAGAGTACATAACCAAAATTACAGATCACGTGCGTCTTAAAAGAATAACTAAAAGAATATACATACCATCATAATGGCAGCCGTTTGGGCCCGCTATGCTTCCTGATCATGATCAACAGTGTTGCATCGCTCTTCTATGCAGGCATTAGTTGCCTACTTTTCGCTGATGACCTGAAGATTTACCACCATGTTTAATCATTAGCGGGTTGTGACCTGTTGCTGGCCATCCATGGTCTTGAGGAGTGGTGCTCCACGAACTGCTTGTTTTTGAATCCGACTAAGAGCTAAATTGTCGCATTCCACCGAGAATTGCAGCCGATTCTCTATGACTATTTGTTGTTAGGTGTTGTCCTCCAGAGGCGATCGGGTATGGCAGATCTGGGGGTTGTCTTCGATGGGATGCTGACTTTCTCCAACCACATACGGCTTATTGCGGGCCTTGGGTTTCCTCAAAAGGAACACCCGCGAGTTTACCCACTGTTATCTTGTACAAAGCCCTAGTAGGTACTACCCCTGCTGGAGTACGCTTCCCCCGTATGTTCGCCTTATTATACAGTCCAGTGGTACAGTTTGGAGAGATTACAGAATGAGTTCCTTAGATACATCGCCTTCAAGTTGAAAATCCCATCAAGCGGTGTTGTCTATGGCATAGCTCTCCGGCATAGCTCTGGTGACCCCTCGCCCATCTTCGCGTAGTCACAACCTGTTTGGAGTGCCAATTTCTCCGACGACCTACCACTTCAACCGGCCTCTCATCGTCTTCCTCGCGCTGCCAACCATCTCCTTAGCGTCTGTCCTAATTTTGACTTTTTTTCGGGCTCCCTCTCCAAACTTAAGTCAGTATGTGCCAGTAGTTAATTATTTTCCCCAGCTACATTTATCTTGTTTATCCTCAGAGTGTTTGAAATGTATATTTTTCTTCCTTATTTTATTTTTTCAAGTACCTATCTATTTCCTTTGTATGTATCTATCTATCTTAATATGTATAGTATCTTCTTATCTACGTATGTTCGCTGACTCATAATTAATACTCGTGTAATTGGACTTGGCCGTAATATTGAATAAATAAATAAATAAATATTCATCCTCCAAAAAATATGGTGTTGTGTAAGATCAGACTGAAACACTTCGTGAAGAACCAGGTGCCGTAAGAGTTTCCATTCCTTGTGGTGTTGTTCTGATTTCCTACTGGGATGGATCTGAATGGTTTTCTGAAGGTTTCAGGAAACCCAATGTAACTAATGGTACTTATTACCCATATATGTCCGTTACTTGCTTACCAACGAACGACTATAACATCTGAGTTAGGCATATCGCTAGGGCCACTTTCACCCTTCCGTTCGGAATGTAGCCCGTTTCTAGCGTGATGCGCGGATCAAATGGTGATCGGACCTGTTCCTACGGAGAAAGCACCCCCACCACCCTCTATGTTGTTGGGATAGTCCGTTTTATATTTCCTGTCCGTGAAGCATGTTTCAAGTAGGAAAACGTGACAACTCCACCATAAAATTCGAATCAGGCATCCCTGACAGACAAAAAGTCCTGAAACTCTTGTCGAAAAATAGTCGAAAAAGTCAATTCGACGAATCCATCTAATAGTTACATAATCACAAATAGCACATAATCAAGACGTTCAATCTTTACCTTTACGTTCTAGTCTCGATCAATCAACATAATCCACACCTACTTCAAAAGCCTACGTTCTTATGGGATTTTCGAGTATTTGTGCCTGGGTGATATCACAAGTTGTCCTCACAAATATCAAATTGGCCGTTTTGCAAGCTATCAGACCTTTAACGAATTTCATCATATTGTTTGAGAAGTTATCCATTTTTTCCTAAATGTCAGAAATGCCGTGATCCACTTTAAAACGAATCAGACCTGACTTTTGGGTCTCGGTGTTGAAATTTGTTAACAACTTAGCTCTGTCAGAAGTCTTAGAGGTTGTGGTCGGTACCGATGAGTACCTAGGTATAACTGCGTAGCTGAATGAGGTTTAATTTATTAATTTGTATAGATTTCAATTAAGAGATTTTCGGTTTATTATTTGCCAAGTTAGCGTTGTGTTAAAATTACGAAATTTGGTTCACGGGTTCGGACAAGTCTCACGATGATATTTGAAAGTTTTCAAAACCCTAGGTCAAAGGGTAGGGGTCCAAAAAACGAATCGTGAACTTTAGTTCAAGTTTGAACAAAGTTTTATTTTTTTCAACTTCCCGATGAGCTAGAGACTTGAAATTTAAAATATAGGTCAGAACTGGATGGCTATGCAATATTAACTTGGTTTCTTGGTAATTTAGTTATCTAAACAGAAGCTTGATCTGTACAAAGAAGATAATAAACCGTTGTGTCAAGAATTTGCAGAGTTTTTCAAGACACCCGGTGCGTTGTTTGTAATAAGGGCTTGTAGGTAGAACCGAGAAAAAAATCGACAGCATGATCATGAATCGATCGGTGGAACTCCGCGCCAAATGTTGGGGAATAGGTGATACAAACAACAATGGTCTTTATAGAAACCAAAGCGGATTCAGGATTTTCATGTGTGGTGGGAGGGGATTTTTAAGCAAGGGCGGTTTTTAAAGCCAGTTTTAGTCCAAAAACATTAGAATATTGCATAAATATTAAAAATAAACAAAATTTTAATAATTAAATTATTGTGTTTAAAACCTCACCAAAATTATTCGAAGTCAACCCGTGAAGGTGAAATCCGGGTTCTTGACGTTGGGAAAATGTCAAGATCAAGTGATCATTTATCCGCCGTTCGTTGAAATAATGTTTGTTACTGTATGAAATGAAGGTGATTATAAGGTTTAAGGTGGTTTTGATGTTGGTTTTTTGAGGGGAAAAAACGCGGAAACGTCGGGAAGAAGATTCCTTGTGAATAAATGACAGTCATCGAGTCGAAGTGTTCCGTGTAAACGACTTGCTGCGGGCTCGTGGTACCTATCGACCGACTATAATGTCAAGGTTGACGAAGGGACGGGAAAATAAAAATCGAAACGGTAATCCGGACAAACTGGAATTTCATCGGTTTTTATGAGAATTGCGAAGGTTTTTTTCATCTAGTACATCTGATGAAGAAATTATATTGGATTATAAAATATCTTTCCGTATTTTCCACTTTGGAGGACCAAGACAGACTAGGGATCGGCCCTGCAACGTATTCTGTGTACCTCTTAGCCATGTATTTAAATCTCCGGGTTTTCGGGATTATTTTTATTTTGAAATAGATAATCAGAAAGTCGTCAAAACTCACTTAAAGATTTATCAATTGATTTTTACGAAATATAAGCAGCTTCGAAATGAAAATATCAATTAAATTTGATTCAAGATTCTCTAAGAAAATAATTAAACTCTGCTTGTAAAATCCTCCAGAGAATGAAACTTTCCTGAATAAACTATGAAGCAAGTCATTTCTGTGCAATTATTGTCACCGATGGGCTCCTTGATATGCATATTAATGATAGAACTGGTTTGGGTGGTGCAAATTACACAGGTTAACCTTGAATTGGTGCGCTCACCTATCTCCGGGTTAGCGATTGTTTTTCCGAAGTACCTCAAAAAGGTTTACCAACGTGGACAGGAACAGATTTTTCACCGTTCAACGTGCACTGTTTCAACTATCTTACTACTAGGGATTGGATTTAAATAAACCCGTATGCTGTCAAGGTGAATAGCAACACAAATGATCCGGCTCATTTGTCATTTCGCAACTATCTTGGATCTTTCGCAAACCTATTTACAAGTTACAGTTATATAAGCAATTGTATTGCCATTCTACGATAGTCCGGATGATTGATTTCCACCGATAGTTCGATTATTCTCAGTTTTCTGGATGAATAATTGGGTCTCTGCGTCATTCTCAATTGATTCCGATCAACAGAAGCTCGTCGAAATTTGAAAACGTTTGAAGATGTCATCAATCAATCAGCGGTGGCCTTGACGTAGTTAGGGAAAGAGCCCTTAATAGCCTCGCGGTGTGGTCAGCAAAATAAATCCCATGTAAAGTGGGACTTTCACTCTATTCGAAGTGGATCATTTTTGGCCACAGACCTTGTCGGTGAACTCAATTCCCGTGTTTGTCGAATAATGTACAAATTACAAGGTTTTGATCGTTGGTATGCATTGACCAAATGTACATGGAATTTCGAAGCTCATTGTCTTGGGCGGCTGTGTATCAAAGGATTTATCATGATTAACTCCTTAGTCCCAAAACCTACGATATGAATTATGTAACCACGATTGGGAGTTCGGCATCGAATTATAAGCGACCGAAAAGCGGTCTGGGATACCTAACTTACACTTGTGACCTTTCAGGACGTGGTTTTGCTTTCATCTTCCGCGAGTGCGCTTTCTACACCTGCACCTGAAGCCCCATCCCACGCCCCGCCTTTTCCGCGAGATCTTTCAGAACTTGCTATATCCGCTCCTTTCGTTTCAATTATTGACATTTTATGTCTTTACTCTGGCACATAACTCGAAAAACGTTACACAAAAGCGTTACACGAAATCGTCACGAAAATTTCTGATGATTTTCGCTTACAACCGATTCGGTGCTACGGAACTTTATCTTCGCCAGTTATCATCGTACAAAACTCGTTCACCACTCGTTGGATAGCTCTCGATTTACCTATCCATATTACGTTAACCACTGCGGAGTGCGTGGCCGACAAGCTGCGGTATGAGCGTGATTGTTTAAATAATTGTTTACACACAGGTGATCATTCTCAATAATTTATAATATAAATTATTAGACAATATTATTGTCTATACGAATGCAAGCTTCATAATTTATGATGAACCCTACAATTAAGTATAACAACTATGCTACTGGGGTAGGTGATGTAGTATAGTTCGAAGGCCCTTGAATCACTTCTTTAAAGACATAAAATGTCCCAATGTGTTGCAGACTCGTATGCAAGCATTTAATTCTCGACTGTATCAACAACAGGATGGAGTTGACATTCTTTTGACATTTTCATGTCTTTGCTTTGGCACATAAACTGAAACGGGAAAAATTTGTTTCCTTGATTCACCCTTTCCCTCAGAACACAAGCGACAGGCGGGCCACTACGTCAGAGCCTATGACGCACGAGCGTATGACGTCAGACGGCTGGCAGGAGGCCAACTAGTACGTCAGAGCCTATGACGCACGAGCGTATAACGTCAGACGGCTGGCAGGAGGCCAACAAGTACGTCAGAGTCTATGACGCACGAGCGTATGACGTCGGACGGCTGGCCGGAGCCCAACTAGTACGTCAGAGACTATGACGTCAGACGGCTGGCAGGAGGCCAACAACTACGTCAGAGTCTATGACGCACGAGCGTATGACGTCAGACGGCTGGCAGGAGGTCAACTTGTACGTCACAGCCTATGCCGTAAGAGCCTATGACGTCAGACGGCTGGCAGGAGCCCAACTACTACGTCAGAGACTATGACGTCAGACGGCTGGCAGGAGGCCAACAACTACGTCAGAGTCTATGACGCACGAGCGTATGACGTCAGACGGCTGGCAGGAGGTCAACTTGTACGTCACAGCCTATGCCGTAAGAGCCTATGACGTCAGACGGCTGGCTGGCTAGGTGATCGTTCATTAGAACCGCGTACATCGTCCTGCACAGGGTGTAAACATTATGTGTCCGCTCTGTATAGGCCCCATCATGTAATTTGACACTCAAATGCCTCAAAAAATCTGTGTCTGGCTTCGGCTGGTTAGTGAGAGAAGTGAGAGAATATGGAAGTAATGAGAACCACTCAGTGTGGTTTACTATTTAATTTGATTGTCTAATAATTGCTACGTTGGCGAAACGGGGCTGTGAAGCACAGTATTATCTGACCTAGAAGAATGTGGCAACCTCGAGTTAAATCTCTGATATTCACCTATCAACGCGCCTTCAATGCATTTTAAATTGTCTCCTTAATCTATTGAAAATTATTTTTTCTTCTAGTCACGAAATATAGGGCGATAGTTGATAAGAATAAGGTTGTTACCTACCTGGTTATCGAGATAAAGTTGTTGACCCCTTTATAAAAAAAGTTAGCAAATGTTTTGTCGGGTCGCCGCCGCCTTCCTCCATTATCTTGTCAAACATCGCGCCGCCGCTTCGAGATGGGAAAATAATACAGGGAGGGTTGACCATTGTGAATGAAGACAACCCGTGCGTTGCTCAAGCTTGAGAAATTTCCATTATTTTCGTTTTGGTTTTTTTTTTCTTCCTGGGAGACAAGAAGAGAACTTACACCATTCACTTCACCGCAACGGCTAACAACTTACGCCAAAACAATCTTACCGAATGAAACCGGTTCATATAACATCTTCACTGGCGTCTAAAACAGAAAATTTCAGTAGGTACATCATACAAGTTTTTCTACATCTGTACACATTTAATTAATCGCCTGAGGGTGGTTGGAATATAACTTGATGAGAGGCCTACAGGTATTTTTTTTTATTTTCTTTTTTTTAATAGTTAGCCTTGAATAAACAAGGCCGTCAGAGTCATCCCTGAACTGAGTGAACGGCGGAGAATGGCCCACAGAATGGTTTAGCGTCAGAATCCGTCCCTTTCTCGTATTTTTCCCTCATCAATCTAATTAACTTATCAAGGTCGTATGTCATGTTCAGAACAGTTTTTGTCAGCCTTGGTTCCCAGTTTGATGTTCAGGTTGTTGTATTGGGCTGAAATCATAATTTAGTTCATCTATCTCAGCAATTGTTAAAAAATATTCGATTCTATTTTATTCTAAAATTAATATAAAACATTAAACTTCATTTGGGCCGATGGTGAAGGCGTGAAAACTGGGGACTGATATTTTCAAATTGCCATATATTTTCATGGCCATACATTCACCCGAATATATTTTGATTTCACGTTATACGACCAACCGTGTGTCCATGTCATGTACTAAGTATATGAGGGCTCAAATGTAGAACAGAAAAAATAGCAACACGAGAGTCATTAAAACCACAAATGATTTTGTGAAATCGAGTTTCTTGTTATCAAATACTTTTTGTGCACATGATGTACGCCAAGACAGGTGCACGTAATAACCCATGAATTACACCACGTATAGTTCGGCAATGAATGTATTCGGGAATCGGTGTCTTGAGACTTAAATCAACGAATTTTGAGGGGTTGTTGAAATTTTTTCTTGATCAATTCCAATGGTTTATTTATTTATTATTTTGAACAGAGAACATGTTTTAGCCTTCACCTAACTGGCTGAAGCCGTCAGTCCGTCTTTTGCTAATCTATTTCTATGCTAATCACACTGTGATGCTGTAATTTGGTATGTAGCCTCCTTAAGATGTACAGTTTAAGCAGAATAGACTCTGGATCAGCTGAGTGGCTCCTAAAGCCAATTTCACACGCTATATTCACACGCTGAAGCTGTAATGTGATATAAAGCCTCCTTAGGACTTTAACTTGACGTTACCCAGGCTCCGGATCAGCTGAGTGGCTAAAACATGTTTAGCCGTAAGGCTCAAAACGAAAGGGGAAGGGGGTCCAGGCGAGGCCAGGTTTTTTAAATCTCTTCATTCAAATAATTTATTCACAAAAATTCCTACAGGTTCCATTGTAGTAGGTAATGCGTAAAATTCAAAAGTAAATTATAGTCAATCGGCACTGCACACGAATAGAACTTACGTAAACTTGTGAACAGGTTCAGGGGTTCTCATCCTCCTTTCTGGCATAAATCAGGTCCTACTACTAGGAAGGATTGGCACAGCTCCAAATCGCGCCGTAAAATACGTAGGACGTATCGCGTCACTTGATACGAGTATTTTTATGTCGATGTACCCAGCTGAAGACACGTTTGCTTCTTTAGGGTGAAATACGGGGCTCTAGACTGATATTCTCTTAATATTACAGGATATTTGTCAAGCCTGTTTAGTAGCACTTGGTCATCGTAATGCGATGCTCGCGCACCCATTCACTCGCTTATTAGTATAACACTTCGAAGAGATATCATCTCATCACAACGAGGAAGTATTATGTTTCACGAGTCATAAACTGTAACCGTTTTGGCGGTCCAGCAGACTTCCTGGTGACTCAATCAGGACCTGTCACCGCCTCCTGTGAGATGGTCCGAAAGGTTAAGGGCGGGTGACGGGTTCCGTTTCGGATGAGCGAGGGTCGACCCCTGAGTGTCACGGTCAATCGAATTTTCCCCAGCAGCTCTCGGTCGTAGCGAGTTCGACCAGACGACCGCAACTGGATATGGAAATCCGGTTGTCGTTAGGATGAAAGAACCTCCACTCTCTATCGGTTCTTGTGGTAAATATAGGAAGACGTCTTTCGACCATGCGAAAGAAAGTACCTAACTGGTTCTGGTGGGTACCAAGATCACTAACAGAACACTGTCGAATATTCCTTGACCTCTTGTAATTTGTTGTAACCTCTTCACGTATCTTTCAGGAGCCATAGGTCCACCTCAACAGACTAATGTGACTCGCGACAAAACATTTAGTGTGTTTACAATTAAATCGCCTACATCACTTATAGCCACTCTAGAATTTCCAGGTTTTCCCATACCGTAACTATTGGCAGAAAAAGAATTAAGTGAATTTCCTTTTAGCGAATTTTCGAAGGAAAGGAAGCTATTGTTCTCAGTCTAAAAACTTTAAATCTCGAAGTTCCGAAAACTTTTCATGCCAAAATCCGTTCCAGACCATCCTGAATTCACTGCCAAAAGACACAGAACATCATATGTAGGCAAGCTGTGGTCAGATGGGGCGTAGCATGCGAGTCAATCGTGAACTAATATGTCCCATGCCGTAGAGCCATCAAATGCCAAGCATTTAGTTGAAATGGGCTCATTAGGGTGGTAGATACCGATATGTATATACATGTTTATGTATGTGTCATTCCAGACAATAACTCTCGATAGAATTGAGATAAAAAGTTCAAATTTGCTGAAAAAATCTGTCTTGACGATCGAAAGGGGGGCAGAATCGGGCAATTCTAAGGAGATTTCCGGGGAGTTTTCAGGTGGGGGGGAATTAATTTTCCCATAAATTTCCAAAATGAAATAGTCTGACTGGTTAAAGTAGTAACAAAGTAATTCAGACAATTTTGGTTTAGTATGGTGTCAAAATGGAAAATCTCACTGATTTAGCCAGCTTAGCTTTACTTAGTGGGCGGAAATGGGCTAAATTCAGTTAAGGTAGGATGCTAAAAATGATGGTGTAAGCTATACACAACTATTGGCGATAATCAAGGGTTAGACAACGAGAAAGAGAAGAAAATGTTATAATCTACCAACCCAATCAATTAATATGGAATTACTGGGTGTTCTACTCTTTGTTTTTGAGTATTATTAATTAATTTGCATTTATAATGTTATGAATTCTCATTCTTCCACATTCATAACAGGCATGATAGAAGGGACCGTGTCGCTTCATACTTAAATTCCTACAATTACCCAATAAGTTTAGGATTGCACTTTTTATCAATAGAATAGATGAGCTGCCTTTGAATGGGGAGCTGTTTCTTTTCGCTGATGACAGCACTTTTCTGTAAAGACAAAACTTGAGATGAGGTTTTTTCTTCTGCAAACCAAGATTTGAGAACCCTATTTAATAAAGTTTAATTACATTGTTTGCAATCTGCGGAAGTGTGTCAATTCAAGTTTTTGGTGGTCCTTCACAAGTCCCTGGTACAAAGATTCATCTCCTTTGGAATATTGGCGTGGGGATGTCCCGTCCCATCCATTCTAAGCGCCTAAAAGTTGCTCAAAAAACTAAGCTGAAAAAAATAGCCTCCAAACCCCGAAGATTTAATTTATTTCCCATTGTTCCGGTTATCTCCATTTTGCCTTTGTCCAATTCATTTATTATTTGTTTAAATGGGTATATTTCGTTTTAAATTTAGCAACACTGCACTCGTATTTTCTTTGTCAACTATCTAAGTCTATTGGGGGAATAAACCATATTTTCATTTCATTTCATTTTCATATTTGAATGAGATGTTCCAAACATCGCATTTTACATAAAACCAGTTATTTCTTCGGAAAGTCGCTCTTATAGCCATGCTGCATGACTGTGGATTTTCAGCGTTGGCTTCAAATACACTACTTTCACAATAATCTGTAACTAAGTCGATAATGATACATAATATGTATGATACATAATAATATGATACATAATATTATCATGTATGTGAAAAGTTCCAGCAAGAATAAATAAGAATATTCGAAACAACGTACATCCCTAATCGAGACCCTTCAAGTTGACATTTTATGTCTTTGCTATGGCACACAAACAAAAAAATCGTCACGAAAACTGTTGACGAAAACTAACTTCCTCATTTTCCAACCCATGAAAATCGTTCACCACTCGTTGGATAGCTCTCGATTTACCTAACCATATTACGTTAACCACTGCGGAGTGCGTGGCCGACAAGCTGCGGTATGAGCGTGATTGTTTAAATAATTGTTTACACACAGGTGATCATTCTCAATAATTTATATTTTCAAGACGAATGCAAGCTTCATAATTTATGATGAACCTTTCAATTAAGTATAACAACTACGCTACTGAGGTAGGTGATGTAGTATAGTTCGAAGGCCCTTGAATCCCTTCTTTAAAGACATAAAATGTCCCAATGTGTTGCAGACTCGTATGCAAGCATTTGATTTAGTTATGAGGATTTACACTTCTGATGGTGAATTGTGGTTGTTATTACTACAAGTCCGCTATTGAATGCGACTTCGCAATCCTTGAGATTCCGACTGGGACCATGGCACTCTTCGACATGGAATACAAATACTCGTTTTATAAAAAGGTAATTTCTTAGCATTTGTTCTATTCACGTTTATGGTAAAGTGCTATGTTGAGACATCTAAATTACATCTATCGAAATACATTCTGATGTTGCTGTTCTGGGGGTCAGCCATGAGTCTCGTTGTTTCATGACTAGTGGCCCAGAACGTCCTGTTCCTCTCTACATACTTGCGTTCATTCATTGAGAGGGTCACAGAGTATAAACATGTAGTGATAGTTCGAACGCATACCTACCGTCATGTTCCTATTATCTTCGACGAAAGTAAATACGAGATAAATCAAGGCCCATTCATGGAGTAACGAAACCCTTTGGTGTCCCTACCGTGCAAACAAGAGGAATAGGCTTTAACGACCGTGGGAGGCCGATTCAATGACGAGGAACGAAATGCAGCTCGTAAGACAACACAGTGGGATTCGATGATTATTATGAAGTGAACGGGGAGCCGGCGAGGGATTATTTTCTTAAAACACGACCCACTGAGTAGGGATAAAATCCACGAGGAAGACTTACACAATGGGAAGAATCACGCGTAACTATTATGCGCATTTCCGCGATCGGTGTATAACGTCAATCTCTCTCAACGTTTCGAATGTACGAGTAATGCTTACTACTTACAAGATCCGACTGATAAATCAAACCACACCATTTTTGTTGTAGCGTAGAGTTATAAAAATGTATTCACAAAATGTATGTAATCAAGTATTTAAGAAAAACGTATTTCCTCGTATTTACGAGTATTTGATTGTAATATTTATCACTTGGGGCTTTCATCACCGTAATTAGACAAGTACCTGAGTACCAATAAAAGTCCTGTGTGAACAAGAAAAAAAAGTAAACAAGCCCAAGGTCTTAACCCCTTGAAGAATGTCAATCTCGATTCGAGTTGAGCTATTCATTTTGATCGAAATGAACCTTCGAAAAGACCAAGATTTGGCCCAAAAACTTCAAAAACACTCGAAACTCTTCAAAACTTTTTCAAAATGAATTCACGATATTTGTGGTGTCATCCAAGCTCCGCAAAAGAGGTGAAAGATTTTTGTGCGGTGAAAAATGGCGAAGATAAACTTCCGTAGCAACGCACTGGTTGTAAGTGAAGATAATAAGAAATGGCAAGTGTCCAGTTTTTGTGTCGCTTTTCGAGTTTGTGTGGCAATGTAAAGACAAGAAAAAGTCACCAAAATCCACATTCATGCAGATGGCTATAAGAGCGAATGTTCGAAGAAATAACTGATTTATGTAAAATGTCACCATCATTTTACTGGTGTTACAACAAATTTTGTATTCCATTTCTTGCCGAGTAACACATCAGTTTTAGCAGATCAGAGCAAATGACGTGAGAGAACATATTAAGTAACAACCACGTTTCTTCACCTTCAAAGTGCTCCAGCTGGAGACCGAAATAAGATATTGCAATTCTGACTTCACCATCGTGTTCAGCGTACAAAAACCCTTTGAAACCACTTGTAAGACTGTTTCATTTTTGGAATTTATGGGTAATTTTTCCCTCCTTAAAACTCCCCTAAACCCCCTCAGAGTGGCCTGATTCTGCCCATCTACGAACTTAGCCTTTCGATTGCCAGGACAGATTTTTTTGTGCAAATTTGAATTTTTTATCTCAATTCTGTCGAGAGTTATTGTCTGGAATGACACATAGATAATATCTAAATATGACACATAGATAATATCTAGGTATATACATATGATTTTTTGTGTCTTTTCGCTGTGAATTCAGGATGGTCTGAAACGGATTTTGGTATACAAATTTTTCGGAAATGCGAGTTTTAAATTTTGGACCGAGAACAATAGCTTCCTTTTCTTCAAAAAGTATCCAAAACCTCATTCTAACCTGTTTTTAAATTCACTCACAGTAATCAACCCCCTGGTCTATGAGAGTGTAACAAACAAGTTTATATTGCTCATGTCGATCTAATAACAACTTACCCAGACATCACGGATACAAGCTGTTCCATGAAACGGCTGAACGTGCTCAAGTCACTCCCCTTTTGTGGTCGTGTCGCCAACTCTTCGTGAGCAATCATTCTCCGGCATTTTTACCCTTTTTCTATCTGAACTATTCAGTAGGTAGGGCTTTCAAAGATGTTAGGTACATACATAAGAGATGAATAATAGCTTTCTAATTCAGGTGATGAATTCTTCCGGATTTCATTGTAAGAACCGTGGAACTAATAGTGTACCCTAATAGTATGTCCAGACGTCACTTATTTGTGGCAATACGTTCATAGATGGACAAATGAATTAAACGATTCTGATTGACTTCAACCTGCAATATTTCCCTTAGTACGCCTGGAAGGTAGGATTTCTTATGCCGACATAAGAACCGACATATTATGACATATAAGAGCCGACATATTATGACATTCTAAACACAAAAGATGGTTATTTTGAACATTCAAACAAAAATTTTGTTTGAATGTTCAATATAACCGCCCTGACGTCCATTTAATGGCATGTACACTTGTACCTACATGGCCAAATCAATTTTTTTTTTCAGCGATTTCGCTTACAGTTATGGAACGGAATAAGATAAGAAATCGCCATTCTGATTTCACCGTCGTGATCAGCATGAAAAACCTTTAAAATGAGGTCTTGTCACTAGTGAGAATGGTTCGATTCGAAACAAACTTTTTTCGAGTTTATCGATGTAATTGAGTTGACAATAATTGTCTACTCAAGAGCAATTATTGCTCTTCTTGAAGGTTCATTCGATCTCAATCAAACACCTCAATTCGATATGAAGTCAACTTCTTTCGTTTATCTCGATGCATTTGAGTTGACAATTGCTCTTCTTGAACCAAATTTCTTCATCTTCAAAGTACTCATGTTTGAGAACGAAATAATAATTGGCATTGACAAATTTTTCAAGCATTTTTAATTCAATAGGTAATGTGAAGTACTGACGTAATACCACCAGAGGTTAACGTTATCCGAAGGGAGTAACGTTCGGTTTTTTCTCTTCCTCTCAAGCATCTTTCGAAACTGGTTCGTAATAACAGTTACTTTACTACCTATTATGCCTCGCAGAACTGCGTAACTTTACAGTGTTTACAACCTCGTGTCTCCCAAAGTAATTTTCCGAAATGAGAATTATCACTAAGAATCACCTAAAATGACTATAGCTTATGAAATATGACGTCAAATAAAAAACGTACTAACACGTCCTGCATCCATCAAAGTAATTGTATCTGACTATTTAAGGCGCCTCGTGTTATATCATGACGTACGTGGTCGTGGTTTATAATATGGTACAGGCAATAATAGAAAGAAGTAGGTAGGTATGATTGGTGGAGGCTCGTTGTCCTTCATTTCCTTTTTCTAACCTCTTTGGTAACAGCAACGGATTGAAATAAAAATGTGCGGTTGGTAGCATTTTACTCCATTTTTTATGTAGTTTTACGTAAAATTTATTTAGCATCTACGAGCGGATCACCCTGAATAGGTCATTATTCTATATTTATGTATGTTTACAAACTACATATAAATAATTTTGAGAGCTCTACCAAACTTTGACGGTTGCGCTTAACGTAAAACTCATATTTAGTTTAAAAAGGGTCCGAAATTAGGGAAGGAGAAGGGTAACCATGTCGTACCAAACGAACCTTTCGAATGGGGGTCTCAGCAAACCATACATTTCCCATCATAGGTTTACCATTAGAAGAGAAAAACTGCACTCTCAAATCCTTCATCATTGCACGAGTAGGCCCTACATCCTAGTTACATCTGAGCGATTCCGACCTTTACGGGTTGTATAACTACGGGCAGATTAGCAGACAAACGGTGATATAAGATGCAACATTTGAATTTGTCGGGCCGACCCGAAGGCCCAAACTTTTACATCGATTACGGAGATTGTTTCTACATTTTAATTGGTAGTAGTAAAATACGTTAATGTCTACTTCATTTCAACTTTTTTTTTAACGCCATTTACTGTGGTTATGTTCTACACCTTGCCAGTTAAGTAAGTATGTAGACAGAACGTTGGCCCTCAATAGTAATCTAGAGATGCCTAATGCGTGGACCGTTTAGCCCCTTTCATTTATATAATTAGCTGGTTCATTCAAAATTGATCAAGTCCTTTAATAGATCACTGGGAACCCAGCAACCTATTGAAATCAGGAAGAGGACTTCATAACAAGTTGATGTTGAAATAGAATGAAGTTTGTGTATGAACTAATCCATGAACTCCCTTTGCTCTAATCGCAATGACATTCAAGAGGCCATGCACTAGAACTTCCCAATGATCCCAATGATCCTAAATTGTAAGTCTTCGACGGTTCATCTGTTCTAATCTGATAACCAAATGAGATATCGCAATTCTGACTTCATCATCGTGTTCAGTGTTGAAAAATCTATAAACTGAGGCGTTACTCGGCAAAAAAGGAGACAAAATTTGTTATAAAACCAATAAAATGGAGACATTTTACATCAAACCAGTTGTTTTTTCGAAAATTCGCTCTTATAGCCATGCTGCATGTCTGATTTTTATTTTCTTTTACTGATGATTCTACATTAGGCTGGACAGCCTCCGGCACTTGTGTAGTGCTACACTCTGATTTTCGCTGAAATGGAAAGCCATTACATGGATCAGGCAGCCAGTTTCGAAATAAGACATCACGTTTAGAATGAAGTTATGGAGAAAAAATGCGAAGAGCGCTTACTTGTCTTCCGGGTGCAAAGTTGTTTCGTCATATCCCTTTTACAGTGTTTTTACGCAAGCCTAATAGTCGCCTATTTGTTGGACTTGAGTTTTCAGGTCCGAAAGTTTCTGTTTGGGCAGAATGCTTTGAAAGATCGACGACCATAACTTGTGGCAGAAAGACACTTCATGTCCATTATTCAATGTTGTAGTTATAAGCAGTGTACCCTTGATTCCAAAGAGTAAAAACTATTCCATGATGAACTCGTCAACCAAGTAGAAATATTCTCAGTAGGCTCTCACCAACTAATATTTTTCCTCGAAACTTTTACCGGTATATGCCATATGAGTGACTCAAACCCGTAGTATATGCATACCGCGTTCTACAGCAGCCCAAAGTGAAGGAACGGGGTTTGAATTCGAATAACTTCTTTGTGAAACTGCTTTCCCCCCAGAAACCTTCCCTTTTAGAGCCGGTCGGCGCGGACGGTGTGTGCCAACTGCCAAGACTTATCTAATCCTCGCTCAAATGATATAAATGTGCATTCCGCATCCATTGCCTATTCGAGGTGACGCGGGAAGAAGACTGCACATGCAATCGATTGCCGCCTGGAATGTGAAGAAGGTGGTCGCCTAAAGGTCGAATACTTCCTAGAAGAAAGAAATATCTAGTTCACTCTACTGGGGAATTTCAAATTAACCCACACTTAAGATGGCATCCCGCTTTAACATTTGAGTCACGGCCAACTCACTCGAAATCCGACTTTTTCCACTTTTAAGATGTTATTCGTGTTTTCGCCCTTACTTCACTAATGTTGCCATAACTTCCTTAATTTGCACTGAAATTTAAATTTGAGGGTACCACTGGAAAGAGCGTTAAATTTCTTGCCTCTGTAATGCCTAACAAAGTTTTTTAGGTGGAACTGAGGAGTGAAAATGGAGTCTAAAAAGTGAATTTTGTCAAAATCTCAAAATCACCTGTTTTTTAAACGCTTGGTAATCTTATTAATAATTATGCTTATAGCAGAATTGTGAAGGTCTAATGAAAAATGCGCAAAAACGCCAGCTTTTTAACGGACTCATCTAAAAAGTGTTTGAAACGTTTTTGTTGAGAGAAAATGAAGTTTGATTGCAAAAAAAAAACGCGTTTTTCGGGTAAATCTTGAGTACTTCATGAAAAATATACCATCTGTGAAGTAGCGAACTTCGAGTCATCATGGTGGTAATTTTTCACGCTGAGTTTACCAACGAACGGAGGAAATTTTGAGCAACTTGTATAGTTCACAAGGGATTTTGAGATTTTGACAAAATTCTCTTTTCAGACTCCATTTTCACTCCTAAGTTCCACCAAAAAAACATTTTTAGGCAATAAAGAGGCAGGAAATTTAACGATCTTTTCTCGGGTGCTCATGCAGTTTACTGTATGCACTGAGTATGCAATGATTTTTGGAACCTGACCGTCACCTGCATTATGTAATACAACGTTCAATCTTGGAAAAGTTCAGGGGCGTTCGCCCCACGATTTTGTATGATTTTGAATCAAAGTTGTACAAAAGGTTAGAAAAGTGAAAGCACATATATACAGGGTGTAACGCAAGTGATGTCCGACACCCCTCTACGAGTTCTACGTTTAATTTCCTACCAAAAGTGTCTCGTAGACTTTATTTTTAAAACCACTCAAAATTCGAATTTTTCCACTTTTAAGATTTTTTTCGTGTTTTCACCACATTGTACTTCACCAAAATTGCTCTGAATCGCTTAATTTGCATTGATATTTAAATTTGAGGATACTGTTTAAATCTCTCTACATCTCAAAATATTAATTTATTCCCAAATTGCAGAAATGAAGTAATGATATGAACATGAAATTGTGACTTTGGAAAGGTGAAGTAATTTATTTCCGAATGAAGTAGTGACTTATATCAGTATTTCTATGGAAAAAAGAGTAAACTGCTCGTGTTCTACTGATTTTTCCTAATAATGGAGTCACAAATATGAAAGCTCCACTTGACACAATCATATTGCGTTTTTTTTTTTATTCTGTTTTAATTTTCCCCTTCCGAGTTGTTACTTCACACTGGTACTTGTTCAAAATAATTATTCAAAGCTGGTTAGGGTTTAAAAAAAGCCCTAACCCCAAATGAACCCCAAATAAAAGGTGGATCTGGCAAACATACTGAACAACCGGTTTCACGTTTTCCTGAGAATGGCCCTTATAACATTATATGGCCCATATAACATACTAATATTATTAGGTATGTGCTTTTCACTTTTCTACCTTTTGCACAAATTTCATTCAAAATCATACAAAATCGTGGGACGAACGCCCCAGAACTTTTCCAAGATTGAACGTTGTATTACATAATGCAGGTGACGGTCAGGTTCCAAAAATCATTGCATACTCAGTGCATACAGTAAACTGCATGAGCACACGAGCAATCCTGAAAGTACCAACAGGTAAACCGTGACTCAAATGTTGAAGTAGGTAAGCCGCATGAGTTGTGATTACGGGTTAGTTCCTGCTCGAGGAAATAACTCTTATGATGAACGATCTCGGGACTCCTTCACGAAAGGACGTCGCTCTAAATCATCCCATTCCACGCAAACGGTAATTACATTCGATCAATATCGGCGAATCAATGAAAGATTCATCCATCTGGATTAATTGATTGGATGAAGTCGCAACTCTCGTTATCGACATTTTTCCGTCAGTAATCCGGAGTTTCGCATGATATCCGTAAGGTTACTCATAATTTTGTCCTAGTCAACGCAATTAGAGTACCCTGCATTCTCACTGAGTATCATCCGAGTTCTCACGTCCGTTTTTGCTCAACTTTTACACACTGGACCTCGCGTGTTTTCCCTTTCCATTTATGTAACCCTCATCATAACGTCATTAATATGCTTTTCAGGTTTTGATCTTGAGGGAAATAATTGCATGGATTAATCGCACCTCTGATTTAAATACTACGAAGTGAACCGAAAGCTTCAATATTGTGTTAATCAAAGGCCTTCGAGGTATGAGTGTTGAAGGCATGATTAAGATACTGAAAAATCATTCACTTAAGTAACATCTTCACGAAAAGACTTTGTGGATGACACAGTTCAGTATGATGAGTGGCGTGCCGGTGGTTTAGAAGTCTGACGCGAGGGTGAAAAATAATGAGGACCTCTCACGGTTCAGGCATCTACACATTGAAAATTCCTCTAATCTTAGCGGTGTTGGAGATTTGTGAACTATTATTATGCAAACGTTCATTTGAACTCTTGTCAATCGACATCGGATGTTCGAACTACTTGTAACACAACTCCAGGTGTTGAGTTCGACGCTAAAAAAAAAATTAAACACATTAATTCTTCAAAACTGACCCAATCAGCTCTCCTCACCTGATGATCGGTGGAAACCGATTACATAAGGATCCCCGCCCATCAGCCTTCGCGTCCTCCCAGCGACGTTCCGATAATCAGTCGTTATGTCAGAGTGTGCGAACTTTTTAGAAAGTCAATACCAACGATTATCCACTTCCTGTTATTTGGAAATACATTATATTTATGGTTCGCCCATCCCATCGGTGACTTATCCGTGAAGTATTTCCTCTTTTAAATTACCCGTGGTTTGATAGTGGGCCTATTTCGAACGGGAATAATAATTCTCGTCAGTTCGACGGGGATAATGAAATTATGTACGTTATACAGCTAACAAATTTACAAAGGGGTATTATAAAACGGTTGGGAAGGCCTAAAGAATCCATTAACTTTCTCGTTTCTTCACAACCTGTCGAAGTGCAACTGTTAAAGAACTAGTGACTTAAAAATTCCATTCCATTCCGTAGGTTCTTAATGAATTATGTTCAAATAGGAAATCTTGTACACGCGATCATATGGAAGTTTTCTTTCTTGAATGCTTGGTCGTATAGGGGACGACAATAATGGTTTTTGGGATACGCCTCAGAAGCTACGCTCTTTCATGACGAATGCCCTATTATTTTGAAGGGAGGACCACCGAGAGAAAAACTAACCTCATATAAAAGAAACTAGTGCGTGTCAGTAACTGCTGAATGGTTATCCACACGGATGTTTGCTGTAATGAATTCATTACTCTATCATGAAAATCCATATCCATGTACCATACCCGTAAAGCCGTACCTAATTGAAAACTACAGGGGAAAAACGAGGTAACTCGATTTTTTCCAAAAAAGAGTTAGCGATGGTTTTTGATAGATTTTTGGATGGCGGATACGATGGTCAAGTCAAAATAGGGGATAAACGTGTTTAAAAGGCCTCAAATCGCTGTCGAAAGATTAGCGTACAGGGTATCCGGTGTAGGGCTCAACCAAAAGGCTCAAGCTGAAACTCCAAACGATTGGAACAGGCTTTTCAAAATTGCCCTGTGTAAGCCAAAGCCCTTCATCATTGAAAAAGTAGAAAATTACTTTGTTATAAACTGGTGCGAATTTTTAAATACGATCTATGGAAACAAAGCTCCACTAAAGTTGAAGACCAACACGAGAGGTGAAAATAGACAGAAACCATCCCCGGCTAATATACCACAGCAATAAGGTGTGAGGTACCTTGGTTCAGACCCGCAGAGCACATAGATACCTCGTTTTTCCTCTGCTCAGCTGTACTTACCTTTAGATGTTCAATGCCATATTGCCACCTTATTTCAAACTTTAAAAAAAATCGATAATTTATCTGATTTTACAGTGAATTTATTAGTGACAATGAATTTATTACTATTTTTAAAGTCATCAAACGTGAAGAAGTTAAAATTGGCTCAAGTGAAGAATACAGGCAATTTCCGAGGGAAAATTGACACTCCTGAACATTTGTGAAAAACTACAATTCACGCTTCCGAATCAAACATCTTTGGAAATTGTCCATTGCCATTTCCTATGACCTCCTGCCATGCCATTTCATACCTCCACGCGCCGGAGATTGTACAAATTGTGCAAATTTGAACTTTTTATCCCTATTCTTTCGAGTGTTAGGTATCTTCTGGAATAACACATACATAAACATATAAATATATAGGCGAACGCTGTACAGCGAAAATTTCCACTTTTTCCAAATGTAGTAAGTGTTTTCTATAATTTTCATCCTCCTGTTCGTGCATTCAAGTTCATATAAATATATAGGTATGTATATACACATGATTTTTTGTGTCTTTATGCAGTGAATTCAGGATGGTCTGAAACGGATTTTGGTAATTTCGGAAATTCGAGTTTTAACATTTTGGAGCGAGAACAATAGCTTCCTTCTCTTCGAAAATTTACTAATAAGGATATTAAGAAGTAGGTGTCCTGGGGTTTGGGGAAATCGGTTTCTAATTCACCGTGTAACCCAGTCGCGGTTTCATCACGCGAGATGTAACTTCTGACAGGTCATAACCAGCGGTCACATGTGACCCCTTGGATAATACGTAGGCGACTGGCTCCTGCGGTGATTTACGACTCCGCCTTGCGGGAACACAAGACATAACCTCTCAGTCATCACATGACGATTTGGGGGACGTTTTTTTCTCGTTCCTGGACGAAAACGCTGTGTCAATAGTTTGGAGATCGCTCGTGCATGCAGCGAAGCTTGGAGGACCGTTTAACAGCCGCCGACCGCGAGCTAGAGGCGTGACGGATGCTAACGTGTGATTTTGACGCCTTCATGCCAGGAACATCTGTTCGCCCGATGGAAAACCACATCAAGCCCGATGTGTGACCAGCTTCCTTACGCCTCGAAGTAGGTTCATCTTCTGAATACGAATTGATGGTTTATTCAGTGTGTAACCTGCAACTGACAGAACTTCAAATGCTGTCCTTTCACCATTCACTCCTCCCAAGAACCTGTGGCTTCTAAAATTACAATCCTACGAAGTTAGGATACTGAGGCTACACAGAAAGGTACGCACGCGTGTCTTTTGGCTTTTGACTCGGTTGTCATCGCTTTGCCCAAATCCCTTCAATCACGCAGTTCAAGGTGTTAAACCGGCAATTGACCCCGAATCCACCCTCGACACGAATTGACAAAAAATAAAATTACGTAGTGACATATTCAGTGTCTTTGACGTGCTAATGTGTGGAAATGTTGAGGTCAACACACACGTACGATTGAGTAAGATTTACCGATTTAAGACATTTTGACGTAATGAGAAATGCAGAGTTGATTGTTTTAGGACCGGTTATTTTCCGAAAATTGGCGCCTTCCAGTGAAGGTTGCATAAAACAAGTTTAATATTCTGCATAATCGTAAATACTTGGGGAGAGGGTACAAATTGTACTGATGAATCATTGGCTTGTACAAATAGTACTGATGAATCATTGGCTTGCATAAACACTCATTTTTAAGGGTCGTTTGAGGCTTAAAACGTTGATAGAAAATCTATATATTGCGTATAAATGGATCGCACAAAAATATCAAAAGACTAATCCCAGGAGCAGCTGGATTGTGACTGGCCTCAGTGACGCACCATACGAACCACAGAAAGCAAATGGCTTACCGATTCTGGAAAGCTATTTCAGATAAGTATCAACTTAGGAACTTCTCCCCATCCGAATCTAACGTGGTAAGCATTTATGGAAACGAAAAACCACGGTACCGGCGTCACGTCCTTTTTCACATTACCACCACAAACTCCAACCGAATCCAAACCATTGATGATCTGGAGCCAGATACAATTCTAAATTATGTTACCTGAACGCTATCCAACCAGTTTGGTTGATTCGGTTGCAAAATCTTCCCCAGATAAGAGTGACGATTGAAAAAGAAAGCATTTGCCGTAGAGTCGCATCTTGTGGCTTAGCCAAGGAGTTACGACACAGCTATTTGCACCGGCCCCCGGTTAGAAGTTACGACAGATTCTCCATTATTTGGAGCATCGGCTTTAGACTTGGAGGATTTCTTAAACGAGAGCAGTCCTGAAAATGACAAATGAGAGGCTCCGTTACCGTTGAATTTCATACAAATGGATTTTAGTTTCAAAAGCTGGTAGTTATATGTGGAAACTGTTCTTTTGATCCATACTATATGCGAAACCCCATCATTAAGCAATTCACAATTTCGAAACATGGAGAAGGTTAGGGGCAAGTTAATAGATTAACAAAATCGACCTATTTTCGAAGAAAACGAAGCTATACGGTTCTTAATTTTTAAAACTCGAATTCCCGAAAACTTTCCAGACCATCCTGAATTCACTGCCAAAAGGCACCAAAAAGCATAATAATATCGTGCTTTTTACGGGGTAAAAATGGCCGATAAATTCCAAAAATCACTGAAAAATTTATAAACTGAGGTTACTCGGCAAAAAAAGGAGACAAAACATAAAACCAGTTACATACTTCTTCGAAAATTGGCTCTTATAGTCATGCTGCACGACTGGAGATTTTTTTTAAACACTGTTATGAACTTGAAATCTGCGATTTGACGGGTTTATCAGTTACTGACGAACATACTCTATGAATAGTTCATTCATGTTTCAGAACTCGTGATTTACCCTTGAGGTGTGAATATTATGGGACAATATACAAAATAGCGAAGGATCCTTATTTCCACTGTTATGTTGCCGTAGCTTTCGTTTATTATTAAGATTATTATTTATTTCCCTTATTATTTCCTAGGTGGACAGCCGATGACGTCCGCGACGCCTAAAAAACGGCAGTCGGACGGAAATCCAACCTGAAATGGTTGCTTACTTTACTTACTTATTGTTTTAAATTTTCGAACTAGAGCACCAAGGACCGAGTTTTACCAAGGACCGAGATACTGTAAGCCGGTCCTTACATAAGTACCTCGGTAATACTATTGCAGTAATAGGATTTTTTATTGTGTTGATGATGTGAGCAATCCACCGTCATGACCAACAAATTTTGATTGGTAGGCCCGGTAAAAAGGTTAACCGTTTTCGTCATTATATGATGACCACTAAAAATATTTGATACGTCATATCTAAAATTCACAGCCACCCATCTTCTTCCTGACAGGAGGTTTTATTTGATTCGATTTTCGTTCTCATACTCTTCGGTCGGACGAAAGGTCAAACGTATTCCAAGTCATGCTCATCCCACAAAAAGAAGAGTTGCTCGTGATAATGGGCATGTGGGATGGGCATCCTCTACCATGCGGATATATCCCGCGTTCTGACATATTAACACCACCTAGACGATGAGGAATCATGTTTTCTTTTATATGTTATTATATTTTGTTAGTTATTACCAATTGTTCATTATAACCGGTGTCGTTATAGGCGATTTCTACTGTATTCCCCAAATTACTCAACTGGCCCTCGTCTTAGAAGCCTCTGTTGCGGACTGGGAATAGCCAAAGGCTATTGAAACACAGCAGCTGGAAGCGTTCAGAAAAAGGGCTCGTATAAGTACCTATTATTAGTTATTAATAATGATAATTATTTATTATTAATTATTATTATGAATTATCATTAATTATTAATAATTACCATGAGTAGTGTAAATTATTATTATTAGTAGTAGTAGTTTAAATGATTAATTATGGTTAATATTGTTAGTTATTAATAATAATAATTATTAACTATTCCTTATTATTATTATTAATCACTATTAATTAATTTATGTGAAAAATTAACTTGATATCTGAAAAAACTTAACTTAACCTTATCTGAAAACCATGTGCTGTTCAAATCAGCTGGACCGACAGGCTGCCGCATGATTCACCCTCATCTTGACGACTTTCGATCTGCCCAACTTTGAGCCCTCATTGTGAACGAACGGCTGGTGGTACACAGTTTGAAAAAAAAAATTTTTTTTATTCCCTGAAAACTTATAAAAAAATAAATGCAATTGAATTAAACACGAAATCGCAGTGAGCCACTGCGTAACAAATCCGAAAAAAACGGAACGCGTGCATGGTGCGATAGCCCGCTGGGAAACGCAGCTGCGTGCTTGCCGATTTAATGCGGAACACCCTACCGGCTACTGACCGCCTTTTCTTCTTCTCCAAGCCAAAAACCACGATTCCCCTTTGAAGGTTTTCCGTCAAAAAGGCGACGTTTCGTCACAAAGTCGGATCCACCTTTGTTGTCGGAATTGGCTCTCGTTCCTGAGCTTTACACCGTTTTCTTCCCTACGGTCACTCAATTTGTGATGTTTTGCTTCTTGTGATTATCTTGTTCAGAAATACCAATGGTTCCTAACTATTATGCAAGATATAACGCTCAGACATAACGCAACGCGATACCAATAAACAGCAACGGGCAATTTCGATGCTATTCTCTCTATGGAGCTGTTGGTAGTGTAAACCAATTGGTATGTAGACTCCTTAGGACTTACACTTTAAGCAGAATAGGCCCAGGATCAGCTAAGTGGCTCCTTCAGCTAATTTCTATGCTATTCACTATATGAAGCTATAATTTGTTTTGCAGGGACATAATGACACATAGATCTATGTACCGATGTATCTGCATGTAATGTAGATACTCAACATCAGTTTACTGATTTGTTCATTGTAAAAAGTTCTCTCTTGAGTTTCTGATTTTGTGATGTATGTTCACAATGATAGTTGAAATTGCCGCTCAACCCATTTTTTAATCAGTATCCAATGCTAGTGCTAGTAGCTTTATATCCAATCCATCATAATATCTACACAAACTGATCCGTTAGCCCGAATCTCCTACTCAATAAAACAGAAGGTCAAAACCACGTGTCACCTGCGTGATGGTCTCTTCACTCATCAGACTTTATCAATCGCACTAATAATCATAATAATCAGTAATAACAATAATAGTCAGTTCATTGATGTTGATGAATTGCTAATTGAAATCCCCACACACAACTCCAATTAGCTCCTGCTTTCTTTTAACCACTACCTTACGGTACTTGAAACCTGCAGAGATAGGAACCTCCAGCAATAGATCAAATTGAGCCGATTAGGGTCTGGAATCATTTTCTGGTTAATAAATGATAGTTTTAACTGCCATCAAGGTGTAACGAAGATCACTTTTCATGTCACAGTGACATCCACATTTATGGACGCTTTGAGGGATCTTCAACAGTCCGGAGTTTGTGAGACAGGAAGATCAACTGACATTAGCAACCTCAAGGCATCGAAAAACCTTTTTACGGGAACCCGCTTATATTATGGGATGCGAGTGGGCGTGTTTCTCGTGAGTCTGCTCGTGATGTTTTGCCCTTGAAAACGAAGATGATTCAAAAGGCTCGTCTCAAGGCTCCAGAACCTCCAGACCGTGGGAGGGCCCTAGGGACCTCTCGGGCACAAGTCATTAAACGGTATAATTTTTGCTGTATTTTCAACTCTTCGCATCCAAACGAAATCTATAGTGATAGGTTGTCCACAGTCTGAACTCCTCAGGCAAAAAATTGAGGATTAACAATTGACAAATGTATTCGATACATTAGAAGTTTCAAGTTATCATCAACTCATCTTTCAGATCCGTACGTTGCAAAATTTAATAGTCATTGGTTTCCTCCCTTCTAAATAGACGATTTCACAACGCTACGCATGCGCTTCCCTATCAGCTGGGAGTTTGTTGTGGCAAACCACGAAACCCATCATGGCTGCTTTGTAGTAGGTACGTTCAGTATTTTGAGGCTTTGACGTAGTGATCTGGTGCTCTAGATTATTTTTTTTAGTTTTCTAAGCTGACTACAAGCACAATAATGACTACCAAGCATTGCATGTTTGGGCTGTGTAACAGCGACTCATGCCTTGTAAATGGGATTTTAAGCATTATTTAGCCACCTGAGAGGAACATGAATAAATGCATTGGAATGCAATATATTGGATACAAATTTTATTGCGGAATTAAAAAGTACGTTAGAAAATCTTCAGTCGAATCATAACAAAGGTACAAGCTTTCGATAGGTAACTTGTAAGTTTTTATAAAAACAAACATAACACCATAATAACACCTATATTATAACACAATACTTAACACAAATGTTAACCCATTCAGGTATTGGTTATCACCCTCTTTGAAATTAGCCTTTGAAACGATTAATTATGGAATTGAGCTGCGCAAAACTCAAGTCCTTACTCTCTTAATATCAAGGAAATTACAAGACAAGAGCATAGTCATACATAATTCTAAAAACTCTGCAAATTCTTGACACAACGGTTCATTATCTTCTTTGTACAGATCACCCTTCTGTCTAGATCACTAGGTCTAAATGTCTAGATCCTAAATGTTAGATTAATTATTATTATCAATTATCACTAATTATTAACAATTTTATCAAGTACCTACCTAGTGAAAATGATTATAATTTATTGTTAAGTATTAATAATTTGTATTTATTATTAATTATGATTAATTAATACGATATAATTCTGGGGTTTTTAATACTACGTCGGTAATAATTTTTCTATAAAAGAAGTACCTACCAACAAACATTCGAAATTACCTTCATTTCCGTAGCACGAAACGCACCTCAGAACAACCAACTCGACATCACTTAAGCCATATGATGTTCCAAAGATCTTGTTAGTATGAAAATGGACCTGTATTTCAACAGTTTGATTCACGATCGGGTTGTGAGGCACAATCTTTGAGCCCTCATTGTGAACGAACGGCTGGTCGTACAAAGCTGCGGATGGTCTTAAAAAATTCTACGGAACAAACTCTATCGAAATATGAAATAAAAAACATACCGTTCTATATGAATTTTTCGAGATATGGAATTTTCAAAATTTCAAAATTCGTTTTGAACCCCTTCCCCTTGACCTAGGGTTATGAAAAGTTTCGAGGACCATTGTGGGGTTAGTCGAAACCCATAAAAAAAATTTCGTAATTTTAACTCAACGCTAACTGGGCAAAGTGGCGCGGACGGCGGACGGCGTACGGCGGACGGACGGATTTTGGTTTATTATCTTCGATAATGAACCATTGGAATCGCCCAAAGAAAAAAAAATTTTAACCCCCCCTCAAAATTTGTTGGTTTACGTTTCAAGATACGTAGATTCAGAAAATCGAATAAAAAAAAATCCGTCCGTCCGCCGTACGCCGTACGCCGTCCGCCGTCCGCCGTCCGCCGTACGCCGTCCGCGCCACTTTGCCCAGTTAGCGTTGAGTTAAAATTACGAAATTTTTTTGTTATGGATTTCGACCAACCCCACAATGGTCCTCGAAACTTTTCAGAACCCTAGGTCAAGGGGAAGGGGTTCAAAACGAATTTTGAAATTTTGAAAATTTCATATCTCGAAAAATTCATATAGAACGGTATGTTTTTTATTTCATATTTAGATAGAGTTTGTTCCGTAGAATTTTTTAAGACCATCCGCAGCTTTGTACGACCAGCCGTTCGTTCACAATGACGGCTCAAAGATTGTGCCTCACACCACGATCGTGACTCAAACTGTTGAAATACAGGTCCATTTTCATACTAACAAGCTCTTTGGAACATCATATGGCTTAAGTGATGTCGAGTTTGTTGTTCTGAGGTGCGTTTCGTGCTACTGAAATGAAGGTAATTTCGAATGTTTGTTGGTAGGTACTTCTTTTATAGAAAAATTATTACCGACGTAGTATTAAAAACCCCAGAATTATATCGTATTAATTGATCATAATTAATAATAATTATTATTAATAATAAATACGATTTACCTAACAATAAATTATAATAATTTTCACTAGGTACTTGATAAAATTGTTAATAATTAGTGATAATTTATAATAATAATTAATCAAACATTTAGGATATAGACATTCAGACCTAGTGATCTAGACAGAAGGGTGATCTGTACAAAGAAGATAATGAACCGTTGTGTCAAGAATTTGCAGAGTTTTTTTATTCGATTTTCTGAATCTACGTATCTTGAAACGTAAACCAACAAATTTTGAGGGGGGGTTAAAAAAATCTTTTCTTTGGGCGATTCCAATGGTTCATTATCGAAGATAATAAAACAAAATTAAGAAAATTACAAAAACTCCAGTACTTAGGTACCTACCCAATACCTACTAATGGCGTTGGTCAACTAATAGCTTACAATAATGACTTTCAACTATCAGTCACAAGAAAACTATAAAAAATAGCGATAACACAATTCTGTGCCAAACTAACTATCCCTGTCATTCCGGCACTATTCCGAGCGCGAACGACAAAGAAGACCCGATGTAAATGAATGTAGTAATGGCACACCTTGGTTTGCCACTCTGATAACAGTGCTAACACTTTTTTGGTTTATTATCTTCGATAATGAACCATTGGAATTTTCTAGTTGGGTTTTCCAACCAACCTGTCATTTTTCATTGCTCTTGTTTCGTCCTACCTGGTTTTGTTCAATTTACCTATACAAGACCCAATTATTTCTCCTAATTGTTGAGCGAATGGGCAATTTTCACGAAACAAGTCCCTGCTACTCGTAGAATAGAGACAAAGCAGTTGAAAGACGCAATATCGATATGCCTGCAATATCGCTCTCACAGAAAGGTCTCGGAGCCCGAGCTATCAACAAGTCCAGTTTAGAGCCGCTTTGTTCTCCAAAGGTCAGCAGTATTCGCTCCCTCGGGGAAACGAAAGCGAAGAGAAAATGACGTGTGGACCGAAAATTCACGGACTTTCCTCCATTTTGACCCTTAAGCGTGGTGTTGACCTTCAGTCAGGCTTTCTCTAGTAAGCCCAGTATGGCAATGAAGTTCACGGATCAAGACAATGTAGAATGAAGGAATAAATAGGTACAAGACGGTGTGGCAAAAAGGTGGATAATGATCTATGGTCAGAAACTTGATTGTTGAGGATTTTGCAGCAGATAGCTGATTTTAGGTGTAGAGGGCATGAAGTATTTTTGGAACAAGCTTGGAGTTCACAAAAATTGTGAAAGAGATCAGAATTCATTTATTTATTTGAAACCAACGGAGGAGCCCAATTACAAAATTTATACATAGGATACATGTCGGATATATACGATTCCAAGATGCAGTGTTGAAAAATTGAAGTACAGAAGAATGAAAGTAATTGGCGAATTACGGAGTGTGGCGAAAGAGCAAGGACACAGGCTTTAAATTTACTGAAAGAACTGGAGAACAAATCCAGATCCTGAGAGGTGTTGATCGGAAGGTTCACAGAACGGGGGATTCGGCACAGGGGGCGATATGACAAATAGTTAGTTGGGGAAGAAGGGACGACGAGTGGGTCAGACAGACAGGGTCGAAGCTTGAGGGACCCTGACGTTATGCTTGCTAAGCAGGCTCGGCGAGTATATATAATATATACTCTATATATAATATAATACAGTATATTATACTGTACAAGCTGCTGAATAACAGTATACTGTTATTTAGCAGCTTGTACAGGATGTATAAGGCACATAGCGTTTGAGAAAATAATAATGTCGTGATTTATATCCATTTCCAGACGTAATTTTTCAATAAATTATTTATAATAATAGCATAATATTCCACAGAGAAATAACTACCCCAATGACGGAACAAATGCACTAGAAGTTGACCAAAAAATATAAAATTAATAGATATCGACAACTCTGAAATAAAATCGTGCCTCCTTTAGAAAAAATAAAAATATAGAAAGAAAACACTACTTGGAGAGGCCTCGTTGGTAGTATCGGTGCAAAAATAGCTATGAGGAGATCGGGCACATCGTTTAGATACCTACATCATCAGCCTGCATATCCTCAGTTTTGTTACCCTCGGCCATTGTATTTCTTCAGTCTTCAGTACAATCCTCACATTTTATCGTCATGGTTAAATAGTATTTGCAGATATTCTACCGACAATTGGAGTAAACATCTACCAGGGCACAAATGGCACTTGTTTTGGGGGTTTTTGGGTGCGATCCTGGTTGATGTCGAACGTCTATTACAAGGACTTGTGAATCAGCGAGGTATTTTTTCTCAGGGAGTTCAGTAGTAGGTATATGCTTGTTCTGGGGGCGTTCAACGAATTCATTGAATTCGGACGAATTGGTGGCCCAACTCTTTCAGGAATGAGGCTCAAGTCATGCTGTTATTATTATTCGTTTTATAAATAAGATACGAATTTAGGCCTGCGAACACAGCTAAGAGCCACCACCTATTGGATTTTCTCCGTGACAAAATGCAATGAAAAATTACATCGTACGAACTGCGTGCACTCGTGTCGGGTCATCAGGGTATACAAATCAGGAATGGTAGTAGTCGCGTCGGGTCAGATTGGCGATTGTGAGTGACGTGTACCCTGTTCAATATTCGAGAGGTACCAAAACTTATCTCTTCACGAAGCAAGAAGAATACAAGGAGTGGTTGGGGCAAAAACGATAGGAAGACGTTAAAATTCGCGAGCACTGAAGGGTTAATATGTAGGTACGTCAGATGTGTTAAAAGTGGGATTTTCTAGAATACAAAGATACTAAAATAAGTTTCTCGAGAGTGTTAGTATATGACCTGGTATTCAAGTATCCCATCCTTTTATGGCATGCATTTTGTCTGAAATTCCTATGCATTCATTCCTACCTGGTGGCATACGTAACCAATTCAGACCCAATCGGACCAAAGCCAAGCAGAAACAGCAAGCAAAACCTCGGGTAGAAGTCGACGCCCGTCGAGTTCAAGACAGTGGTTCAAGGCCGATGTGGCAGGGCGTTCCAACGTAGAAAGCAAATCTGTCGTGACATAACAGCAAACTGGAGTCCAGAGAACTTGGGAGTTCGGGAGCTAGTGAAAGCGTCACACTACCTATTGTCCGAACTCCACTCCCACGACCCGTACGTAAACTAATGAGCTTGGTGCTTTGTACAAAAAAAATCTAAAAATCTACACAAAAACTTTTTTGGTGTTTTTTGTCGAGTCTGTTCTACATGTTTTCTGTCCACACCTTTGTGAGACAACTCGACCACTATTAGTTGTACTCTCATCTACGACTGCTCTCAATTGACTCTCCACAGCTGACTCGGTTTCTACGAAAAGTACAACCTGAAACCTAATAACTTATGAATAAGTTGAAACCTAATAACTTATGAATAAGTTGAAACCTAATAAGTTATTAGGTTTCAGGTTGTACTTTTCTTAGAAACCGGGTCAGCTGTGGGGAGTCAATTGAGAGCGGTCGTAGATGAGAGTACAACTAAATATTAGTTGTAATATTAAATATTAGTAATAGCATACCAGATTTGCTACCCACAAGTAGGGCTAGTATGATTTCGGTAACGTATATCCCCCCAAAAACAACTCCGTTGTAAAAACTGGCCCGCCAAAAAATCTCAGCCGCAAAAAGGAATGATATCCATTTTGCCCGCCAGCCACATATATAGGATGCTCGGTGCTTCGCACCTCGCTGTTGAGTGTGCATATAGAAACCTGATCCTCCTACCCCTAACCTCCACCGTCAATGTTTTCCTGTTCCCTGTCTCCTTCCCACAAACCCCTCTCACACTTAGTCACCCTCGGTTTCACCTAATATGTTTCCTCTGTTACACCAGCAGGGAGCTTTACGCTTCTTTCAATGCTGTTGGCGGGAGCTTTTTGCCAGATGAACAAGCCTGAATTAAAGCATTACTATATTATAAGTATTACTGGTGGTCACGAGTAATCAGTAGTGGTACACCTATAATGAAGTAATGCTTCAATTCAGGCTTGTTTATGTGGCAAAAAGCTCCCGCCAACAGCATTGAAAGAAGCGTAAAGTATATTTTATGACAAAAACGTATATTTTATGACAAAAACCAACGTTCGAAGAGACTATTGCGGTCGGTGGTGAAATGCTAGTGATGACCGGCTCATCGACATACCACTCCCGAACAACCTACAATCTGTGAATAATCTGACTACTTTTGCAGGTTGTCCCGTTTCCGCGCCTGCAGAAGTTACTAAATGAAATGAAATTCCTTGGCGACTGTTCAGAGATCATTAGCATAACCACTCACTTCACACTCCGCTCAAAAGCCACGCAGAACTGCATGGGAAAATTTATTTCAAGGTTTTATAGAGCCGGAAACTGATTTTTGAGAAGCGTTAAGTTTCAGGTATGTACGAAGAACGGAATTAAACAGTGTGATAATCGAAAAGTAACATAATAGCGCATTTCTAACTTGTAGGGGTGTGCAAAAATATCTTACTACTAACATTATACACTCATACAATATTTCCAAGTAAATTCGGCTTCCAATGTCAAGAAAAGTCGGGAATCTCGGAGCCCACCTATTCCATCCATCTTCATTGTAGCTTTCTAGTTGTCAGATTATGCCCAACTTGCTCTGTTCCTATCAAATTTGACCGATCAACTTGAAATTTGCTGTGGGTATTCTTGGTTTGGAGTTATATAACTTCAAAAACCCTGTTTGTCTCACTTATAATGTTCTCCTCCTCCTCCTCCTCCAATCCGCCACCTCATTAGACCTTATACTAATTAATGAGATCAATTTGGTTTTTACTAGTACATATGGACAAACCGCTGCACCCGGTCTATCCAAACATGACTTAATCGATTGCACATCGGTATTAAACAAAGATAACCTGAAAGGAAAATAATACATATTAGGGACATGAAAAAAAAATTGATAGTAAAAAATTGATGGAGGAAGTTCAAGTCATAAATTGGGATTGGATCAAAAAACATGAGAAATATCGATCAAAAAGTTGAAAAGTTCAACGGAAAAATCTTTACAACAAACACGTCCAGTTACGAAAACAGAAAGTTTATCACCAACCAGCTCCATCGATTAGCCATCAATGTAGAGAGCTGATGAGTCGTGGGATCAGTATTTGCAGAGTTTTCGTTGTACACTGTTACTTAGAAATAATCATAGAAATGCATTGATTACACTACTTTCGCTGTAACCTGACTGAATGATGTAGGTATTATGTTCTGCACTATGTCACAGCAGGAAGAGAGGGCCAATGGGCCCGTAATGCCGGGCAGATCAATAAAAAAAAATTCAATCAATCAAGCTGCTGATCGATCGATCGATAAATCTATCAATCAGTCCATTTTTCTGCCTCCTCCTTCTCCTCCTCCTCCTCCTAGTTGTTGTTGTTCTTCTTCTCCTTATTCAGACGGTAATAGCTACAGCCTCTCCACCTTCACCGATTGACTTGAAATTTTGCACAGAGTTTCGTTTCAGCTTGAGGCAAAGCCTTTTGAAAGATTTAACCCATTATCTCAACCCAAAAAAGTTTTAGAAACACAAAACAGAAATCGTAGGCTAACATTGTCCACTTTGACGAGTAATCTTGGTATCTTGAGATCGAGAACCGTGTAACAGCTCTTACGTACACCAACTACAACCGTCTGCATTTCTTTTAGAAGACGATCTACCTACTCAACCAGAGCACTCGCCGTTGGTATTTGAAAATGAGTCCGTTGGGAGGGCGTTACAAAAGATAATTTCTTCATAAGGCGTAATAATTTGAATCGTGACATTTGGACTTGGGGGAGCCCAATTGAATTCGTGTCAAACGGGAAGGTTGATGCTGCGGGATCGCGGTCTGGATTGTTGAATGTCGGTCATGGTTTTCGTTCCACCAAAGGCCGTCCACCTACGAGGTGTATTATGTACGTACACTCAAAGGCTACCCAGTCTAAAAGCTGCTCTATATATTTAAATTAAAGTAAATAGTGACTATAGTTGTCGCTGCTCAAAATTATCGACTCTATTCGAACCTAATTTGAAGTAATCCATCACTGTACATCACTGTGAAATGCACAAGGCTGACATGATTTTAAAGGATGTTTTGCTTTCAGCACATGAAGTGAACCGAGAAACACTTTTAACGTAGTATTTCATTGGAGAAAACGCTCAAAATTATAAAATGTCTTACGAATTTGGTTCTTGGGACACTGTTCTGGTTAAACATCTAGGGACGCGGGAGCGTCCCGCCCGCCAAGAAACCCGAAGCCCTGAAAACCGAAGCGACTGAGACACTGATTACGCGACGGAACTAGTTGGGGTTTTCACCCTACCATAGCTAGGTCCCCTGAGTGTCTCGAGAGTTGATTTTTTGTACACCAACTCTCCAGGGGCACGTGAGGACGTAAAACAAATTTCAGCTCTTGGGAACATCAGGTGTCGGGGGTATAACAATTTTAAAACCACTATTTTTCACGTTTTTCGTGTTCTTCTTCTTCTTCTCGTTGTTGTTGTTGTTGTTGTTCATTGACGGGGCTACAGCCCAGCAGACAAATCGGATCGAGCTGAAATTTTGCACACACGTTTGTTATGCTCCAAGGGAGTGCCTTTTGACCATTTTTTCTCCCTCCCCCCATTTCCCCCCCAATTAGGGGGGAAATAGTGTTTTTTAGGAATTTCAAATGGTCATAACTCCTTCAAAATTGAAGCTTTTTCAGATTTTCTTTTTTAGTTGTGTTCAGCTTTTCAAACTGTTTAATTTGAGATCAAAAAATGCTTCCTAAGAGGAAAAATAAAGGAGTTATGGTGATTTTTCTATTTTCAACAACAACTGCCGCAAATATTGATGAAAATTGGTGCGGTTGGTCTTAAAATGTCCGCTAGGTTGTCTAGAATATGCTCAATAATTTTGAACTAAATCTCAATCGATTTGACTAATCCACAGCCAAAAATACGTGAATAAATTCCACATCTACTGATTTGGCTAATTTCCGAAAACATCAAAGTTGAACGGTGGTCAGAAAAATTGTCGTAGAGTGGCGCCTGTTTAAGGATCGATAGGAAATTTTATGGGCTTTCGAATGAGGGTAGCGCACTTTGGCACTTTTCCCAACGGTTCTCGAGTTATTCGCGATTTTTGGTATAAAAACGTGCGTTTTACCAGTTGCAAACTTTCTCTTTCCTCTTTCTCTTCGACACCAATAATTACAATTATTGTAATGATTCTCAACAACAAAAATTTGCACAATCCCCAAGAAAAAATGCAACCAATTTTCAAAAAATTTCTAATTCAAATTTATTCAAATTTCTAATTCTTTCTATTTTTTTAAATTTAATAATAAGAATAATTGTATTAAATTTTAATAATTGTTTTTAAATTGTTGATTGTTTCAATTAATCGAAAATTTTAAAACTAATATTTAACCAATTCGCAAAAATTTTAAAACTACTTATTTTTCAAACACATTTCAGATAACAAACAATAATTTCCAAAAAATAATTATTCTTGTCACAAAAACAAGAAACAAAAAGGCAAATTAGTAGGCGTACTAATTTTAACATGAATAATGTTTTTGCGGTGGCCTACCAGAGTTGAAAAGCGTAACGAAGTTTAAGTCACGAAATTATGTCACGAAGATTTTTAATGATTTTCACGTACAACCGAGCCGTTTCTAGGGAAATGAAACTTCTTTAGTTTTCAACGGACAAAAATCGTTCTCCATTCGTTGGAAAGCCTTTAATTTATGCATAAATTATATACTGCCAAAATCACTGTAAATATCGAAGAAGCTGAGATACAGCCCTGAGTAAATAAAAAAACTAATAAATTTTCCGCACATTTCATAATATTTTCCATACAGACAAAGAAAAGAGATAAGGAAAAGGGGAAACGGGACGCAAAAACATTATTCATGTTTTGCATAGCAAATACCTCGTTCTATACAAAGTATAGAAGAGAAAAGATCCGGGGGGTCCAGGGGGGCTTGCCCCCCTGGCGAGGCGCGAAGCGCCGAGTTTTACTAAATTTTGACTAGGATAAAACTTCATTTAGAAAAACATTTACTAGTTACCTCGTAGGTACTTTTGTATTGTATAAGTAGTTGAACCGTATTGTATAAGTACCACTCGAAAACTAGCCATGCAAAAAGATGTGATATCCCCCCAAAAACAACTCCGTTGTAAAAACTGGCCCGCCAAAAAACCTCAGCCGCAAAAAGGAATGATATCCATTTTGCCCGCCAGCCACATATATAGGATGCTCAGTGCTTCGCACCTCGCTGTTGAGTGTGCATATAGAAACCTGATCCTCCTACCCCTAACCTCCACCGTCAATGTTTTCCTGTTCCCTGTCACCTTCCCACAACCCCCTCTCACCCTTAGTCACCCTCGGTTTCACCTAATATGTTTCCTCTGTTACACCAGCAGGGAGCTTTACGCTTCTTTCAATGCTGTTGGCGGGAGCTTTTTGCCAGATGAACAAGCTAACATAAGTATTACTGGTGGTCACGAGTAATCAGCGGTGGTACAACTGTAATGAAGTAATGCTTCAATTCAGGCTTGTTCATCTGGCAAAAAGCTCCCGCCAACAGCATTGAAAGAAGCGTAAAGCTCCCTGCTGGTGTAACAGAGGAAACATATTAGGTGAAACCGAGGGTGACTAAGGGTGAGAGGGGGTTGTGGGAAGGTGACAGGGAACAGGAAAACATTGACGGTGGAGGTTAGGGGTAGGAGGATCAGGTTTCTATATGCACACTCAACAGCGAGGTGCGAAGCACTGAGCATCCTATATATGTGGCTGGCGGGCAAAATGGATATCATTCCTTTTTGCGGCTGAGGTTTTTTGGCGGGCCAGTTTTTACAACGGAGTTGTTTTTGGGGGGTTATGTTAGACCCAACTGGGCTCTCAAGCAACAACAAAAACTCTGCAAATTCTTGACACAACTGTTTATTATCTTCTTTGTGCAGATCAACCATCTGTCTTGATCACTAAATGATTGAATAAATATTATTATCAGTCATCATTAATTACTATTATCAATTAGTGTAAATGATTAATAATTTTTTTGTCGATACCTGAAAACCCTGTACTGTTCGAATCAGCTGGGCCAGTATGAACATTTAACCGACAGGCTGCCGCATGTTGACGACCATTGATCTGCTCCAACTGTGAGTCCTCATTGTGAACGAGCGGCTGGTCCTATAAGCTTCCGGATGGTCTTGAAAAAAATCTAAAAATTAAACGCTTCTTAAATGTGAACTAAAAACTAAAAACTAAAAAAAGCTTTTGAGGTGGGGGGGGGGGGTAATTTTTTTCTTGGGTGATTATCGAAGCTGATAAACCAAAAAACAAGACAATACTGGAGTTCGTCAGGGACAATGGGAAGAACGTGAGGCGGGCATCGTGATGACGGTTTCCACCGACTTCTATAGCGCACCTCGGAGAAGTGATGCAGTTGTCCCGGAAATATGATTTCAATTAACCTTCACATCACACGATCTTCACGTTTTGTCGTGACAAATCGCTTCTAAACAACATAGAATTTTAGTTACAAAATTTTAGCTGAACAAAATATTTTTAGGGAATTTTCGAAGATAAGGAAGCTATTGTTCTCGGTCCACAATTTTTAAAACTCAAATTTCCGAAAGTTTTTTATACCCAAATCTGTTTCAGACCACCCTGAATTCACTGCCAAAAGACAAAAAAATCATATTTCATAAATATGATTTTGTCCCACTTTAGGGTGGAGTGAATTCTACTACTAATTTGTGACTAAAAATGCCCTATAACTCATATTTTTTACTCCACTTAAAACCCGAGTTTTTACACTTTTAAATTGTTTTTCATGTTTTCAACCTTACGTCACGAAAACGGACATAACTCCTCATTTTTCGAAGTAATCTCAAATCTAAGGATACCACTGGAAGGAGCATTAAATTTCCTATCTTTCTGGTGCCGAACCAAAATCTTTTGCTCAGGTTTAACGGGTTAAAAAATCAGCCTAAAAAGAAACATTTGTCAAATCCCGAAAATTTCCAGTTACTACCCGTACTTGAAATTTTAGTACCTACTGTTACTGCGAAATTTGGCCGAAAAAGCTCAAATTTGAATTTATAGAGGAAAATAAAGGAGAAAATGTCGTTTCCGCGAAAATTTGCTCCAATAGCCAGACTGCATGACTGTTGATTTTAGTTTAACATTAGCTGTAAAAATGTGGTACTAGTAGTAGGTAAGATTTCGGGGCTTGGCATTGTGCTTCTTCTCCTGCTTGACGAAATGCGCTCACCGGGACGATAGATCTACTCAATAAATCGGGAAAAAAACAGAGTTGGAGTAAAACAAATCCTAGAATTGATATCTTGATGAATATTTCAAATAACTATTTTTGGTTGCCTGTTTCCTCCTGCCTGACGTTACTACGACTAGACATTCAATCAACTCGATTCAGACGACATTTTCATCACTCATTGGACCGTAAGGTTTCCGTAGATAGAAGAAGTTATCTTTCCAAAAGAACCCGGTGGCCCGTGTAATGAGCCTTCAATACCTTGGAAAGTGAACGTCTCACGATGGGCCGCCAACTTTGGGGGTTTTGGACTTGCTAATCCACCGTGACATATCCTACGTCTTCTTTTCACTGCTAGGTCTTATCTTTGTAGAGTGTTTCACTATTTCACAGCTCATTCCCAACAGTCTCTTTTCCGTTCGCCTACTCGTCCTCTTATGGCTATGAAGAGAAAGCTAGTAGGTACCAGTTTCAGCAAGTGGTTTTAATTCACAATTCATTTTGTGATCATAAAGAGTAGAAATGGAAAAGTACGTGGGATTTTTGAATAATCAGCTAGTTACTACGAATTTCCATATTCTACAGAAAAAAGTACGATGAACTACCGTCAAAATATTACTTTTTGTTTTGCAGTTCTCAAGTTCCCTTTAAAATATTTAATTGATTGATGTCACATCAATAAGAGCAAATGTTCGAAGAAACAACTGGTTTTATGTAAAATAATATTTTATATTATTTTTCATAATATTTTGATATTATCTCCATTTTACTGCTTTTATAATAAATTTTGTCTCGATTTTTTCCCACGTAACACCTCATTTTATACCTTTTTCAACGCTGAAGACGATGGTAAAGTCAGAATTGCGATATCTCATTCCATTATCAGATTAGAACAGATGAACCGTGAAGAGCATCTCAAGTATCAACCACGTTTCTTCATATTCAAAGTGCTCCAGTTTGATAAAAGAATAAGATATCGCAATTCTGATTTCACCATCGTGTTCAGCATTAAAAAACCTTTGAAATCAAGGGTCAAAATGTTCCATTTTGGGGATTTTTGGATAATTTCCCCCCCCCCCCCCTCCTAAAACTTTCCAAAACCCCTCCTTAGAGTGGCCCGATTCTGCCCATCTACGAACTTTCTACGGCCTTTCAACTACCAAGATAGATTTTTTTGTGCAAATTTTAACTTTTTATCTTAATTCTAACAATTCAGTCGTCTCGAATGACACATACTCGTACTTACAGTTGGGGGGGGGGGGGATTGTAAAAGATTTTTCTTGATGTAATGAATTGTAAAACATTTTGGCAATTTTTGGGTAACTCCCCCTCCCTGAAACTCCACAAACCCCCTTAAAGTTGGCCAATTTCCTCCATCTCAATTTTGTCGAGGGTTATCGTCTGGACCCATACAGTGGGGGGAAAAGGTATTTGCACATCCAGTTTTTTCTTGATATAATGAATTGAAAACCATTCTGGGAATTTATGGGCAACCCCCCTTTAAACTTGCCGGATTCTACACATCTACGAACACAGCCTGTTGATTGCCTTAGACGGATTTAACTGATTGCGTTGATTGTTCCAATTCGAACGCAACCTATAGAAATTGAATGAGAAGGTTTATCTCCTTTGGAGATAAGACTGGAAAATGTGGGACGAGGTGGTGCTCAACGGCTGAAACGGTTGTTGCACTTAGATCAGAGTTCTGTCGTAAGTTGTAGCCAAGTTGCGAGCTTTGTTGTTTCCTGAAAGATAAACATCTTCCGCACGTAACCTTCCGTTAGGATAGACTAATCTTCCTCTTTTATCGGCCAGAGTTGATGAACATCTCGACTTGAGCTAAACGCTTTGAACAGTAACAACCAGCTCCACTGATGGTATCATCAATATTTGATTAGTTGCAATTGAATAATTGGAGTGATTTAAGGATTATTCATCTTGAAAGATGTATTCAACGACAACAAACTTGGAAACCACAAGATAAATTAAAACCTCATTTTTTCTCCAAATTCTTAATTTATTGAATATTAAATAACAACTGAGCCACATAGCCCATCTATAGATAGTAGCTATAGCTACTTCACTTGCATACATAAATCACACGTTAATGGAATTTGATGTTGAGCTCGATTTCCCGTCAACCCTAGATATTTAGCTCTATTTGCTGAGGGTTTGAGTTGGAAATTTATCATAATTGGCCAAGGTTTATCTTTCTTATACGTAAATTCACCTATGCAGATTGGGCATTGTTGAGTTTGATTCTCCATTGTTGGGTCCATTGAATGGTCATCAAATTTTGATGACTTTATCAAGGCGACTTTGCAGTTTGTGAGCAGCTTTCTTCTGTATCATCAGCGAAAGTTGCTGTCACTCCACTTTCAGCTGATGGCAAATCCCTTGTGTACATTAGGTGTAGCACAGGTCCAAAGACACTTATCTTGTGGGACCCCTTGAGCTCAAGATCTAATGGGATTTAAGTATTTCAAAGTATCTAGTAGGCAAATCACATTGTAGTTTGCACATCAAGCCATCATGAACGCTTGTGAAACATTCCAGAACACACAGGCGCATACTGATCATGGATGGTCGCCTCGATCGCGGTTTAGATTCGGTTCCTTTAATAGCATGTCATTTGTTTTTCACTGGTAATGCGTGAGTTACTGGAAAATACACCTTGTTCACATCTTATGACACAACAAGGCGACTGTTGTTGAAGCTCGATGACTACTCATATGTACAAATTCCTCTGATAAGCAACAATCGTTTAGAACGGCAACTCTCCAACTCCTCCTAAACTCTAACAAGCCGTCGTGATGGAATGCGTGATAAACTATCCATCTCACGCATGCGTTTTGCGCAACGGTTACTGACTTCTCAAGGCTCATCATCCATCAGCCGCAATTACGATTATGAAGGTTGGCTGAGGATGGGAGGTCCCCTGAAGACTTCAAAGTGAAGGTACCAAATGAAAATGCCACGCTCTGTCCTGTGACATCCTGAATGCTGATTGAATGGAAACGAATCATGGTGTATTTCTAATAACTTAGGACTAATTCGCTCTCGTTAGTTGAAAAAAGAATGATATTCGGGGTAACATACGTCAGTCACTCACCAACCACAAGATCGTGAGGCATTTCTGTAATAGACCGCGGATTTTGTTGAGCAACGGTTTAGCGCGTTTGCATCAATCAACTTCTATACCAGGAAGCGTATAAAGGGTATGTAGTGCCAGAGAAAAAAGGCCATTAGCATATTCGAGTGTAGAGGCGTCTTCGCTCATTGCTTCATTCATTTTTCCAGCGTCCAACCGTAAATGTCAGATGTGATTCACTGGGGAGTCGCTGTTTTCAAGACCCCCGTGGCAGAATTTTGTCACACCCAACAAGGTCTAGAAAAGACGATGTCGAAATTACCATTTGACGAGATTCTTTGCCCGCTTCACCTACTGCGAAGGAACCGACTGGACTCATAACGAGGTGAACCAAACCAACTAATAGGTACCTAATTTGACGAAAATATCTTCCTTATTTACTTTTTGCAATCGCTGCAAGTGAATGTTTAAAGTTTCGCCATCCTCACGTTACAATCTGGGAACTGTCGTATTCTTCAAAATACCGACATTTAGCAAATTTTCACAGAAAATGTAGGTAACTAGGTATTTTTCTCGGTCCAAAATTTTTAAAACTCGAATTTCCGAAAAATTTTGATACCAAAATCCGTTTCAGACCATCCTGAATTATCGGCCAAAAGACACCAAAAATTATATGTACCTATATACCTATAATGGATTGGACACTCGCGTGAAATATGAATTTGAATGATTGTACAGGAGGATGAAAATGATAATTTTCATCCTCCTGTACAATCATTCAAATTCATATATTTATATACGAGTATATTTAAGTATGTTTCACTCCAGACGATAACTCTCGATAGAATTGAGATAAAAAGTTAAAATGTGCACAAAATATCCGCCCTAGCAATCGAAAGGCTAAATTTGTAGATGGGCAGAATATGGCCACTCTAAAGGGGGGATCGGGGGAATTTTAGGGGGGGGGGGAATTACCCATTAATTCCCAAAATGAGTCAGTCCAACAAGTGACCCCTCATTATAAAGGTTTTGTTACGCTGAACACAATGGTGAAAACGGAATTGCGATATCTTATTCCGTTGTCAAACTGGAGCACTTCGAAGATGGAGAAATGTGGTTAGTCTGCTCTAATCTGATAACGGAACGAGATATCGCAATTCTGACTTCACCATCGTGTTCAGCGATGAAAAATGTACAAGCTGAGGGGGTTTGGGGAGTTTTAAGGGGGAGGGGGGGAATCACCCATCAATTCCCAAAATGAAACAGTCTTACAAGTGACACCTCATTTTAAAGGTTGTTTTACGCTGAACACGATGGTGAAGTCAGAATTACGATATCTTATTCCGTTCTCAAACCAGAACACTTTGAAGATGAAGCAACGTGGTTTTACATGAGATGTTCTTCGTGGACATCATGTTCTCCAATTGAGACAATTTTCATAAAACCAGTTATTTCTTCGACAATTCGCTCTTATAGCCATGCTGCATGACTATGGATTTTTTTTTTTTTTTCATTTAATTTAGAACTCATAGAGGTACCCATTATTAAGTTGATTAGGTACCTTAATGTAGGTTAGTATTGGGAAATTGAAGGTCGCCGGTATCAAACCGTTGACGCCTCTATTCAAGACTTCTCGTCATGTATGTAAATGCGATCAAGGAGGCGTCACGTCCGCGGCTTCCTTGCCCAACTGGGTCACGCCAAGTATAGTAAAGGAGGGGTGTTGTAAAGCAACAGAATGAAAAAATAATCCAATGAGTAACAACAGCGAGGTTTCTTAGATATCCGTCGAGGAGATCCGGCTGCACACGCCCAAAAAATTCCTTAAGACCCTCGTGAAGGCCGTCAGTGTAAATATAAATTGAGCAGGAAACATTATCTGGAGGCAAGATCCGTTTGATACGGTTACGATGAAGTTAGTCGATGGATGAGTGGGAATTCGATACGAGGTTGATAAGTTTTTAGAATCAACAGGTGTGTCTGACCCGGTTCTGAAGCTCTTTTACGATTAAAACTTGTTCTATAATGAGGAACACTTGACAATTTGTAATGCACTTGGCTAATCACAATCTACACTTACCAAACAACATCGTAAATCTTGGGTGATCCAATGTTAAGTCAATCATCAATATATTCAATGTAATATACCTACTATATTCGTAGTTTTTCCCCATGGGTCACTCTCCCAGAAAGCGACATTTTGGTGTCCGTAGCGTTATCCAACCCCCGTCGTAATTTTTCTAGCTGAAATTTTTTTTACACATTGTATTTGACTTTATCTAGAACCATTTTTCTCATTTTTACGATTAATGAGTTCATGCAATAGGAAAAAAAGTTTAAATAATCAATTTGTCATTCTCCGTCCGTGTCCAGGCTCGACCTTCCCAACTTTGATGTTAGGTTAATTGAAAATTCGCGCCCTCACAGCACCTTGGTCAACCTTTTGAGATTCTTCATGAGGGTTTCTGATAATTTTAAGTTAATTTCTTGCGAAAATCAAGAGGAGAATGTGTTTGTCCGGACCTGTTGCACGTGTAACCTCGTCCACGATGTTTCTTGAATTTTGACGGACACATCTGTTTTTTCCCCGCTAATTTTCTCCCGCCATTCGATTCCCGCGCATCTCAGCTGTTCAGAACACTAGCAGTTCGTTTCAGTCCCTTTCAAAGCGTCAGCGTCAATGCTGTTTATTCCACGTTCGTCTTCCATAGATGAGCTTGAACTGAAGAAGATGGCGAAAGAAACACAGCGGTTCCTCCAAGGGCAGGGATGCCACAACAGAAAAATCTTTGAATAGACCTAAAATTCCCTCTTTTGAGAGAAATACGATAGTATCAATCTCAGCCATGGCAATGAGACTACAAGGTAGGGACAAACTTTGCGAGCTCAACTCATTAAGATTATCAAAAGTAGACCCGTCCATAAGCACAGTACTATCCAACAACTAATTCTAAAAAATACATATACGACTTTTTCCGGGTTTGCCATTATTAACCGATTAACTACATGAAGGTAGAGGTTCAAATAACGTTCAAAAGTTGACCTGGGGCAGGCTACGACAATGAGATTTGGATATATATGGCTCAATTATAGGCTCATTATGACGACAAACCAACATAAACTAGGTATTGCGATAAGTAGGCACATGTTAACCACACTGAAGAAATGTTAGGAAAAGTTGGATTGCCTTTTTTTTTATTAACGAAAGACAGCGATTGTCCTGTAAACTGAGAACTGCCCATATACACTTCACCTCCATAATCAAGATATTAGGCGTAAACAAAAATACTCTGAATCTATTTGTATGGAATCGTCTGTGCTACTAGGCAGGCATTTAATTTTACAAATCATCCCCGTGCTTTGCATGATTGCAATAATGTGGAGTCGATGAAGCTATTCGAGTGCTGTAGTCATCGTATGACGGAATGTAGGATTGCGGAAGTGGGTCGGTAGCGTATTTTGGCACCTCGGCAATGTCACTGGAGATGGCAAACGCCTGATAATACTTTTGAAGCGACCGACACGAATTTACGTAATCCGTTAGGTCAAATCCAGCAGGTCTCGGGTGCCCGTCGAGGTAACTCTCGGGTTACGCAAAGACGCGCGCTTTTGTGTACCAACAGAATAAAATCACCTAACAGTGTAAGGTGTGTACTTCCCTCGAGTAACGCGAAAACAAACTTGAATTTCCTGTTTACCTACTTACACTGGAGTGAAATTAACTAGTACCTATCTACTAACTTATATCACAATGTCGAGGTTTACCTGTGGCCTTCACCATTGTAATGAAATTCGATTGGACCAACAACGGTTTATTTATTTCTTTATCCATACAGAAATCTATAGATCTGCAGATCACCTTCTGTATACAGTATCTGTGTGCAATCGGAACGCAAACGAGGATGTCCTCCATTTCTTATTTACAACTATCACTATATGGGAGTGAAATACAATTACACGTGGAATTTTACTGCAAACAACCAAAGTTCAAATGGAATTCCACCATACTGTTTTATGGAAAACATTTGTTTCCAATTGAAAAACGGAGAACCGATGTTTTTTTCAACATTCAAACATAATTTATTTAACAGTAGTTATTCAACGTAGTTTATTCCTAATAAACATGTTTTCTTCTTCAGTAGGTATCTTGTGAGTTTGTTCAGATGGCCTTCTCAGAATGATGGTGGGTAGTCGGTAACTAGCTCAGTGATGGTGTCTTCAGGTACCTTACAGAGCACCGAGCTGACCTAATAATTTGTGCAAGCAGAAATGTGAGAATATTGTTGAAATTAACCTTTCACCCTAGAGAAGGAGATTCCCAGATAGCAATTATTATTACCGCGGGAAAGAACGCCCGTTCAAGGTCTTTAGTCGCTTTGATCTTCAATAATTAGCGCTACATCGGTTGACCGAGGAAACGATACGTGATGTAGTCCCCCTTTCATCGGATGTGAACTTGGGCCATTTTTTCCCGTGAAATTTGGGTAGTCGACATTTTGGATACTCGATACTCCCAGTCAAATTGTGAGAAAACCCGCGGGCCGAGTAACGAGGCGTGAAAGCCACTTGCGGGGGATGCAAGCCGAGTCTGATCCTGATCGTTTCGCACGCTCTTCACCATTAAATGAACCTTTCTAAACCTCGAAGAGGTTTCACTTCCTTCCGATGTATGAAATAATTTGTACTCCCACACGTGGTCTAACCCAATCTCATGCAAGCACACCCGTATCAATCAACCTATTTCAAATTATATGGCCAGCTTTATTCTATGAACAGTTTTACAATGAATTCAAATTACTTTAGTAATACCCAGGCAGTAACTAAACATACTTCTTACATAGGTCTCACATTGATTTGATAAATTAATTTATTTGAACAATTTAGATCCTTATGTGTGACTCGAGAAAAATACACATATTCTTATTGTAGATGCAATTCACACGCCAGTTTCGACATGAAGTAAGTAAGTTTTCTTCTGGAAGAAAATAAAAAAAGGTCTGTCACCACAAGATCCAAGCTGCTGAATACAAGAAACATTGCTCCTAATCAAACTGTTGAACAAAAATCAGATGACGTATTCGCATTGAAGTGTATAATCAAATAACAAATACAAATAGCGTGGCGTGTTAAAATAAAATTAGCGACAAGATGAAGGATTTTTCAACGCGAAGATGTAAATGAATGCAAAATGAAGGCGCGGAATTCCAGATGCTTCCAGAACTCGATCACCTAGCCAGCCAGCCCTCTGACGGCATAGGCTGTGACGTACTAGTTAGCCTCCTGCCAGCCGTCTGACGTCATACGCTCGTGCGTCATAGGCTCTGACGTACTAGTTGGTCTCCGGCCAGCCGTCTGACGTCATAGGCTCTTACGACATAGGCTTTGACGTACTAGTTTTCCTCCTGCCAGCCGTCTGACGTCATACGCTCGTGCGTCATAGGCTATGACGTACTAGTTGACCTCCGGCCAGCCGTCTGACGGCATAGGCTTTGACGTAGGTACTAGTTGGTCTCCTGCCAGCCGTCTGACGTCATACGCTCGTGCGTCATAGGTGCGTCTGACGTAGTGGCCCGCCTGTCGCTTGTGTTCTGACGTGATCTGAGGGAAAGGGTGAATCAAGGAAACAAATTTTTCCCGTTTCAGTTTATGTGCCAAAGCAAAGACATGAAAATGTCAAAAGAATGTCAACTCCATCCTGTTGTTGATACAGTCGAGAATTAAATGCTTGCATACGAGTCTGCAACACATTGGGACATTTTATGTCTTTAAAGAAGTGATTCAAGAACCTTCGAACAATGCTACATCACCTACCCCAGTAGCGTAGTTGTTATACTTAATTGTAGGGTTCATCATAAATTATGAAGCTTGCATTCGTATAGACAATATAAATTATTGAGAATGATCACCTGTGTGTAAACAATTATTTAAACAATCACGCTCATACCGCAGCTTGTCGGCAGTGGTTAACGTAATATGGATAGGTAAATCGAGAGCTATCCAACGAGTGGTGAACGAGTTTTGTACGATGATAACTGGCGAAGATAAAGTTCCGTAGCAACGAATCGGTTGTAAGCGAAAATCATCAGAAATTTTCGTGACGATTTCGTGTAACGCTTTTGTGTAACGTTTTTCGAGTTATGTGCCAGAGTAAAGATATAAAATGTCAAAATTCTGCAAATTCTTGACACAACGGTTTATTATCTTCTTTGTGCAGATCACCCGTCTGTCTAGATCACTAAATGATCACATCTATACTTATGACATTCATGCGTGTGATAGACTAGGACTCTAGAAATGCAATCTTCGATTATCTTCAAGATAAGCAGATTCAGAAAATCGAATAATTACGAAATTTGGTTTACAGATTTGGACCAACCCCATAATGATCCTTGAAACTTTTTATATAGCTGAATATAGCTGAATCTCTTACGCAAATCATGGAGTCTGAACAAGCTTGCACTGCTCTACACCACTTCGCGAAAATACCCACATGTCTTTTTCTACCAACGGAAGACGAATCGTTCGACCTGAACGATTTAGGTAGGAATGAATTGCTCAATCGAAACAGCCTCGTAATATTTACAGATTATTTACGAGTTCTGTAATGCGTTGCGCTCGGGTTTCGGTTCCAAGGTCCGACAAAAATTAATCACCGTCCATAAATCGGGATGAGGGACGAAAATCGTTGAGCCGGCATCACGTAGAAGCTCAATGGGGTACGTGGCTCCAGGCCCCGCCGTTCCCAAGAGTGGGTAATAGACTCCAAACTTGTCAGGAGCAATCCATAATGGTTTTCTCGCGCCTCGTCCCAAAACCACTTGTACACGATATTGATCACCGCCTTTCCTGGGAGGCTGTACAACTGCGACAATGATACCGCTGCACCTGAAGACTTCGGTTGGCGCGGGTTCGCAGCAAAAACTTTCTTTCATAATCCGAGTGTAACAGGTGGTTTATGGTTGAGTAATGCGACCCACAGAGCATCAAAGGCAACCCGCAATTCACTAATGCGTATGAGCTAGTTCCAAATTCGTAAGTTCATGAAAGATTTTACGGACCTTACGCTAAGAAAATCGTTGAAACCTAAATTTAGTCTTTTCGATCTAAATCGCACTGCGACAACAACTCCGAACGCAACTCTAAAAACACTATTTTCAGGAAAATGCGTACTCGTATACCTAATTGTTTTGGCCTTCTTCAAAACGCTCTTCTGACTCTTCTACACTAGACTGATCCTTCGTATTTTTGCATTTGGTTTGAAAATTAAGCTGCTTTCAAAATCTAGACTGTTTGACTTTTGGTTTATTTTCACTCAAAAATGAACTTTAATTTTGTAGTTACGCCTTGTGCATAGTTACATCTACTCTTTGTGTGAGCGCCACACTTTCAGAGTCCTGTAGAAAGTGGGATGATAATTTTCTCTCTTGTTAATAAATAATGAAAAGTCGAGGCATACGTATAATAAGAGTGTATTATTTTCATTCATAAGAGGGAACTGTAATAATAATTTAAAAAAAAACAGCAGATTAGCTTTCCTACTTCTATTTAAGCAAGAAGAAACATTACAATCGTTTACATTACTCGCCATGAATTTATTATCACAATCAATACCTATGCTTCGCGGATATGACGGTAGTAAGTAGTCATTCTTGAACGTTTTCAGAAAGAAACTGCTTCCACCAAAAATAAGTAGAAAAAAATAAGGGGTGATAAATTAATCATGAATTATTGAATTTTGAACAGTATAGAAAGGAACTTAACATTAATCATCTTTGTTAGCAAACATCTTGGAGTTCGTAAGCTGCTACAGCAAGATAGTCTGAGGCTGCCTTCTTATATCTTTCTTTTTCCCATCGAGCCAAATCTTTCTCTTTCTCGTTCTGCTGCTTGTTCTTCGGGGGTCTTATCTGAAACGCTGCACATTCTTCACACTGTTCTGTCCCTACGGTATCACACGCTTGGTATTGGCGGGTAACTCAACTCCAATTAATGTATCAAGGATCGGACGCTTAAACCTACAGCGTCCTACGATATGTGGGTGATTTCGAGAACAAGCGAAGTACCGTGTATTATTTTTGAAGAGAATACGATACAATCACCTCAAGGCGAACGAGCCGTGACTTCCTTTTTCTTAGGGGAAAAAATAATGGTTTGAGATCCACACTTATCGTGATCAAGGCGGACAAGATGTTTTCTGGATCTTCTTCAAACTGCAGAGTCCGACTAGTCAGCTGACCTTCTCCTTCAGAATTCTTTGGTGTTTTGGGAACATCATTCGCTTCGACAAGGTCAAGGTATCTGGACCTTGGGGTTTTCAGATGTTAAGTTCAATCCAATTCCTGGGATTAGTCGTGCTTAGAGACACTGGAATCGGTGTCTTAAGTCATATCGTGACGTCCTCTTTTACATTTCTTTTTGTTAAAACAAAAGTCGTGTAACTATAATAATAACGCCCGTCAAGTTAGACGTACCTAGTCGATATTTGGTGCGCGTCAAGAACTTCTTTGATGCATGGAATTCTTCTTGGTAGTCTACCGTCGATCTGGCAATCTTTGCCTATCTCTGTACATCTAAGAGCTACGACCAACTCACTGTTCGGAAGTTTTCCAGTCGTAGGAAATTGGTGGCCAAAATTGGACACATGCAATAATATTACAGCCTGAAGCATGGAAAGCCAAACTGCGACTAATATCAAATTTTGGACGAGCGATGTTGTAAAGCATCATTACTAACGCCAGAGTGTTTGTTTAAAAATTATTGATCCCACATATGATTTTCGATTCCATACGTACCGATAAGTCGCCTTTCTCCTTTGTTCGATATCAGATAGAAAGCAGGTTACCTTCCGATGTCACTTCCATATTGGTAGGTCGAGATGGGTTTTCCTAAGCGACTCTTTCGTTGGCCACACACATAGAGATATCTGCACGTCAGAATACATTTCACATTCACTGTACGCTCTGAGAATTTGAATGGCTATTTTAGATGGGATCTTACACTTTCGTTTGTGCGTTTCATCAGCGGGTGTGTTTTCTTTGTCAACAACCTTCATATTCAAATGTAATACTCGTTCCAAAAGCAGCTGTCAACTATTTTATAGTCTTGATGCTCCAATCTCCCGCCAGATGACCAGCACCGGGTTTGTAAATCGTTTTTAAACTAAACTGATGAACTTTTACCTAATGAGGCATGATGAGAGAATTGCAAGTGATTCTTTAAGTACCTACTCCTCCAGTGAAAGTGATGCAAAATGCGAATGGTTTTCCGTCCATCATGAGATTCACTTTCATGCAGTTGCGCAAAAGAACATTTAGTTATGTGCTGCCCCGTGTGAACCTTTAGGTATTTTTTTTCCTAATTGCCGACCACGAGGTCCAAGGCCAGAGACCGGGAGATGATCTCATCTTCGGGAGCTTCTTCGCGGTCCGGCGTGGGCGAAGTTCACGATCCGCAAGGTCAACTTTCTATTTCCACCTGCCAATCTTTAGAACGAGTTATGTAGGAATCCGGTTCTTTTTAACGTCCACGTCTCTACAGTTTCATTGCAGACTTCAAAATATTAAACTGGTGGGTTGCATAGAATGTGATGTAGGAAGTCCTTGGAGGAATTGTAGACGGGTTTCTGAAAAACTTAAACGATATGAACTGAATCAATGCTGAAAAGAACTCAACTCCAGGAACTTAACGTATATTTCTGTGGATGAGATAGTTAGGTTCATCGATTGGACCCATTGCTGGCGATCAGTTGCCAATATCCTCCACAAAGCGCCTTTGTGGAGATTATGGGCAACTGATTGCCAGTTAAGGAGGTTCCCACTCCAGCTAGGCCATTGTCAAAGGCCTAGCTGGAGTGGGAACCTCCTTAGCTCTTTTCGAGAGGTAGATAATTGTCTGTACGGCCTGAGGGGCACCAGAAATTGAATCCAGCGGTGCCGAAACCTTTGGAGCCTCTCATTCACAAGACATAATGTGTGACGCTAATGTCTCCCAATGTGGGTGGTCAGTAACTTGAATCTGATTGCCAAATAAAAAGACGACAGTGGGATTGCCGTCTGAGGGTGATTCTACGAACTCCGAAGATCATCACTCGGGAGTGGTGCGAATTGAAAAGTACGTGATCAGGGTGTGTCGGATTCGTGAGAGAAAAAAAAGCCACTTCAGCCGTCTTTTGTTATAACTCAGGTGTAAATAGCTGACGGGGTATTGAGCTTGATGGTTCAGGTTGGTCAACCAGAGGCTTGTGTGATTTTGAAAGGTAGTTTTACTCTGGAAGAAGAACACTAGGTTATGGAAGAAACCTACTGAACCCCAACGTCCGTTTCTGCAAATGGTCTTGTAATATTGAGGGGTCGTACTGACGTAGTTTACATTCCACTCCGCAAAATCTGACCTGATATTGTATAAGTAAAATTTAAGAATTTCCTATCAGCCCAGAATTCGAGACTTTCCAGGCCACTAGTTCTTGGAAGAATATAAAATAGTTTACCCAAGAGTTCACGGCTAAGATATCAATGCACGAGCACGTAATGTAAGCTCCAAGCTTACAAGTAAGTAATGTGGAGCAAGCTTGGACGAATTTACCATTTCTTCAGGGATTCTTTGCACTAGTACAGATCGGTGAATCCTCTGTGTGAGGTCCTGCTTTCTGTGAAGCAGTATGGTACCTCACTATTTACATTTTAAACTTTTCCTTCCGACGAGGAAGGTACTAGCTGGCTTTTTGGTTCAGTAGGTTTGGAGAAAGGTTTTTGAGATAGCGTGAAGGATAATCTGTGTTACCGTGGGTATCACCCCCGCACTCCAAATTAGTGGTGAGGGTTATGTGTATCAAGTGTTACCAGATGTGTACAATCCGCACGCCTTGTTACACATAGAAGAAGTTAAAGAGAAGGTGGTAAAAGGAACAACCTGTGTCACCGAAGGTTGTTACTGATGATTAATACTGATGAATTCAAAAATACGGTTTTAAAACCTGGCAGACTCGTGCGAGCAACTGCAATAAGGCTGTACGTTCGAGGTCATACAATTTTCTTCTTTCTTCATCATGTCCATGACGGTATTGTTGATACAATTTGAGAAAACTGCTACGCCAAAAACCTCAATGTCAATTCCTCCCATTTAAGCATGTAAGAAAAATAATGTGCATAACGGAGAAATACTCACACATACTTCCACGTGAAGCCTTGCATTACTTTAATCGTTTGTAACTTCTGCAGTTCGTTCGTCGTTAGTTCTTAGGTGCCATTTTGACTCAAAACACAATACATTCTTTCGGTCAAATAAGCTTTCTAGGCCCTTGAATTTGAATTGGTTTATAATATCTGGAGTAACTAATATACTCGATTGCCCTTCATGATCCGAGTCAACCACAGATTACGCTCCAGGCATGTTACACAAGTCTGCCGAAACTAAACGCAAGGAGGTGCATAAGTAACTCTTGCAAACTGGTACTTGGGGCGTCGAGGAAACGAGAAATTGTTACTTGACGATTATACGACCGCAATTCTCAGAATGAACTTTCAACTCCGATTATTTGGATCGCGAAGGTGGAAAGACCGCCGACCGCTTCCTGGCCCATCTTGAGACGAGCTGTCGCACCTGTCCCTGTCCCCCTTGTCTGTTACCTACTTCTAATACCTACTCTATGCTTTTACTCCAGTTCTGTCAATCCTACCAGGTTCCACTTATTACACGCTACCAGGATTTGTTGCAGTTAACGGTGTAGTTGTGTTGACAGTATCTTTTTACATCCACTCAATGAACAACCATCACTGAGGAACTCTCTGGTTCTGCAAAGGTTAGTTGCTCTTTGGTTTTGTTAGTCCTACACCCTCTATCAAATTTAACATTTTTCAAAGTGACCCATTACTTGGTTCAACTGGTAAATACACAGTATTCATAGTTACGTCTTCTACCATACCCCAAACTGACTTCTCAAAAGTTCTAGGATTGGTATAATTCTTATTTCAAATTCCATTCTTTGGTCATGTTCAGCATTTTTGTTTAAAAAACTCAATGGTTAAGGTTCGTATTCGCGTTTGACCGAGCTTATTGAATGGTCTCATTAGGGATTTGCCTACTCTGTAAACGTTTGGGTGGTCTTAGTGGAAATTCACATTTCAGCTGTATTCGGAAGAAATCTGGGATGCTACGGTTCGAGTGGACTTTATATATTACAAAATAAAGAATATACCGATTACACTCTGTACAGTTTGGAGTAGAAATCGACGAGTTGTTTTCGGAGTAATAATCCAAAGGAATGAAAACTTAAATTGTCATTCGTCATAATAATTATGACCAAAGTACCATAGATACACTAAAGCATTTTTATAGTAAGGTTTTTCTATACTTATCGTTTCTATCTATAAAACTGTTGTGTGGTCTAATCAGAGTGGCTTACCTCAATTATTAAAGGTGAACCCATGCAGGTGTTTACAGCCACTCTCTGGATTCACTAACTTGAACGGGCCCTACAAAATTCTGCTTTCTCTCTCTGTAACCAGGAAGAGATTCGGATCAAAATAGTAAAAAATCGCTTCAGAACAAGCATGAGTGACATTTGGATGAACAACTTACACATTTTAAGTAGCGAGGTTGACATTGGCGTCATAGACGTTGGGGGGGATTGGCACCCATGGGTAGATCTGTGCATTATGATTCGTCGCTCCGGTATTTTAAACCCTGGTATATTGTTCAAATCTTCAATTCGTTGTTTCATCTCTAGACATCACGATCATATACGGTAAAGGATTACAGAACTCCATTACGTCCTCTTACCGTTTAAGTGGTTGGGAGGCGTTTATCGGAACCACGAAACTCTAATGGCCCGCCCTTCTGAGCGTGATTCCTTCTTCTTCTTCTTCCTGTAATTGGTGAGGCAGACCGCGCCATCACCTCTTCAATCCAGATGCCACGAAAAATGTTCGGGGAACTTGATGGGATGTAAGCTCCGACTCAAATCCAACGTTGATGCTTTAAGCCCTGCACCGTGAGACGAATCGGGATGGGAAAAGTCGTGTCCAATTTCGAACGATTGGTCATCATTAATGATTAGGTCGGAGTATTGCAGGCAAATCTAGAAAGACAAAGCAATTTTTTGAAACGGTGATTATCGTGATGGTGTATCAACGTATTGCATTAAAACTATTAGATCGTTTAGATCAAGCATCAAAGCAAGGAAACGTGGATCATGTTTTCGAATAGGCACATAATAGCAGAGGAAACATAGAAGTAGAAGAACACCTGACACCCACAATGACTTGACACAAGTGAATAACCCCACACCCAAACACGAGAGAAACACAAGGAGGGACATTGAAGGACTGGTAAGGTCCCGTTTCAAGCTCTGGAGAGAAGTAGAGACAAGGAGGTGGGGGCGTGGCCAAAGGTGGACAGGACGACCACGCTCTGCCAAACCGAAACACGCCTGTAGAAACATGTTCCACGTTAAAAGGTGTTATTTGGTGCAGGGGAGATGAGGGTTGGTATTGGTGTTTTTCAGTTAACTGAATCCAAGATTTGTATTTAATCTGAATTTTGCTGTCACGTCTAGATTTTGAGATATAGCTCATATAGGTACCAATTTTGTAAATTCGTTCAAGTGTTAAAAATAGCGCTTCAAAAAATCCCAATTAAGTTTTCATTTTTTACCACTCTTTCTATGTTTTTTGAGGTGCATAATCCGAATTTTAAACCCAATTTCAGCTACCTTCTTCCATTTTAAGAAAACAGCGGTAATATAGACAAAGCGGTTTTTTTTAGGTATTTAGATTTTGGCACAGCTTTGGATCTAGGGTACTGAACACCCCCCACATCAACCCCATCTCCTCTGAACCAAATACACCTTTAACAACTCCAAAGTCTTATTAAGAAACGGAAGGCTTGAGAAATTACAAAAATAATTATTATTCTATTGCAATAAAATTATGAAACTACCACAATCTAAAAACTTTAGTGTAAAAGGTTACGAGTACTCGCCGTATAATTTTGTAATTAATTACCTATACCGACTAACAACAAAATTGCGGTCTATGTTTTAGTTGACATAAAAGTAACGATGTCTCACTAATTAACTAGTCCCGCCCGAAGTATCTATTTTAATGAGTGGTTATTAATTTCATGCAGAGTTATTTCGTCATTTCAAGGACGGCAAATTGGAAGCGGTGGCCAGCGGAACCGGTTGGTTCGGGAGATGGGTTTTTGACGCGTGCAAGGATGATTTTACTTTGGTGGATGTACAGCGGTTTGTGAAGTTGAAGATTAGTTTTTTAAATATTTTGAAGGACTTTGAGCTGAGCCATTCACTTTTGACGTCTAAATACGACGCACATTGACCTGCTTATTTGTTTTAAAACTATTTGTGCCCTAAATGGGATGCAGAACGCTCTTTTAATAAATGCATTTCTAATTTTTGTGATAATTAATTAACTCTGTTGCAGACACGGCCGTAGTTTGGTTTCATCGTTGTAAACAATTGCTGGTATTTTTCAACACCTTTCCTACTGACGTGAAGTCTGAATTTTAATGATGTTTTGTCAGATGTCGTTTGTTCGGTTCGAGATCGTGAGATCGCAATGAAGTCACTTCGGATCGCGACAGTGATATCACTCAGGTCTAAATTGAGCCGACGGCGCCTCGAACGTCCTTCTATCTGATCGACCTCTTGTTTCTGAGAATGCCTTGAATTCGAATAGGCATTAAGGCGTGGAAGGAACATTACGCATCATGAGTGATGTTTTTGCTGTAATAACACGGTAAAGGAAATTCCGCTCGCAAAATCCGCTTTGAACTACAGTCGTCTTTCGTTTTATGCGAATTCATTATATAATAATATAATATATTAAGGGGTGGTATACATTAAGCAACCCTGATTTATGCGAAGCCAAATTGTTAGACAGCCGGCGACGGAAGGTCTGTATTTCTTAGTTGCTACACTATCAACATTGTTTGAACTTTGGCACTTGAACAAAAAAATTTCCACATGCTTCAGTGTGTGAACGACTTTGCTAAAGAAATCCGCAGTTACCCACTGAATGGTTGCTGGAAGAAACTGCTTCCAGTTCCACTGGTTGACATAGACGATCCTCCTGTTACTGTTCAAAAACAGGTGGACAAAATTGTCAGCGTCGCCTACAACATCGGAAGTGATGGCTTTACCAGCTTGACTTGTGACGAGGTGATGACAGAGTTGATTGAATCGGAGGAACTTGCAGCGTTACTTCAGTCACAGCATGATCTACCTGATGGAGAAGAAGTTCCACCTGAACCAACAAACAGCTTCATGAACTTCAAGGCTGTAACGTAATTGCTCGACAAAAAAGATGATTTGGTTAAAATGGCTCTGACAGCGATATTGACCACCGTATCCAGTTTTGTCGGGGCTAAGCAGGAAAAAATTACGTCCTTTTTCAAGAAGCCAGAAAGTAATTAGTGAACAATTCAAATGCATTCATAAAGTTTTTAATAAATAAAAATTTCTTAATATAAGTAATAATTCATCCTTATTGCGCTTTGTATGCACATACCTATCCCCTCTTGTATGTACATACCTTAATGTAGCTTTAATAATATTAATCGTTATATATTATATCGTCACTTAAGATCCCACATGGGCTAACTCACTTTTCCCAACTTTACAGGAGAGACAAAAAACGTGTGCCAAAAAACTTGCTACAGACTTTTCTGCAATTTCGTTCTACTACTCTTGGGTCTCAATACGAGTGTGTAATGAGATGAACTGTAGAACGAAATGGCAGAAAAGTCTATAGCAAGACTGGGCACACATTTCTCTCTCCTGTAAAGTTGGGAAAAGTGAGTTAGCGCATGTGGGATCTTGAGAGACGATATGCGAATTTGATATATGCGAGGTTTTACAGGTCCGTAACCCTCACATAAAACGAGGGGCCACTGTACTCTTATGAAGTCCTTACCTATTTGTGACGTTCTGGAGTGCTCTATCAATTTTTGAACAACGTCAGAGCGGCTGGCTCCAGTATGTTCAACTTATTTATTACTACAAAAATACAACTGTCTTGTCGAAAAATATCTTTGTAGACAAAATTAGCTTAAATTTACCTCGTTACTAAGTTCCTCAGCTCCTCCACTACTCGATGAATCTCTTGGGCAAAACATCCAACTTATAAACATCTTAATAGCTTATGATTTCCCTGTTCTTGTGCTCCTAGATTTCCCAGTATCTCTGGGATTGCTCGGCAGTTTCCGGTCGTTGATGCAGTTACGATACTGAGGCTCAAGATGTATCGTTACTATCCTTAAGTACTTACCGCTTATCCATTGTGAGAATGAAACAATCAGTGACTATTTGGGGAGAAAAAACACATTCACTGAAAAAACAGTCTCACAAATGACCTTCCTCCGTAAACCTGTGATTAGGGGTACTTAACTGAGTTAAGCCACCGTTTGAGTCTTCGGATAACGATCTTGACGTGTCCAAGATTCAACCCTCACATGCACTCGCCCAAAAGGAGGAATCTGGGTAATTGTGAGAACAAATCCACGATGAGGTACCCCTATCTATTTGTCATGGAGGGGGTATTTCATTTCGGTAGCCGTTCTTGGGACGATAGAGCGAATTGTTCAGTCTACAACTTGACCTATCGATCGGAGGTATCCTCGGGATTCGCGTAGTATTGCTGGTGACACAAGAATTGTTCAAGGTACTTGTCTTTAAACTCTGCTCGAGCCTATTGCTTTTCAGTTGCATAAACCTCTCATAATAAATTCTCCGAGTGAATCGCCTGCACACATCCGAGTAATCCCTTACATTCTTCACGTGACTCTTAGGCCTCAGAAAACTAACACAGAATTTCTGGCATTCCTACTGGGACGGTACCATTAGTTAGCAAACTGAAGAAGTTAACCTACTTGGGATTTTGTTGGTAGTTACATAGCTATCCCCCTTTTTTCAATTATCAATAGTAATCAACATGGTCCTAATGGTCAAGGATCTTTCTGGCGTAGGGCGGAGGCATCTGGGTCCTTCACATTGTACAGGGAGTTGGATCGTTGGGGCCTGTGCGGAAGCCTAATCAGAGATTCGGGGGCTTGTATGTTGCCAGATGGGTATTCAGACTGAGGATGGAAATGAATGCAAAACCTTATTCTAAAAAGCAGGTGGAACTTTGCTCAATGTGCAACTTGCAGGAGAGGGAGGATTTATGGCACTTGCCCCGTCCTTGCCGAGTTTCGATTGCCCATCTTCAGCACCTCAATTCTTTCCCGAGACCAGGCCATTGCAGAGATAAACGGTCCTAATTGGTTAAATTTGGTCGCTTATTGTCGCTTATTGCAGAAAATCGTGGCACTTTAGACTGGCACTGGTTCAAAAATTTAATTACCTAGTAATTCTTCCAGTAGAAGAAATATAACAACTAACACATTAAAATATCATCCTAAGATTTTTAGCTTTTTTTTTCTTTTTGACCGTGTTTCCAAGCAGATGGTTAAAACAACCAAGCTGGTAGATGGGTTATTTTACTCTTATCCAGTTGTTTTTTTATGTTTCATCACTAAACTCATTTCTTCTTCTTCTAATGGTCAATAACCTACCTATATTAAGTACCTACCTGGTTCCAGATATTTGCCAAAATCATATTACAACAGCAGATGATTACATTTTTGGAAACAATTTTTGTATTCTTCTATTAGAGCTTCCATACACATGTGTACGATTGTAAACTTTCATTTCGTTTGTTTCAGATGCGTCTTCAGTACGCCATCTTAGTGATGATGATGCTGCTCTCCTCTTCTCACCAACGTAAATACTGCAGTGCTTTGTAACGTATAAGTAAACTATAAATAGTTAATGCAAGTAGGTACATCAAAATGAAAATTGAAAACACTAATCTTTAAACTCACGTGAAACCTATTTTTGAAGTCTCCAAGCTATTAGATTTAATGACAACTTTCCTTCAATCCTTTCAGTTCCCCTCTTGAAACCGTACCCTCCAACCGTACTTACCGACCTGTTCTTACAACTTACTCCGTAGTTCAGTAGGTTTTATGGAGTTGCACCATCCAGTAGGAATGCTTTCCGTCCAGTCTCTCGCTTTCTTGGCCAACTGTAATTTGCTCCTTCTTCAGAACGCACGCCGTAATTTAAATGCAGTCTCATGTTCTTCTCTGCCTTCAGATTGGCGGGAATTCTCCAACCGCAGTTGCTGTTTGAGTAACTGCCAATAAAAATCACAACGTCGAAAGTTCGTAAATTCGGCAGTAGAATGTTCTTTAGAGAGCAGTGCGTTATCACCATGAAATTTCAAATGATTTGACTGGAATGAGTACACTAGCAATAGTTGATTTCATTTAAAATTCCAAGACGTGGAATGACAATAGCTACTGAAAATAATTAATAAAAATTCACAGTCATGCAACATGGCTACAAGAGCGAATTTTCGAAAAAATAACTGATTTTATGTAAAATATTTCCATTTTACACCTCAGTTTATAGATTTTTCAACGCTGAACACGATGGTGAAGTCAGAATAATTCTGACAATTATTGCGATATCTCATCCCTTTATCAGATTAGAGCAAGTGAAACATGAAGAAAATCTAAAGTAACAACCACGTTTCTTCATCTTCAAAGCGTTCCAGTTTGAGAACGGAATAAGATAATATCTTATAATAAGATAATAAGATATTATATATGATAAGATATTATCGCAATTCCGATTTCACCATCGTGTTCAGCATTAAAAAACCTTTAAAATGAAGAGGTCATTTGTCAGAATGTTTCATTTTGGGGATTTTTGGATAATTTTTCCCTCCTAAAACCGTCTAAAACCCACCCATAGAGTGGCCCGATTCTGTCCATCCACGAACTAAGCCTTTTGATTGCCAAACCAGATTTTTAGGTGCAAATTTGAACTTTTAATCTCAATTCTATACATTTTGGTGTCTTTGGGCAGTGAATTCTAGAACTAGTCTAGAACAAAATTTGGTGTGATAATTGTTTGGAAATTCAAGTTTTAAAAATTTTGGACCTAGAACAATTTTGGATTCTTTTCTTCGAAAATTCGTCAAAATCAACTACTACTGAAGAATCCACCACGATTGATGTCAAGAACAATGATTGGATACCTACTCGGTGTCTTCCAAATCATGGTATGACATTATTTATGCTAGCGAAATAAGTAGAGAAAGAAAGACAATTATGCAAAGTTTCATAATCTGGGATGTTCCAAATCTTAGGAGGGGTTTAGCAGTAGTGCTTCTTCTTCGTGGTGGCACGAAATGTCTATTGTAGAATTGAAATAACTTGAATTTCGAACGCCTCACCATTACCCAATAAAAATCATCCTTTCGATTGGTATCTTTTCGAAGATGTTAGAACTGGCAGTAAATCGTCGCGTTCAGAGATGAATCTAACCTGTCAAACTTCACTGGAAAATGGGTGTTACTTCATCTCCGATGATTTTTTCGTGATCGAGATCAGCTCATGAGCGACCTCAACAGTCTGCAACGGTTTTGCAATAATTAGGATGTCATCCTAAATTGCAAAACCTTTGCAGACTGTTGAGGTCGCTCATGAGCTGATCTCCATCACGAAAAAATCATTGGATATGAAAGCCATTTACTCGAAATTAAACATTGTGTAATTTCGAGTTAATGGCTACAAACGCGACCAGATCTTGGAGTCGACTAATTAATGAATTTACTATTTTTGGTAGGTTTGATGTGATATTAATTTCAAATTGTGTAGGTAGGCACCTTCAATGATTGACCGGAGAGATCCATCAAGACTTGACTCCACTGAAATCGTTTCAACGACCCACCAACAAATAGGGTGTAATTTTGTTACTCAATTCAAAAATCTTTCAGATGAGGTGGTGAAGAGGGAGAGCGGTGGTGAGAAGAGGATTGTCTGTTACTACACCAACTGGAGCGTCTACAGACCCGGGACCGCAAAATTCAATCCGCAGAACATCAACCCTTACCTCTGCACTCACCTTATCTACGCCTTTGGAGGTTTGGACCGAGAGAATGGACTCAGGCCTTACGACAAGTACCAAGACATCGAGCAAGGTTTGCATTTTTAATGTTTTAGAAAATGTTACTACTCCGAATGTCCCGGATATGACTATGTACAATATAATTGGTATTGTGAGAGATTGAGCAAATTCAGGACAAAGCTACACAAACCGACCTTGTGTAAACGCTTTTCGATTAGTTGGAAGTTAGGAAAGTTCCCCTATAAATTTGAACTGTCTTCTCCTGAAACTTCTTCTTTCCTTTATATTTCCCCGTGTTGTAATGCAGATGGTCATAAAAGTTGCTCTAGGGCAATATTCAGAGCGTTGCTCATACCTACCAATTTTTGATACTCCTTGATGAACAGAAAAAGACATAACGGAAAAAGACTAATCGTTTATTTTAATGACGAACCTTGAATAGAAACCTGTAAGCGTTGTTGCTGTGCCGGCTTTTGACAATGATGCGAGATACTTTCATATTCTCTTTTAGATGGGTATCAGGTCACGATACGACGTGTGTAGCTCGCTTGTTCCACCGGGAGACCTAGAAGTTGAGTCAGAATTCTGTTACCGGTTGCCTCATGAGTTTTGACTTTTAATGAGTGGAAGGACCCGCTCTAAGCTCATTGTTCTTGTGGTAACCGGCCGCGGGGTGTGTGAAACCATCTAGAAACAATGGGAGTCAGCCGCTGACATTAGCTGACACCCTTCAGCTTGCTACCCAGAAGCTGTCATTGGGCTTTCATTGCAAGAAGCTCGTCGGATGTAGAAGTCGGAAGTAGAAGTGGGTTTCAGTAAAAATTGAACCACCAAAAAACACTCCGTGTAAAAATCATCCTCGCAAATATCATTCTACAGCCAGAAAAAGTTATGATATCCACATTCCCCGCCCGCCTTTTTTCCTCCAACTAAGGAGATGTCCTAACCACTTCACAAACACCGTACCCGTTTTGAAATCTCCCCTTGGCGCCATGGTCAGACGTTTTTATTACTACACATGTTTGTATTAGATATGTAGGGTAATAAAAACGTCTTACCATGGCGCCAAGGGGAGATTTCGAAATGTGAAGTGGTTAGGACATCTCTTTAGTTGCAGGGAAAAAGGAGGGCGGGGAATATGGATATCATAACTTTTTCCGGCTGCTGTTGATCACAAGGGTACATGGAAAATGGATTGAGCTTCATGATGATCCAATGAACTTAATTTTTGCTTACATTCATTAGAATAATCTTGATATGTGAAGATCAAGAACAGTGTGACAGCGCTTACGTAAACCAACTATAATCGTCTGCATTTCTTTGGAAGACGATCCCTCACATCTATTAAATTAAACGACAAAGGTTGTTGTTGACGTTGAAAAGACCTGTAGAGGCAATGTGCAAGTTTAAATTATGGAAATTAATAAAATGATAAATTAATTACCGTAAACCGTGGTCAATAGGGACGCAGTGGTTAATAGGGACAGACGTCCAGGAAAGTGTTATTTTTGAACATAAAGGGCGAACCGGAGGAGCCAAAACAACCAAATACAAACCAAACGGACCATACAATAACATTAGTGATAACCAGTACAGGAGAACCAGTACAATAACATTAGTGATAAGGCAATCTCTTCTCCATGTATGATAAGTGTTATCACTCAAATCAGCTGTTTCACCAAAGTCCTACTTATGTAAACAGGTGTCGCGTCGAGCATGTGGGTTTTCGCAGTTTTCTTTTATTCACTAATTGATCAGGAGTAGAATGCTTTAACACTCTCGGCGCGGCAGCATATTCATAGAATAACGCCTCTGACGGGATTTTTAATAACTTGAAATTAAACATTAGTCTCATAATTTTCAACGAGGAAGGTATTTATAAGCATGTAGACTAGAAAAAAACCAAAGTTGATAAATTTCCAAGAATGTTGCCAAATGGCAACGCCCGCCAGGGGCATAAAACCTAGATAGTCTAACCCGCAACAACACCTTTTTTCTGTGGACCTGTTCCGAAATTTCTGGGAATTTTACTAGTTTTCCAGGGTAAATAAATATAACTTACTGTATTGTACAGAAATTATTATGCACGTCATTGTTGATAATACGTTCTAACTTTTTGAACGTACCGTTTTCTTTTCTAAAAACTCGGTAAGCGTGGAAATGGAATGTAATAAAACGTCGAAACAAATGCTGTAAATACTGTACTGAATTTTTGTAACTTATTATTATAATACATGAAAAATACATGAAATGTAAATACTGAACTGAATTATAATACATGAAAAATGCATGAAATGGCATACACATAATATAAACAAAAACAAAAATTACATAGGTACGTGAAATGGAATACATACATAATTTTTCGACCTAATTACATGCTAAACAGAGGTAGCAAAAACTAACAAAGAGAGAATCCTTTTTCCTTGTGGTAATTCAGGAAACAATTTGGTATGCAAAGCCCTGGCTGTTCATCACATCCCGGACAATATGATGAAACATGTTTCACAACTTTGGTTTTAGAGCACTGACGGCAACGGATTCGTTTTTTTCTGCTCCCATCTGAATCATAGATCATGAGAAAATGCTTGGCGTTTATCATATTTTGGCTCTTTGATGGAAGTTAGGTAGATGAAGGAGACGGAACCTCACCACTATTTAGAGATGAAACGCCTGAAATGTGCGTAAAAGTCTCAAAATAAATAACAACTTGTTCATTTCATAATTTACGAAAGTAATATCAATACAAAAAACAGATAACTTACCGAAAACAGAAGCGTTGGATGAAAGAATAAGTAGTGTGGGCTCCACGTCCTTTTTCCTTTGCTTCAGACTTGGTAAAAAGCACTATATGAAAACGGGTGAAGCACTATGTTTGTTCAGGTCGTACTGAAGTCATTGAACCCTAACGGGAGCATCTTAGAGCTACCAAACCCCACTACGGTCAAAAGGAACTTGGAGGGGGCTTCTTTTCATTGCGTTGCCATATGGATACGGCCGTCAGAGGCGAGAGCTGAGCCCGTTGCCATATGGCAACGTCCGCGCTGAGAGTGTTAAGAAATTTCTCTCTATCATCGTTCATATTCTATGACGTTTTTCCTGAAAAAAGGCAAAGGCTGTAACTGAGTTGGGGTCATTAGGGACATGTTGAAATTCAACTGTACTTAGTTTAGACCGACAGTTATGCATTCCAAGGGTGATTTTAGCGCGAGTTTTCATCGTTCTTTGCCCATCATGCGTATTCATGACTCCTCAGGTGCAAAATGGTGCGAGTGTACTGGCATCAGGCAGAAGACGAGGCAGCGTTCGAGATGAGAGACATCGTCGGGGTCGTAGCTCCCCCTGTTACAGTAGACCCCCGACTATGTCTGAACAGTACAGTTTCGCAGAGAGATGTTGCTTTTCAGGGTAAAGCATTCAGCTCCGAATGGTGAATTTGAATGTCAAAATCGTTTGGTCTCTCTTGTGATGTTAGGTTGTGTTTGGTGATGTTTGTTGGTCCCTCTTAATGTTATGCAATTTGGAGTTCCTTTTTATAGTCAGAGTTACTCTCTGAGCTTTTTCTTTTTTTAAATAAGAAGATCAACAATATATTTTTCGTGCCTTACGATTTCAACTGTGATGTTTCCGTTAAAACCGCGAAATAAATTTCGTCCTATAACACATTTTGTATCTTCAAAAAAAAAAAAAATCCTACAACGCTCAATAATCTTTTTTTTGTCCTTTTTTTGTCTTCTAAAGTGTCCCTATTCACCTTAGACCACGAAAGTTAGAAAACTACTCACATAGTTACTATTAATCCATTATTTGTCGTCATTTATTAGAAATCATATTCACTTCCAGGCGGTTACGCGAAATTCACCGGTCTGAAGACCTACAACAAGGCGCTGAAGACGATGTTGGCAATCGGCGGGTGGAACGAGGGCTCAGCGAGGTTTTCACCTCTTGTCGCCGACGAGGAACGGAGGAAAGAATTCGTCAAGAATGTGGTCAAGTTTTTAAGGTAATGGGAAACACGAAGTCAGTTAAGCCTTTTTGGACCACGATTTCATATTTGAAACCATTTCTTTACCTTCGTTTAGAAATGATCTGAAGAAAGGATTTGGGCATTCCATTGGTGTTAATCCTGTAATGTAGCTTCTCAAGTCAAGTTTTTAAGGTAATGGGAAATACGAAGTCAGTTAAAGAATCGAGTAAATTTCCAACCAACTAGGTAGTCAGAAACCATGAAAAACATTTGAAAGCTTTTTGCCACAAAATTTTGATGTTCTAATGAATATTGAACATAGGGTTAATTTGAAGGTAAAAATTACCATCTCCAAGTGATTCAAAGGGGACAACCACGTGCGTCTAAAGTAACGTTAATATTAATAATACGGTGTTCTATTTTACTTCAGGATCAACCACTTCGACGGCCTCGATCTGGACTGGGAGTACCCAGCCTACAGGGACGGAGGCAAGCCCAAGGATAAGGATAACTACGCCCAACTTGTCCAAGTTCGTTTTCCATGACATGATATGAATTAATGGTCTTGAGTTTTCTGATCGTAGAAATTAACCTACAAAACTATCGGTACTTACCTACATCTATGGATTAAAATGAATTTAAAAATTTTCACGTTAAATGTTCACATTATAAATTTTATAAGAACTCTTTTCTTTACCTGTAACAGCATGTGCTTGTTGCCCCCGTATATTCATCATTTAGAAAGTGTAGGTAAAAAAAATCCGTCATAATTACGTCTTAAGTCTCATATCGTTGCGTACGTAAATCAAATCCGAACTGTCCAAAATCCCATTCTCCAAACTAAATTTTCAGATTCTTAATGTAGGTATCATTGTATCTAACTTAATCGGTACAATAACCTACTTAATAATAGAAAATAATTAAAAGTAATTATTAGTAAATAATTGAAAGTAATTCATCAAGTTTCAAGTTCATATTTCTATCTGAAATACTTCGAATGTGGTAAACATGGTTGTGAATCGCTAACATGAAGTCCTTTCAAGAAGTTGAAAGGATGAAAAGGATTTCAACATGGATTCTGGGTTGGGAGTCAGTCTGAAAATCGCGACACCAACAGCAGCGAGGTAATAAACAAGGTGGCAATAAAAAATAGGTAGTTGACAGTATTTACAGTCGAAATATTTGTTATCTTGCTCCCAAGTCAAGGAAGTTTTATGAATTAAATATGATTTCATCATTTGAACAGGAGCTCAGAGAAGAATTCGAGAGGGAGTCTGACAAAACGGGAAGGCCGCGACTTCTGCTGACCATGGCCGTCCCTGCTGGTATCGAATACATCGACAAAGGATACGATATTCCAAAACTCAACAAGTTAGTATACATATGAGAAATGATTGAACTGATCTGTACAACATCGGGCTAAGCAGTCCGCTCTTCCTGCCATACAGAAACCTTTAGGCATCATGCTATATTAATCTAGCTCCATTTGATCAAATTCCATAGCAAAAATAAATAAAACACTCGTGAAAATAAAATTGAAAATAACATGACACTTCCTTGAAAGATAAATGGAAAAAATAAATACAATATTGCAGCACTTGAAATAACATGGCACTTATTCACTTTCTAACAGCATTTTGACGTAATTATTTTTAAATTGGCTGACCATTTTCGATTCCAGAAACATTCTAGCCTGGTTGTTGAACAGTTTGCTCCCAGTTTGCTGTTGAGTATTTAGGTATTTCAAATGTGACTTCTTTATATGTGGTATTCATGTGTACCGCACTTACTTTTTTAAACTTTTCATATAAATAATTTGGTTTTCTATACATTAGTGTTTTGTACATCATTATTGCGATTCTGTAATCCCTTCTTTGCTTAATTTTCAACCATTCCAGCTTCTTGTACAAAGGAGTTACATGTTTATCCCTTCGAATTGCTGTAACATACCTAAGGGCTGCATTTTGCGCTCTCTGCAATTTAAAAATTCAGCACAATAAGTTTGACAGGGCTTGGAAAACTCTCCAGATATCAAAATGTCGCTTTCTGGGAGAAAAACCCATATATAAGTGGAAAGTGGGTATTTTCTTGCAACTTTACCTTCAGAAATTGTTCTGTACGAATGACATTTAATGCTCTGCACACCGCTAATTCGTATGCTTCTTATTCGAGGTACTTGGACTTCATGAACATTCTCTCGTATGACTATCATTCCGCGTTCGAACCATCCGTGAACCACCATTCGCCGCTGTATTCAATCGAAGAAGAGAGCGAATACAATTTTGATTCCCAGCTCACCATCGTAAGTTCTCACATTACAGTTTCTCTCGCACATCATTTACTACCTATCGCTTAATCCTGACAAATTTCTCTACCGTCAGGACGCATCTGTGAAACATTACATCCTGAAAGGAGCAGATCCGGAGAAGCTGGTGCTGGGAATACCAACGTACGGAAGGTCCTACACTCTCTTCAACGTCGATTCGACCGATCTTGGATCTCCCTCGGATGGCCCTGGGGAGCAGGGAGATGCCACCAGAGAAAAAGGCTACCTCGCATATTACGAAGTGGGTTATTCAAGTGCAGATTAGACGCAACTCGCGTGAAATCGGCAATTTTTCCAGAATTTGTCTAACCTGCAACCTACTGCTCTAACAACCTCCCTTTTGGGCTGGTTTCCTAACTTATCCTCAATGTTCTCCATACACTTCGTCTGATAACCCCAATCCGGTCATTTGCAAGTACTATTCGTGTTTCATATAAGATGCCCTTTTCATCCACATAATGAACATGTCGCACACGTAGAATGAAAGAAAGGGGCACATCTCAAAAACCGCTTTTTTTGGTTATGCCCCAACCAAACGCTATGGTTAACAACTTCAACCATATCGCTCATGTAGAATGAAAGGGGCACGACCCAAAAATTAAATTTTTTATGCCTTCATCAATCGCGCCATTTCAAGTCAAAGCTGATGAGCTTAGTCCAAGTGCAAAAACTCACCACTAGAGAGTAGAATATGTCTTTATTACACCTGTTGGAGTGGGGGATGAAGCCTGAGAGGGGCATTTTTGAGTTGTGCCCTTTTCATTCTACATGTACGATATAACAACATAACCAAAACAATTTGCCCTAATTCAATTATTACAGCCAGGGTTTATAAATCAACAGTCATGCAGCATGGCTATACGAGCGAATTTCCGAAGAATCAACTGGTTATATGTAAAATGTCTCTATTTTACTGGTTTTATAATGAATGTTGCCTCGATTTTTCGCCGTGTAACACTTCAGTTTATAGATTTTCCAACGCTGAACACGATGGTGAAGTCAGAATAGCGATATCTTATTCCGTTGTCAGATTAGAGCAGATGAAACGTGAAGAACATCTCAAGTAACAACCACGTTTCTTCATCTTCAAAGTGCTCCAGTTTGATAACGGAATAAGATATCGCAATTCTGATTTCACCATCGTGTTCAGCGTAAAACAACCTTTAAAATGAGTTGTCACTTGTCTGACATTTTCATTTTTGTAATTTATGGGTAGTCTGCCCATCTACGAACTTGAGTTAATTAGCCTTTCGATTGCCAAGAAAGATTGTTTGTGCGAATTAGAACTTTTCACCTCAATTCTATCGAGAGTTATCGTCTGGAAACTTGGTATAAAATGTTTTTGAAAATTCGAGTTTCAAACATTTTGGGACCGAGAACAATAGCTCCCGTTTCTTCGAAAATTCGCTAAAAAACTGAAAACTTCAAAGTCGATTTTCCAGAAGTAGCAATGTTGAGATGTTCCCATTTCATTCTACATGTAGGATGTCATCCAAACTTGTTACATCTACTAATTTTTACCGGACTTTTGATGGTTCAAAAAATGTGTCAATGTAATACACCTAAACATTTGGAATGCGCAGTACCTAAAAATATGCTTACAATCCCTAGATTTGTGCCAATGTCAAAGACGGTTGGTCAGTTGTTCAACCGAAAGAATCTGCAATGGGACCATACGCTTACAAAGGCAATCAATGGGTGGGTTATGACGACGAGAGCATCGTTAAAAGAAAGGTAATTGTAAATCGTTATATCTTCGAGAAAATATGTTTGAATGTGTGTAGAAGCTTCAATGATGTTGTGGATTCAAATTGAAAATACCGATTGACTGATCGAAGAGCTCGAAAATTTTGTTGATACAGTTTGTGTGTATGTGGTCACCTACCAATAAATTTCTGGTGATGTTTACAGTCCCACTACGTCAACGAAAAGAGTCTTGGAGGGATCATGTTTTGGTCCATCGACAACGACGATTTCCGAGGGAAGTGCCACTCGAGACCGTACCCTCTCATCGAGGCTGCCAAGGAAGCTCTGCTAGGCAAGGGATCTGGCGCAACCTCAAACAAGCTGCCGTCGCCACCGAGAGGCGGCAAGGGGACGGGCGTTTCCAAAAGTTCATCCAAACTTAAGAACCACAGGATACCATCGACAACGCCCGCTCCACCAGTCACCCAAACGACACCTGACCCTCCTACAACCCCCGATCCAGGAAGCGGTAAGTGAGAATCACCTGTAGCTCATGGTATGCCACTAATAAGCTCAGCTAAGAACTGTATAACTGTTAGGGTGAAGCAAACAAATTTTTTTCTCGAAAAGTCGTGCTCCCCAGGGCTTAAATCGTGAAATTTACCCCCAAATGGAAGGCCTCAAAGTTTCAAGTCTGCAGGTGGTCAGGAAAGTTTGCCAGTAGGGGCTTAACGTTTCGAAATTTAGGGCTAAAAAGTAACCTTTTGTAAAGTTACTTGAGTTTAGAATGAATTTATGCTACCAGATTAGAAAACGAGCCTAAAAGCCAGCGTAATGTCGATGGGTGGTCGAACGACGAACGTGTTCAATCATGCCTGTATGAACATGTTTCGACAAGACTTGCCTGAAGCATTGAGCTAGAAATATTTAGACCTTCATTGTCTTTTGGCGAGTGCATGCACTTCTTTCCATAGTTTCTCTTAGTAGTTAACTATGAACTCCAGTAGTGAACCATCATTTCTCCAGTCATTGAACCATCGTTTTCTCATTCAGTCTGATAATGCCATGAAACTTATACAGACTGGCCAGTTAGGAGATGCTAAGGAGAAAGAAGAAGATCTGGAATTCCTTAACGAAATAATAGAGGGAAAAGATGTTGAAGTTGCAGCAGAAGATGAAAAGTATACAAAAAAGTCCTTAAAAAAAACTCTACGAACTGAACAGAAATTGAAGAGGAAATTGAAATATAAAGAGGAATATAATTCATTTAAAACTCATTTGGGGGCAAATGTCACGATGTAAGCCCCGGGAAGCACGACTTTTCGAGACAATTTTTTTTTTTTTTTGCTCCACTCTGATGGCTGTATACCCAGCATTTGGCGAAGAAGGCTGTAGGTAACAATTTTTGGATCACTTCCATTCCTTGGACCCACTCAATGTCGTTTGTTCAAATTGCTTGTGTTTCAACAGACTTCCGGTGTAAGGACGAAGGCTTCTTTCCTCATCCAAGGGATTGCAAGAAGTACTTCTGGTGTTTGGACAGTGGACCATCAAACCTCGGCATTGTCGCCCATCAATTCACATGCCCATCAGGTATATAAATAGAAATGTTTATACGAAAAAATCATTAATGACGTTTTTATCGAATTTTCGAAGAAAATGTAGCTATTGTTCTCGGCCCTAGGCTAGGGGAGGGAATTACCCATAAAATCCCAAAATGAGACTGAGATAAGTAACACCTCATTGTAAAGGGTTTTTTTTTTTAATGCTGAACACGATGGTGAAATAAGAATTGAGAATCAGAATTCAGATCAGAAATCAGAATATCTTATTCCGTTCTCAAACTGGAGCACTTTGAAGATGAAGAATCGTGGTTGATACTTGAGACGTTCTTCATGGACATCATGTTCTTCAATGGAGACAATTTTCATAAAACCAGTTATTTAATCGAAAATTCGCCCTTACACGGAATTTTTTCAACTTTATAGCCGTTTCTCTGGATCATTTCTTCGAATGCACTTGTACATCACCAGTACAAATTTGGCGCTAAAAAGGTAATCACATGTTACAGGGTTATTCTTCAACAAAGCTTCAGATTCTTGCGATTTCGCTCGCAACGTAATTTGTAAGAAAAAATCCGGGGATCAAACTACTACTACAAGTACAACAACGCCGAAGCCATCAAGCGGGTCAAAGTCTGTGACAAGCGCAAGAACCACAACGACAACCACCACGACAACTACTGAAGCTCCTGTGCAAGAAGAGGAAGAGGAGTATTATGAAGAACAAGAAGATCCTCAGACCATCAAACAGCTAATTTCCCTGATCAAAAAATTGGGTTTGTACTCACATCACTGTATTGTATGAGTATTAATAATTATAATTGATACTGCAAACTTACTTAATTAAGCTGTATCGAACTTCCATCCTGCTGAATGTTCGATTTGTTGGACTCTATAAACCAGAAGCTCATTTGTGTTCAACAGGAGGTGTTGCAGAACTAGAGAAGCAGTTGGAAGGTAACTCCAACACTGACTCTACAACTCCTGCTATCAGCAAGAGCCTCTATGAAAAAGTTATCAGCAAACAAACTAACAGGTGAGGCAGCCAATAGATTGTATAAAAAGATATTCTTCAAATAGCACCTTCCTTCCTTGAAAGCTAATAACAGCAATTTTATTTAGGTACCAGACCTTGCAGAGGAATGGTCCAACCGGTCCACAAAATGAAGGACTCACTCGAGAATCTGGACGGTCATCTTCTTTCAGAAAGGATAAGCCGACTTATGTTACAATTAAGCGCGAAAGGTACACAGAATGTCGAAGTTTTTCAATTACATGTACATACTTCCTCAATTTTTATCGAATTTTCGAAGAAAAGGAAGCAATTGTTCGCGGTCAAAAATTTCTAAAACTCGAATTTCCGAAACGTTTTCATACCAAAATCCGTTTCAAATCTTCCAAAAGACACAACAAATCATATATATTATATATGATATATATATATGATATATATGATATTATATATGATATATACTTCACTCATTGGGTGCAATAGCGTAATATCTCCAAATTTGGCGCTTCGGGGTAATCGAAAAAATTCCATTTCAACTTTGAAATATTTCGCTACAAATTTCACGAAGCGAGTTTTTAAGCTCTAATTTCTGATCAAATTTGGATATATGACACTATTGCAGCCAATGACATCTACTTATATAAATATTTCAAATGGCTAAGTTCGTGGATGGTCAGAATCAGGTCACTCTAAGGGGGGTTTAAGGGAGTTTTATGTGGGGAAAATTATCCATAAATTCCAAAACCCTCATTTTAAAGGGTTTTTTCGCTGAACACGATGGTGAAGTTAGAATTGCAATATCATATTCAGTTCTCAAACCGAATGAAGATGAAGAAACGTGATTGTTACTTGAGTGAGATGTTCTTCACGGTTCACCTACCCTAATCTGGTAACAGAATGAGATATCGCAATTCACTCTACCATCGTGTTCAGCGTAGGAAAATCTGAGGTGTTACTCGGCAAAAACATTATACATTTTCACATAAAAACAGTTATTTCTTCGAAATTTCGCTCGTATAGCCATGCTGCATGACTATGGATTTTAAACGTATGTTGGATATAAATTCATCCAATTTTGAATCTGTAAAATGTCTTTGTAATTGCAGGCCTACTACAGAAAAACAAGCTTCTGTAGAATATGAAGACGAAGTGGAAGAAGAAGTGGCACCAGTCGAGCAGGAAAGGCCAAAGTACACGCCGATCCAAAGGAACCGTGGGAGCCAATCAGAGGGCATAGAATCGGAAAAACCAACAGAAAGGAATAAGCTGAAGTATCAGAATGTTGAGAGGTGAAAGAATTGTGCACGTATTTTCATTTGAAACTAAGTCGAGGTATCAAGCCTAACTATAACCTCGTCGATCATTTTATAACGCATTAAAGAGCATCATAACTCGTCTTATTTTTATTTTGAGATTGTATTTCTACACAGATTCAGACCCAAAGTGAGAGACAGCAACAAAAATCCAACTGAAGAAGTATCAGAAGAAGAGGTCCAGGCACCTTCAAATGAGCGAAAACAACAAAGCAGCACCCTCAAGTATACCAATATATTCCGAAGCAGATCATCATCACCAGACGCAGCCTCCTCTACTACCTCAAGGTGAGATGGCACTACTACATTTGCACACTCCCCTAATAAATACTGTAAGAATTATACTTGTTTTGTATAACTCTGTTAGCCCATGGAGGTCAGTACCACATGGCAAAATGTAGCCCACTTGGACCAGATTGGGAAATGATTTTCCATGTAACCGACTCGTCTCTTGAAATGTTACTATTATACCACTGAGACCAGACTTGACTAGTTGAAAAATGTTGTATAGAACTTTGAGGTCGTTTTCCAATTAAGTAATTAAGCAGGTATGATAAAATCGTTTGATCATTTACTGAAGAAAGATGCATCAAAAATGCTCAACCAACTCAAAGGAGACAAAGTGTGCCTCCTGGAAAAACCGTGCTGGGCCCATAACCTCTTAGAGAAAACGCCGATTTATAAGAATCATGTGTGAAAATTAATTTAACTATATCTTCTGAAAATATATTGAAATACATCTTCTACTTAAAATTCGTGCAGAACAGCTCAATATATTTTGACACATTAGTGCGTTTCTTATAAATCTACGTTTTCTCCAAGATCTGTTACCAATAACTTAATAATAATATGATCACTCTTAGTATCTTTGCAACCTTTGTATGTCCTCTTGTTTCATTCAATTCAATCCAGAGGACACGTAAATTATTGAGGCAACCCAGTAATTTACATCAGCTCTGAAAAGGTACGTAGTCATCCTACTATGAGAGGTATTACGAAATTGGAGGGTATTATTGCGAACCAACAACTTTACAACACCGGTGGGTATGAGAATGACCATTCTCATATAATTTGACCTTTTGGCTTTTCTGGACCCTGCAAGTTGGGGAAAAAAATAAAGCAACTTTTTGAATAGAATTTGATCTGGAATGTTAGGTACTGTAGATGTTCAGAATAAAAAAATTGAGCATCAGTTGTCAGTTTTTTTAGTATTACTTTCTTTTCGTCAATTTTGAACGTTTGAACTCAAAAGGACGTTTTGTCACGAGTGTTAGCGTAATAAAAAAGGCTGAATGGAGCAAAATGCTGCATAGTACACGTCTTCGAGCGCTGAAAACCATTCAGCAAACTATGAATTTCTAAACTAAATTTAGAATAACAAGACAAGCTGTCGCAAATTAATTTAAATCTATTTATTGTACCTGTTATGGGGACCTATTCACGGTAACACTCGTGGCAGGTGCAGTAGATCAAAGAAAACAATTCTTGAATCGGGAACGTTTTTCAAAGACTGCGGACATCACATCAAATGGTCAAATAATATGAGAATGACCCGGGTGTACAAATTATCGTTCTTTAAAAATAAAAAATAAAATGAAACATTATTTATGTCTTGAAGATGCATGATGACTGTATGTACTTTCATTTCAATTTTTGTTGATCAGATACGTTACTCTTCAAAGACAGCGCCCTCGGCCGTCTGAAAATGAAGACGTGGTCACGACAGAAAATGAGTTGATAGAGGATGAGGAAATAACGGAGGAAAGAGTATTGGAAACGACGACAACTCAAAGGCCGCGTGTGAAGGTGAGTGAGGTATTAACGACAACACCTGGAGTCCGAACATCCACCAGAGTAGTGACACAAGTTGTTGAGGGGGCGACGAAGCGACAAAGAGTGCCTCTCCACATGTTGCAGCAGTTTTTGAAAGACTCGGAGAATTTAGTTGATTCCGTTACAAAGCCTTATACGCAAGAAGTGACTCAAGAAGTGACAACAGTACCGGGTAAAATTGGTTTCAGAACTAGGAGACCAATTGTTATAACAACTACAGTGAGATCTACCCCTGCTTACATTGCGTTGAGGAGAAATAGGTTGAAAACAACAAGCACAACTGAGACCTCTGACACGAGCACCAAACATAAAGGTTTCATTCCAAGCAGGTCCAGGGGTAGGACGACCACAGAAACCAACGAATCCGTTGAAGATGAGTCGTCATCAAGAAATCAAACGGAGGAGTCTGCCAAAGAAGATAAACCTGTTAGGGGTTTTTTCCCCAAACAAAGATCAACTACCGAATCCGGCCAAATAACCACCAGAAAACTGTACGAAAGAAATAGATTTGCCGTTAGGAGGACCACTTCAACTGCTAAGCCTTTAGACGAAGAAGACAGCCTGTTCACTCGAGAATATTCAAGAGACACAAACGTTATTCGTAGACCGGTTTCAAAACCAAGATTCCCTTCTAGAAGATACCCTACGTCTCCAGCAACTGAAAATTTGTCAGAAGTACAATCCAGTACTGAAAAATCTACCTCAATCTCGTCATTAGAATTAAGTAGCCCAACTGAGAATGTTAGCTCAAGTTCAACACAAAGCTCTAGTCCCAAACCAAGCACTGACAGTACCTCGGAAATAGTTAAAGATAGTACGGAAATCCTGACGGTTTCAGAAACCACAAGTCCTATCACACCGGTTTCTGAGGTGGAAATTACTACGTTATCTTTGCAAGATGTGAACGTGAACACTAGCTCAACTGAGGGAGTAAGTAGTGATAATCCAGTAACTGCAATCCCAGTGAGTGTAACTGTCCCTGTGGTTGAAATAACTACTCCAGCACACTCTGATACGACTACGCATATTCACAGATTCACTCGTCCGAGGACAAACGCCATTCAAATCGTCTCTGTAAATGAAACGACGAATGACACGTTATTGGGGAATAATCACCATGTTGCACATAATAGAACGAAGATCATTTTGAGAAGAAAGAAGCCTACAGAAGCCAACGCTCAAATCAACACTATAGGACCAAGTACTCATAAACCTGTATCGAGAGAAAAAGTTATTATTCGGCGAAGGAAACCAGAGCCCACCCCTAAGGCACTGGATATCACGGATGAAGACTACGGATTTTTGGATAATAGTGTTTCGTCAACAACAGTTTCACCACAATCTAGAGGAAGAACAAGGTTTGTGACAAGTATCAAAGATGAACTGGATGAAGATCAAACGACAGCAACAAGTCATCTCAGGTCGAGAACGACTATTGAAGGCCGTTCTTCGGCTAGACGATCGACCAATAACCCGGCGACGACAAGATCACGGTCAAGATCTCCACTTGACAGGGGAACGACAGTTACGACAGAATCTAGAGAAGTGACGGAGCCTATTCGATCGCGATCTCGTGTTTCTAATTATGAAACTACTTTAGCTCCTACGACTGTTGACGTTGAAACAAAGGAGGTAAGGTTCCGTGGAAGATCGCGAACAACAAGGAAGTACGAGGAAGTTAGTGGAAGTACCGAGCGTATGACGACAGTATCGGACTCGAGAGAAGCAAGGAGTCGATTGCGATCTAGAGAACAGGACACCGCGACAAGAACAAGCTCTGAAGCTCCAAAAGAACTCGTCCGAAACGTTGTCAGAAGGCGACAAAGGGTGACGACCGAAAGCACCGAAGCTGACACGAAACCAGGAAGAGTCCTTCGGCGTGGACAAAAGAAATTTAAATTGGACGAACTTGTTTCAGACGAAGATATTAAATCTTCATCCGAAGACGAAATACCTCGTAAACAATCTAGTCAATTGAGAAACTCAGTCACCGCCAAAGGAGTAGGCGACACAAAGAAAAAAGTGAGGCGAGTCGTTCTGAGGAAACCTATTAAAGATCTGGCAGTAGGAGAGTCTGGCATACCTGACAATGAAACATATTACAACGGGATTGATGAAGATCCCGTTAGAGAATCCGTCAAAATATACGACTCCCTCCTCAATGATGATCTCGAGCAGATCGACTTTGCTGACGATTCCGTGAAAAACGGCGACATGGAAGATGAAGAGGTAAACGCCCTGAAGTTCATATCGCATGAAAAAGCCTCATAACATTATCTTGTTCCCGCTTTGTTTGATGGTTTTAACGTGTTTGTTTACTACCAGGAACTCTTGTTTTAATAGCTGCAGTGTGTTTTACTCCAAAAAGCATGTGTTGTGAGTCGACATCATAGAGTAGTTTTCAAGGGTTTCTTAAAACCACAGGTAAAAGTATTAATCTAGGTAAACTTGCTAACAATAGGGTTTGCGCATGGGTCAGCATTGTCACAATTTGACCTATTGAATCCAGGACACTTGAAATTCAAGTCCATTATCCCGTTAAATTTTCACTGAGATCTGATGCAGGCATATGGAAAGAATTGTTTACATAGTTTTCATTTATCAACACTAAGGCAGTACGAGGGTCGTCCCAAAAGTTACCTACACTTATTTTCTTTAAATCTGAAGAGGCGTTTAAAAATTCCAAACCAATTTATTTTCATTAGGAAATATACCTTTGTTTTCCTACATAATGCCTTGAACATCGATGTACTTTTGGTACATGATTGTTTAGTCTTCTCAGTCCATCCTTGTACCACTCTCCCAAACAAGCCAGTCAACTCTCAACTTCTTGATTTGCGAACCGCTGACCTCTCAAGGCGGGTTCACATGGAGCGTAAAGTACGGATTGCGTATTCCTCTGTGATTGGTCAAGGCTATGGAACTACACTCCTAACTTTCGACGGTGACCAATCACAGAGTAATACGCAATCCGTACTTTCCGCTCCATGTGCTGCTTCAGCTTCGGAAAAAGATGGAAATCACTGGGGGCTAGGTCCGGTGTATATGGAGGATGTCCAAAAACGCCCCATCGAAATTCCTTCTGTAGGTTTTGAGTTTGGCAAGCAGAGTGAGGCCGAGCGTTATCGTGAAAAATGTGATGGTTTGCTGTTCTTGAGTTCTTTGTTCGACCGCTCTGGGGATAGACGGTTCTGTGAATGCAGACCGTATACCCCTCTGGGTGGGCATATTGCCTAACCCCCCTTGAACAGGGAGACTCAGCAGCCATTTATTACATGGTAGTAGAGCGTAATTGGTAGGTACGTGCTGGCTTTGCCTCGGTACCTCCTCCACTAAATTTTTGAGGACCTTTCCCAGAAGGTATGACTCTGCGAACTCTCACCACCTATGACGATTCTGTCGAATAAAGCATCACCTTCTTCCTCAAAAATCTGCATGAACCAAAGTGCAGCAGCGATACGCTGCTCCTTGCGAACATCATAACTCCCATCTTGAACAGAACTTACTGAACCCCAAATCTTCGGTAATGATCCGGTGAATACTCACTCGGCTTGATTCAATCTTGTTGGGGAGTTGGGGACTTTCGTAGAACTTCCGTTTTTTTAAAATAAGTGCAACATACTTTTGAGACGACCCTCGTAATTAGAGTTTAAAATACCTAAACAAATACATTATTTATCACTCAGATTTACGAGATGTCATGTTCTCTTTTTCTACTCTACTGTAGTTCTCAAATTATCGCGAGCATTCTAATAAATTTCAGGGGTAAGAAAGACTGATTTCAAATTTATTATCTGATATAAATTAAAATAATAATCAAATTGACTTTGTGCTTTCATTTAGTCCAATTACCAATTACTGTTTACCAATTACCATTTAGTGTTCTCCAAAGAATCCTTAAAACCTGACTAAAATTTCCAGAATCAAGAGAAGCGTTTGATCAATAGGGTGTGCGCACGTTTATTATTTATTTTTTATTTTTCGAAAGATGATTCAAAAGGGCAAACCTCATGCGCAATAATTACCTTCCCCTGAATTTATAGAAAATAAACAAAAAAGGCAGTTTATAAATTCGCGGGTAAATGAGGATTGATGAAGATGAAATTATTCGGCAAGGTGATTGGCTGGCGCATTTAGGAGTACCAACGTACTGACACTTCTTGAAACCAAATCTCACAAGTCAGCGCTCTAAGCGGCCGTTTTTAGGGTGTTTTGCTGCTGTCCCGCGTAATCTCGACGAACAAAATATTTCAAACGGTCGCTTCTTTCTTGTGAATTTTCAATTTAACCAGAATGAGTTTTGTCCTGACAGTCGGGGGTTTTAAGGGCGCTAAAAACGAATTTGGGGTAAAAAATTCGAATTTCCTACCCGTGCGCACACCCTATTGAAAACCACCTCCAACCAACGCACCTTGACTTTAGGGAAGAACTATCAGGGATTCGATCGAGAAACAAAAAATGATTCCAATGTGATGATTGTTTGTTTGGTATGAAATGAACAATTAGTTCCATTCACCGATGAGAGTGTACCGTTCGTGAGGTACAACTGAGGGGTACAAGTTATACTCAGACAGCACCTTCTTCAATGACTAATAGAGGCATCACTTGGAAACACTGACAATTCCATGCGCTCACCCCATTCCCCTTTGTTTTACAAACTTTTTTTTCTATTCTTCAGTTTGTGAAAACCCAAAAACTAAACAGGGCATTAACTTTTGGTTTCAGCATGGCACTCTCTGTTGCTTCCCCGTCTTTACTCAGAAATCTTAACAACCAGCTCGAAACTCTGGTGGCATGTTCGCAGCATCTTGAAATGCATATAAAATGCTCTCAAAGATGCAGAACTTATTGGTAACCCTACGGCCGATCGGTAAAACGGTCGAGCCGTCTTGCTTACTCGTTTCGTTTTTTGATGTCTTGTGTTATTAGCATGTAAAAATAATATAGAAATGGAATTGTAACCAACTATTTTCGAAATTAACAGTGGTTTGATGTTCTGTGTATATCTTTCCTTTAACAGGTATTTAACGAATTAACTGTGGTTTTGTCATGAAATTATTTTCAAGTGTTATTTGTTTAAAGGGGCATAAGAACACCATAATATTACCTCACTTTTCTTGAACCCTAATTTTCACGGTTTCTGCATAATTCATCATAATTTCTTAATAATCAATTCTACTCTCATTTAATTTTCAAACTTGTAAACTCTCTTCTGATTCATATCTTACAGCCCTTACGTATCCTTCTTTCTCATTAACATTTCCATGTCATAATATAACTTCCCCCTGAGGATGTCAATACAGCTGATCAGCACTGATCCACTTACAGGTGAGCCGATCTAGAAGGCCGTTCCAAAGGAGGCCTGGAGGAGGGCGAACGACTACCACTACGACATCTACCGAAGTTCCCACAACCCCTCGACAACGGACGACCGTTCAAATACTCAAACAGAGATTGAATCGGTTCAAAACAGAAAGAGGACAGCAGCTGAGAGGGACAACAACTTCTACAGAAAGTATAGTGTTAGGTCGGTGACTTTTTTTTATTATCACTCGTATTTTATGACGGTTTGTGCAAAAGTATCAACGTTGGGGCCCAAACTTTAGTATGGCTAAGCCCTTGGGTCCTGCGGCCACCATCTATCAGGCAGAAACCCATGCCATAGAAATATGAGCACAAGAGATTGCCAGGAAACGAAGGTGCAAGAATTTACATTCTGTCTGACAGCCAGGCTGCTTTGAAGGCAGTTTCTGCCTTTTCGATTACCTCAAAACTGACCTGGAGTTTCTCTCAAAGCCGCTGCCCGGGGTACCTGGGCAAGGGGGAATTGAGGGCAATGAAGATGCCAACCGCCTTGCCAAAAAGGGATCGGAGTCCTGCCCGATTGATCCTGAACCCCAGCTGGAGTTATATAACTTGTATAACTCAGCAAATCAAGAAATGGGAGGACATCAAGCGTGTAATCTATTGGCAGAACGCTCCGAAGCAGAGGCAAGCCAAAAGGTTAATAACCATTCCCAAGAAACGTGCTAAGGAACTCCTGTCCCTGAGGCGCAAAGACCTTCGCAAGCTCGCAGGTCTCCTCACTGGTCATTTCCCTTTAAGGTTTCACCTTCACAAAATGGGTAAGGTCGGGACAGCTGAATGCCGCCTCTGCCGCGAGGAGGTGGAAACAGCGGAGACATATACTTTGCGAGTGCCACGCTGTTGCATCACTAAGATTCCGGCATTTCGGAGAGGGTGTCTTCACACCTGCCGACATTGCTAAGGAGATGCCTGAAAACCTCCTAAACTAAGTTGGGGATTAGGTCGTAATAGATCTCTTGGTCTCAGTGACAAGAGGTTCCTCCCGTCCCTCTTCGGGGGGGGGGGGGGTGTTGGACCACTCTTGCAGGCCATTTAACTGGGGTAACAATTAAGAACATATGAGACCACCATGTTAACGCAGTTAATCAATACTCAAGTATTACAGAACGTTAAGATTATAGAATGGTCTTCACTGAATTTGAAATTTGGCGGAAGGGAGAACAGGCTAAATAAAAATAGGCTTAGCAACATTACTCCCTTGAATATATTCATATATGTTTGAACTGTAACTGTTGGTTAATAAAAATTAGTAAATTCATCAATTGAATTTGCAGAAGGAGAAGCTTCATCAACTTTGAGGCCTAGAAAGGCTGAATTCAGGCGAGTAATCAGACCGTCGTCAGCCCAGTCTTTGGAGGAGACCGCCCAGCAGCTGGATTCCAGTATAGAACAGTCTGTTGCAAAAGACACAGTGGCCAAAACAAAACAGTACCACCGAGAGACTTCTTTCAGACCGCAAGGGCATCTGAAGCAAACTGTGGCTCCCGTTCCGAGGACGGAACCTCCACAGGCCTTTGTCCGGAACGAGGCTGACGTGGTGACGGAGACGGAGCGTTCCAGTTACTATTCAGACGAGTCTATTCCAGATTTGGCTAATGTGGCTGTAGCTGCAATTCAATCACTGGCTACTCTTCCCCCCACCAATCCCACTGAACAGTGTAAGTTGTAAAAAAGCCTAGTAATGTCCTCCAAAACCAATATCTTCTACTGGTATCCGTCCATGTCTGGCTGCACCACTTTTGAAATCGGCCTCGACCCCTTTGGAGTTGGTCGTTCAGGATGTCGGTATAATAATATTATGTCTATGAATGATGGATAGTAAGGAAAATAGCACCGAGTAGGGGGAATTTGGGGTACTGATATCAATGTCATTGCTTATGTTTACAGATATTACAACGTCAATAAGGCCAACGTACAGGGAAATCGTAGAGACGACCCCAAGGCCCCAGCCTCATCCAACAAGGCCTCACAGACCTCCGCCTTCCACAACTCCAGCGATCACCCCTGTGAGAAGCGTCGCAAGAAGCTCGCCCCGTCCGTTTTCCAAAGTCATACCAGGAGCTCCGCAATCTCCTCCCAGACACATCACACCCCTCCATCCTGCTAGACCTGTCTACGACGAGTACGACGATTTTTACGCCGAACCCGTCGAAGTCCCGCTTTCGGGTAAAGTCAGAATCCACAACGACGGCTACATCGAGTGCCTCGACATCGGCAACTTCCCTCATCCTTTCTCCTGTAGAAAATTCATCTCTTGCGCCAAAATGGAGAACAGTCACCTCCTCGGGTGGGAGTACACCTGCCCCAAAGGCCTCTCTTTCGACCCTATTGGAGGAATATGCAACTGGAACGCTGGACTCGGATGTAAAGAATAAGTGAACCAACGAAAATCGACTGAATATTCATTATCTTTCCGTCCGTAGATTGTGTCCCACAGCGTCACAAAAGCTGAGCGATGACAGGAACCCTCATGAACATCCTAAATTTGATTTTGAAAGACACTTTCATATCAATTGCCCACCTCGTAGCCCAGCTTTTGTGGACCTGATAAATATGAACCGACAAGTCCCATCCAGGAATTCGTACAAAACCTGTTTCCACCCGCTTTATTTAATCGATATCCACGTAACTACACGCATTTAAATTTCCAATAGGTACATTACATTGGTAGTTTGTTCAAAAAACGACCCATTTTCAAATTACGGTAAAATATGGAACTACTTCAACTAATTTACAAACCGGAGGTTTTAACCAATTTCTTTATGGGACCATGAAGATCTATTCCGAGTACCAAGATGTATTTGTTAGGAAGTATTTTGTATAAATCGTGAATCATGACGGAGGGTGCACATTGTATCACAAACGGTGCCTTTCTAAACTTACTGTAAGAATGCTCTGTGGAAATTGTAGGAGTAAGTTTAACCGAGATGGAGTACGTATTAACACCATTCAAAAATCATGTACATCATCAATCTTGTTCTTTTTCGAATCCACAAATGAATTTCACCTACAAACCAGATTTTATACGAAATTAATTATCTACGGTGCGTAGGACGGATTTATTTATTGAATTTGGTGATACATCGAGGCCGTCGAGCTTATTGTTATTTATTTTGCCAAGATCCAATCATTGTTGTAATTTCATCGTAACGATAGTTTGGATTTCACTCATAAAATTACACTTCCGGTCAGTAGCGGATCCAGGGGGGCTCAAGCCCCCCCCCCCCCACTCTTAATGAATGATACAAATATCAAAACCTCTCTAATTTACCAATCAACTCGTGTTGTGTAACTATAGTAATTAAGCCGAATTTGTATTTAAGCAGCCTAATAATGTGCAATTTGACCGTCATTTATTTAAAATTTTAGGGGGAGAACCCCCGGTTGCCCAACCAGACCTCTCTCAGCCAGTCCAATTCCCCCCACCATGAAGTGTCTAGATCCGCTACTGCTTCCGGTTGAGCGACCTGCCTATCTTGAATAGGTACCGTGCCCGATCAGTTCAGCCTTCTTCATTTATTTATATACATTCGTAAATTTTGTAAATATTCATGATGTACCTACTATGTCTAATATTAAAAGTAGTGTAAGAATTCCGTTGTGAGAAGTAGCGTTCATGTATAGTTTCATAATATGAGTGTCTTCTGGTTGATTCGAATGTATACAGTTGATTGAACACATTTACAGAATGGTGACAAGACCTGTTTAAATAAGTAATAAGACGGACTTTTACTTCAAGTAGGAACTAGTCACCTCACTGCATCTTGAAATATACTGACTGTACGAAACGACCATCGATCACCTACTTATATTATTATTGTAATTTAAAATTACTTTTTTGGAACGTGCTTAATTTGGTTCACATTAATAAGTAGGCATTTTGTGATCCGAAATCACTTCAACTGAATGTAGAGCCCAAGAGAACTTGTAAATAAATGTTTTATAATAATAGCACTATATTGTCGTTTCATTTCCCTTTTTATCGACTGGAATAGGTATCGATGCACTGATATCAGTAGGTATCCTTTTTTCCCCTTAGGCCAGTACAATACATGCATTTACGATACCTGTGGCATATCTATACCTATACTCGTATATCGACGGTCTCACAGCAACACCCCACATCGTCATTTTTGACGAAAATGCGTTATGCATATCGATGAATGCGCCTTCTTGTTACACATTGACTAACTTTCTTTCGTAAGTTCATAAAGGTGGGTATTTATGTTGTAGAAGTACCACAGTTATATTGAATAAGTATAAAAAATATTAAAAAATAAAATAAAAAAATTGATCATGGGAGGAGAAAATCGTTAGAAGGCGGTTTTCCAGCCCTCCTGACAAGTTGGGAAAATGACGATTTGGGGTGTGGCTGTGAGACCAACTATAAATAATATTTTACTACACGTTATAACGCATAAAATACGCAGTGCCACGAGAGATGGCCTATACACAGACTGCCACATGAGATCAGTGACGGGCCGTTCCACCGGTTTCATGGATCGGAACGAACCGTTCCGATCCAGGGTGGGATCGGGTAAATTAGCGAATTTTCGAAGAAAATGTAGCTATTGTTCTCAGTCCAAAATTTTTAAAACTCGAATTTTCGAAAACTTTTCATACCAAAATCCGTTTCAGACCATCCTGAATCCACTGCCGAAAGACACCAACAATTATAACTTGTTAAAACGGAAATTTTCGCGTTACAGCGTCATCAGCCCGGAAAGAAAGATTTTACGGATCAGTACGGATCCTGATTACGCCCATTTCGATGAATCCATGAAGAATGTGGTTAGAGGACTGATAAATGAAATGCAACGCAAAGACAGATTAGGTTTTCTTGAACAAAGTAAAACACTCTCCATGTGCACATTTTTAGATCCACGCTACAAAAATTAGTTTTTAAGGATCCAATTAGAGCTGAAAACTCCAAAAACTTCCAAATTCGAAACTCCTAAACCAAATTTCGTAATTTTTCTAGTTTTCTTTGGTCGATTCCAATGGTTCGAAGATATTAAACCAAAATTATCGAACATAATAAACCAAAGGTGGGGTATATATATATATTGATGCGATATGTCATACCGGTAGTATTTTGGCCTGCTGAGCACGAATCCGCGAATGGCGAATTAGAATTAAGCCATCGTGTTCTGATTTTTTTCTAACCTCAAAAAATGGGTTAATAACAGTGAAAATCGGGAAAAATACATCGAAAAACCCTTCTTTTTTTCTTACATGTTAACCTATAGGATTCATAAGGATTTAGACCTGCTAAAAATAAATCTGCGATCAGATTTAGACCATCACGTCCTGATTTCAGATCACAGATTCACGAAAAAGAGAGAACTTTTCGAATTTTTGCGGGGTCGCGACATCGTTGTAGGTATTGAGTCCATGTGTAATTATTTTAGCAAAATATTATTTTTAAAAAATAAGTAGAAATGAGGTTTTACAGGTACTTTTCATGTTTTTGCTGTTTTCCTCACTAATTGCTCAATGAACTTCCATTGAACTAATAGGAGCCATTCGTCGTGGTTGTAAACAGGTATCCAGTGCCTCCAAAACCTACAGGGGTCAAATTTAGAAAATTAAGTGTCAAAATCACTTCAAAGAGGGTTTTTTTTTTCATTTTTTAGCGAGAAGTAGGTAGGTACGAGGTATCTCAAGTGTAGAAAAATATGGTATATTCATAATCAGAGCAAAATTTCTTATAAAAACGTCCCAATAATCATAAAATATTGTCATAGTTATAAAATTGTTTAAATAGTTTATTGAAAATTCGCTCTTTAGCTCATGCTGCATGACTGGTTTTCTCGTTCCACACAAATTCGTCGTATATCACACCAAATACCATCACATACGAATTTGACATACATTTTACATACATTTCGAAGGAGTTGTTGGTTTTGTCCTCCCTCGCCAACATCTCGACCGACTTCCCCAGCTCTCCTCTACGTCCAATTACTCCCCACAATTTCAATTTATGTTGTGGGAGTCAGCTAATGCAAGACGGACGATAAATGTTGTGATGCATTAATCATCCCGCCCCCACCACCACCTGCCCCATTGACCACCCACTGACGCTCCGCCAACGCCGACCTCCACACGGCGCCACACGTCCAATTACCCCTCACAGTTTCAATTTACGTAGTGGAAGTCCGCCAATGAATGACGGACGATGAATGTTGTGATGCACTCCCCACCGCCCCCTCCCCCATCCACCCGTGACCACCCACTGCCGCTCCGACCCCCACCGTCTGCCCTCGCCAACACCTCCACCGCTCCCCCTTTACACCCCACGTCCAAGTCCATTCGAGTCCATTGTTTGGCGGTCCCACAATGATCTGCAACTCCTCGGGTATCATGTTAGTGCCATGCACGAAGTACCTATTTGGGTATTGTGACTGATTAGTGCTTGTCGTGGGAATATCACATTGACAATATTTGTAACAGACTATAGTATACGAAAATCATTCCTCTCTGCTTGGAAATTAGAAGTTTCATGTCCAAGGCCTCGCTTCGAATGTTTTATCATGCGTTAGTGCAATCCGTAATGTCTTACGGTATTCTCGTATGGGTATCTGCCTATCAGTCATATTTAAAACCATTATGAATGAATGAATGAATGAATGAATGAAAATAGTGTTTATTCAGTACATATTTCAAATTTTTACAACATTATATTAACACACTTATAAGGCATGGTTTAACCGTCTGCCTAGAGTTGGTCTTTCCAAATAAATTAAATAAATAAATGAACAGTTTATTCTACTTTTTCAATACATAAATACATTGACATTTTACATTCAATAATTAAAATTATCAGTTAAGTATTTGCGGTACCTGTACGCTTGCCTCACAAACCAATACAACTTAGTCCAGTTCTTTCCATTCAGGTAGCCCATCATTTCCTCTTCACCTAGCGTCTTACTCCCCAAATAACTTGCTCGATAGGGACTCAATATAGGGCAACGGCACAAAAAATGAAAAATGCTCTCTTGTTCCCCTAAATTGCATAATGCACATCTCTGAGCCTCGACCTCTCTCCACGGCAGTGCGTTCAAGTACACCATACCTGACCTACATCTCATTATAATACTTAGTACATCTGTAGGGAGGTCATCGTTTACGTAAACTGTCGTGTGGTCCACTAATTTATAGACAGGATGGTACCTACCCGCCCACATCCTTTCCTCATTTCCCTGCCTGAATGCGTCCAACCATCTCTCCCTTATCCCTTTCAGTTGGCTAGACAGAGTATTGACGTCAGCGCCCTCCGTCAGTTCACAATGCAGGGATGCAGCCAACCTGTACCACTCCTTGGCCCAAAATAACTTTTTTTGGAGGACGATTCTTGCTGTTATCTGTGGGAATCGTTCCGAACCATAATTGAGGACCTTCATGACATAGTCCACGTGCAGGGAAAAGAGGAAGTCAAAGAGAGGATCGAACTTAGTCTCCATAAATAGCACGTAGTTGGGAGTGTTTATGGGGAGTTTGAGAACCCTCTTTATGAAGTATCTCTGCACCTTATTAACCTCATCATAAGGCCTAGCGGCCCACGTCTGACACGCATAACCAACGACAGTTCTGACAGCCGCATTGAAAATTTTGATTTTGGATGATAAGGGGACTGCATTATTAGATAGAACCGAATTCCAAATGGAATTCATGGCTCCCTTAGCTTCACAGTACTTGTTATTTAAGTGTTGGCTGAAGGACATGGTGTCCGTCAGCCAAACTCCCAAATATTTATAACCCTTCGAGACATCCACAACCTCGTCCTTGAACGTCCAGGTCTCATCCCGAGCCCGTCTGCCACCATTTTCCCTGCACACCATTATCTTTGATTTTCCCAGGTTCAGCTTTTAAAACCATTATATCGAGGGTCTCACGGCAACTTCCCACATCGTCACTTTTGGCCAAAATAAGTTATGCATACCATTCGAAGCGTCTTCTCCCAGCGGATCGACCTAAGTATAAGAGAGAGAGAGAGAGAGCATGCTTTATTATATATATAACAAAAGTTCTAATACAATATGAAGTCGAGGAGTCATGCATAATCATGGTCCGAAGACCGTCTGATAGAGTTCGCTTCACAATCCATCCTTCCAACCAGTAAACAAAAAATCACATAATTTTATCATAATATATATCACAATATATACCTAGCATATTACGCTAGTTATAAAATATTTTACCAAAGTCCATATTCTTTCATAGCCTCTACTCTAAGCTGCCAAGCTACCCTACAAAAATTAACTATTCTAATATCACAGTTTCTTAACATATTCAAATACTCTGGTTGCGCCATTTCTCTTTGGCCTAAAAATCTTTGCCTGACTGTCATGTAGGCTGAACATGTGCCCACAAAATGGAACGCGTTTTCCGTCTCGCCAGAACTACACAATGGGCACGTCTGAATCCTGTCACCAAATGGACGATACCTCAGTGCCAAAAGATCGCCCCGCAATTTAAACAGCCATCTCGCCTCGGTAAACCCCTTGCACTGTAGAACTGAAACGATTTCTTTCGAGTTCCTCCTCAGTTCCAGATACTGAAGATGATGCTCTGAAAGGGAAGCACTTCGTTCAACATCCGCCCACATGCATTCCGATATTGTTTTTAGGGACTCTTCAATCTGGGCCTTCAGATCACGCACGTCACCACTTCTATCCAACGTAATTCCATACTTGGCCGAGAGCTCATTCCATTCTCTTGCAAAAAACACATTTTGTTCCAAACACCTTTTAGCCAAAAAATTTCGACCAAAGTATAAGTTGGGTACCTAAGTTAAGTAACACTAAATCTCACGATTTATTCTACTGAATTACTCGATAAACATACACATTGGCAGATGGTTTTTTGGCTCTGCTGAAAAGTTGCCGAAATGACGATGTGGGAAGTTGCCATGAGACCCTCGATATATTGTTCAAAAGCGAATAATTAAAATTTTACCGCGCAAAAAGGTTAGATTCCCTACCTCAGAAGTTTTGAAATAATTTAATGTTTTGAATGTAGAGACTATTTATAAAACAATTGTACTTATAAATTACTTACTTAAAAAACTTACTTATAAAATACGTATACATTCAAAACATTAAATTAGTTTAAAACTTCTGAGGTTCCCTACCTTTTTGCGCAGTAACATTTTAATTGGAAACGTTGTTAAAACGTTTTATTCCATTTTCGGGATTTTCGGCCGTATACGATTGGCCAATCGTAAATTTAAAGCTTCCCCTCCGTCTCACTCCTAAAAAACAAAATTTCATTTCCTACAATGGAATAAATCTTTTCAACAACGTTCCCAATGGTATAAAAATTATTGTTAGTCCTAAAATTTTTAAAATACGTATAAAGAGTAATACGTATAAGTACAGTTCACTTTTATTTTTTGATAGTTTAGGGTAGAACCGATAAATTTTATTTTGATCATTTTGCTTATAAATGAATCGAAATGTGATTCTAAGCAAATGATTTTAAGTTACATTTTGATTTTATTGTAGAATACCATTAAAATCGTTTAAGGCGACTGTTCCCTTCAGTACACGTTTTATAACTTATTGAGGGGCGACCGCACTTTTCCGTATTCTGTTTCAGGAATTGTGGAAGTCAGCAAATGAAAGATGGACAATAAATGTTGTGGTGTATTAATACTCCCGCCCCCTTCGCCGTCAATGCCATCCCCCCCCCCCTCGTTCAACCCTTTCCTTTTTATACCCTACGTCCAAATTACCCCCCACATTTCAATTTACGTAGTGGCAGTCTGGTAATGAAAGACGGACGAAAAATGTTGTGGTGTTAATACCCCTCGCCCCTGACAACCCTCTGCCCCCTCCTTCTGTGGTGGAACTCAGCTACGAATGACGGACAATAAATGTTGTGATGTACTAATACTCCCGCCCCCTTCCTACCACCCCACTGCTTCACGCCCACCGCCGTTCACTTCCTTCCCCTCTTCACACCCCACGTCCAATTAACCCCCAAAATTTCAATTTACGTAGTGGCAACCATCTAATGAATGACGGACAATAAATGTTGTGATGTATTAATACTCCCGCCCCCTTCCTTCCAACCTCTCAACCCCCCCGCCATTCATCCCTTTCCTCCTTAGACCCTACGTCCAATTACCCCCTACAATTTCAATTTAGGACAGGTGCACACGAGCGGCATTTATCACGCGATGACGTTGCGGTAACGATCGTCCACCGCGTCCTCCGGTGCACACTTGGGGGTCAGAAAAGCCTCAGTCTGTGTCCAGATGTCAACGGAGATGGAGCTCTACCGGAGGAAGAAGGCAGTATTTTCGTACTTGGCAAACATGTCAGGATTAAAAAACCGGATCACAGTGGATCTCTATACTATAACTACAAGAACTTCTACTCAGTGGTACGACTTGCAATCGCCGATGCAGATTACAAGTTTATTTACATCGATAGTAACATTTTCGAGAGGAGTGATTTCTTCAAGAAACTTGAAGACGACCAACTTAATATCCCCCCCAGTCAACCACTCCCTGGAACAGTTCGCCCTCACATCCCATTCACGTTGATTGGAGACGACGCTTTTTCAATGTCTCAGCGTGTCATGCGACCATTCAAAGGCAAAGTACTGTCAGAAAAGAAGAGGATTTTCAACTACAGATGGTCAAGGGCTCGCCGAAATGTTTAAAGTTCGTTTGGTATACTAGCGAGCAAATGGAAAATTTTCCAAAAACCCATCAACGCCTCCGTTGAATTGACGAAATTGTTGATGAAAACTTGTTGTGCTCTTCATAACTACGTCAGACGCAGAGATGGGTTCAATGAGGATGATGTGAACTCGGATTTCCCTTCTACAGATCGAATCGATACAAATCCCCCACCATCTTCACGCGAACAGAATTCGAGAGGCATTAGCCGATTATTTTGAGTCAGATATTGGGAGCGTCCCATGGCAACGAGACTACATGTAATCATTATTTTGGAGTGTTTTATGAATTTATGTATCTTCTTTTACTTTTCGCTCCAGATTCAACTATAAATATTTTACACATTATTACTGTTATATTATACAAAACTTTTTTAAGTATCTAGGTATGCACCTACCGTGCATGAAATGAATTTTCACTTATAATCAACTTTATACAAAATTACTGTTAGATTTTCACTTACTTATCGTGTTTTTCTTCCCTTCTCCTTTTCCTGCAAAATCTTCACAGAACACACTGCACTCTTGAAGCCACGCAGATCTTTTTTTTTTTTTTTTTTTTTTTTTGTTCTGTCATGGTAGGAATCATGACGAATATCCCAAATTTCGGGATATTTTTTTACTATAGGTATAGGTTTTAGCTATAGGTATTTCGGGGCGAAATGTTACAATGCGTTACCAAACAGCTTGAAAATCAGCCTCCTGGAGAATCCCACAAGTTGTTGAAATCCCATTTCACTGACAGCATTTCTACAGTGTTATAATCTACTAATTTCTGTAAAAATAATTCAATAATTTCTTTGTAAATAATTATGAATTAGTTAATTAATTTGGTAAGAGTTGTGTATGTTTTTTGGACAACAAAGAAGTTCTTATTTACTTTTGTTCAGTTTATGAGAGGCCTGTGTATGGCTAGGTACCGGACTCTTCTCCCTAACTCGAGCTTGTAGCCCACATAGGGGAATAAAAATGAAAAATAAAAATTCTTCAATGAATCCTTTGAGATCACTTTCTACACGAGTAAGCACGTCCATGTGGGAGAGTGTGCATCGAATGATTGTCAAGCAGGTACTGGGGGACCGCAGTTGCGGCATGTTGACGTGGCGGTACCGTGCGATGACCTCAGGCTTGTGTGCATCGCCTCAATGACCTGTGGGTTTTTCACTACCGCAACTGCGGCGGCGGAGAGTTATCGCTCGATAAATGCCGCTCGTGTGCACCTGGCCTTACGTAGTGGCAGTCTGCTAATGAATGACGGACGATAAATGTTGTGGTGTTAATACGCCCAAGACAACCCTCTGTCTGCTCCTTCTGTGGCGGAACTCAGCTAATGAATAACGGACAATAAATGTTGTGATGTATTAATACCCCCCCCCTTCCTTCCAATCTCCCCCCCCCACCCTTCCTTCACGCCCACCGCCGTTCACATCCTTCCCCTCTTTACACCCCACGTCCAATTAACCCCCACAATATCAATTTACGGAGTGGCAACCATCTAATGAATGACGGACAATAAATATTGTGATGTATTAATACTCCCCCCCCCCCCCGTGACAACCCTCTGGTGCCTCTGTCCATCACTTGTCACCAGAGTTGAATTACTTGGCAATTCTTTGTAATGCGTAATTGAAACCCCTAAATTACAATGACATTTATTGTAATTGTAATTACAGGGCCCAGAAAAGTAATTGCAACCACAGCTGATTAAATTTGCAAGTTTTCCTGAGATTTTACATCTTCGAGCTCGTTTTTTGGAAATCCAGTTAACGTGTAAGTACCTATTTTCAAAACATTTTTTTAAATTGTCAGAGCTTGAACTGCAATTATTGCGGTCCTGAGGGGTTCATTCGGCGTATGTAGAAAATAACGCTGAATCCGAAAGTGTGGTCAAAAGTAGAAAAACGTTTTTTCAAAGTGAAGAAACGTGGGTTTTTATGGCAAAAACGTGATTTTCTTTTCAGAAAACTTTAAAAAATCATATCTTGAGAACAGATTGAGATAGAAAGGTCCGGTTGGTGGCTTTCTACTCCATTTTCATCCTAGATTCAGATCCCATTCGGATTCACGCCCGTGAATCCAAATCATTTCGGATTCACATCTCTGAATACGAATCCGTTTGGATTCACACTTGGATAAACTGAAAAATTCAATTCAAAAGGCCAGTATAAATAAATAGTTGTTTGTACCTCGCTACAGGTGTTTTGGTTTATTATCTTCGATAATGAACCATTGGAATCGACCAAAAAAATTTTTTTAACCTCCGTCCGTACGGCGCGCCGCACAGTTGGACGGACAAACGGCTGTTTTTCAGATTTTTAAAAGTGAACGTATAGTTTTTATTTACAGGGTTTTTATTTACAGCCGTTTGCCCCATTTTTTTTTTTTTTTTTTTTTTTTAGGGAGGTTACAAAAAATTTTTGTTTGGTCGATTCCAATGGTTCATTATCGAAGGTTCTCAATGGGTCAAGCTGCGGCGAAACTTAAAGTAGAAATGTCTTAGTAGGCACCTTTATAATTTCCGAGAATACCTATGCTGCCGTCCTTAGCAAGACGGGTGTATCTCTGATTTTGGCGATTTTCGGGTTTTTGCACACCTAGAATCTTTGGAGTGTTCTGCATCTGATGGTACCTCGTTCATGTACCTACGGGTACCAGAAGGTACAAAAAAAAGAAAAAAAACGCTAGTGAAAAAGGGCGTATCTCTGAAATTTCTTGAAATCCTAAGCGGATTAGGCGTGCGTATGTCGTTCCTCCTACGGATAAAAGGCGTATATCATGCCGACTACCTTTCTCTACTACGCAAGAAAGCTGCATCTCAAAAGGGGGTAAAAGTATAATTAACTGGGCGCGAAACTTAAAAAACTAAAATCGCTTGTACTGAAAATCTTGATTTTCGGAGACACGCCCTTCTTGCTAAGGGCGGCAGTATGGTAGGAATGCAGTCTAGTAGTAGGAATGACCTATAACAATCCCCAGCATCTTGTTCCAAGAATCTACTACGGGGTACCGATCTCGCTTCGATCCGGTCCTGAAAAAAGTCACTTTTTTCAGTAACGCACGATTTCGTTCCAATCCGTGTGGATCGGTAAAAATAGACGACCGGAACGGTCCATCCCTACATGAGAACGGTCCATCCCTACATGAGAACGGTCCATCCCTACATGAGATGGCTTATACCTATTATAGTATAATACCACCATGGTGGATAGCGTAGACATCCCACATGACCGTGCGAATTTTTCACCTTTTGCAGGATTTTTGCTACCTGATTGGGTGCTAACCCTCCCTCCTACCAGGAGAACCTTATGTAGAATTACAGGTGTAAATGAAGAGGTACAAGGGTACAAATAAACACAAACATTGGATTTTACAGGTTTTATTAGTTTTTTTGTGCCAATTTGTACAAATGGTCAGTAAGAAGTACTATATTATTATGCACCTTCAGTTTTGTTTCAATATGAAGGAATAACAGAACGTAAAAGCATACATTGTAACAGAAAGAGTAGATAAATTTCCGATAGAAACTCTTTACTGTCTAAATTGCTATAAGATATAGTTTTTCTTTCAAGTCTACAACTTCAAGCTGAATTTTTTATTTAAATTTTTTTTTCGTTACACCGTCAAAAAACATGTAAGGCAATTTTTGGCGTTATGTCTCTTGAACAGAAAAGATATGGAAATTTGATTTGAAAAATCGTCAATTGTCGAACAAATCAAAAAATTTGACCTTCGACGAGATGTCAGAAACTAATATGGTAAATATCCAGGAGTTGAACTCGAAAGTTTTTAACTAAGGCGACAAAGAATCTTTTTTAAAAAAAGACTAGAATATCATTACCTTAATCAATACAACTGCTCCTAAAACGCGATATGGTTCTATAAACAATAAAGCTTAGAGTTTCGTCAATTTTTCATTACAGGATTATTAACCAGAACTTGAAAAGAACACAATTGCTATAATTTAAAACCTGGTTGCATCCTCTCATAACAAACTACTAGACCTTATCGTTTATTTGGGATCAATAATTTTTTTCGGCTAGAAGAGAACTGAAGTATCGTAAAAAGAGAGATTTCTTAAGAGTATTTTCTAAATTTAAAAAACAAAACAGTTCAATCTTCATTTTCATACTTTTTTTTAAACTAATTCATATCTTTTTAAAAGTAGAGATACATTTCGTAGTGCCCCTTTCATTACATTACTCACTAAACAGGGCACAGGAGTAGTTTCCATTTAATTGTTTTACAGAATAGAAGGTTTCATTTTCCGAAATCACTAAGAGAGAAAGAAGGTGCAATAGCAAATCAACAAATCAAGGACCAATCCACAAACAGCCAGGATCATCTGAATATAAATAAAAGTTTTGTTGTTGTTGTAATTTCACAATGACATATCATAACACATGAATCAAAGGATTAAGTGGATCCATTAAACTTAATTATACTGCTTGTCGATTTCAACTTCAATTTTTTTTTTCCTTCACGATTTCAATCGTTTGCTCCAATTTCTCAACAGTTTATCAACAAAACTGATCAAACATAAACAAGTTTGTTTCCCATTGGGTTCGTCGTTAATCACTTTTTTTTAAACATTTAAGAGTCGCCAAGTCAAAATCAAACCACTGGTCACACATGGATCACTTCGATTTTTTAATTTTATTTTTTTTTTTTTTCAAAAAAAAAAAAAAAAATACTAAGAGTAATTTGCGGATAACAAAAAACAAGTTTTTTCAACAGCGAAAAAAGGTAAAAAGGGCTATTTTCAACATTAAAAAACCCTTTATTTCATCTTTCAGCGGGGAAACTCATTAAAAAATCGATTCATTCTCCCTCTCAACTCTTAACGTTTAAATTTTTTTCCAACGATCTGTCCATATATCACAGTAGATTTGAGATTGCTCTTGTTTCTTTGTTTAAAGAAGAAAAAAATATTCAAAAAATAAAAAAATCAATTAACAAAAACCTCAATACAATAACCGGTTTTCAACAAGATTGTCTCAAAGAATGAAATGAAACGAAATAACATCAATATCTTTAAAAAAATGATATAAAGAGAGAAAATAAAGGACATTTCTCAAAGGTAACTAATATGTGAAGGTAGTATAGTAAACAATGTCACTCACTATTACATCAATCAATTTTGACAGAGTCTGTAAGTTTTAATACTATTTTAACAGTAGAGTTTTCCATTACCTCTTTCTTTAGAATACTAGTAAGGATATTGATAAATATTGCCTCGTGCGTTGTAATTTGAATAGATTTGTAAAGTGATGAAATCCAAAATCGTATCGTCCTTGAGCCCCTCTTTCAAAAATTTGTTTTGGATTGGTTGGAAATTGAGCCTTTATGATTTTTTTTTGTTGGTGATTTTTTTCCCCGTTAGGACCAAAACTTTTCTGACTCACCTTGCCGTTGTATCTGAAACAAGAATTCTAAGGATAGATTCAAGTGTTATAAATGAAGAGGTATGTAGCGTAGCGGGAGCTTGCACATCAAGTTAGTGGAATCTTTGAGGTCAGTCAAGGAAAAAAAAGTTGTGTCCGTTCAAAACCGAAATTAGTCACTCGAATTGTGTATTTACGAAAACTCTTCAAAGAAAGATCCAAAAAATCTGTCCACAAATCCTTGCCATACGGATGACTATGGAGTGAAGACGTGTGCCATTATCTTAAAACCAATTGTACAAGTCGATATCATGCCTGGGCAATTGTCACAGCGAATTTCCAAAGACAATTAAGCAACAACGAAGAGTTGAATATTATTGGATTTTTTCCCACTGCAAATCCGTTTTAGAGTTAAAGTTAGAGTAAAGAAACCCTAGAAGTTCAACTGGAGGAGAAAAAAATTATTAAATTAATAAATTGTACGGCTTATGTATTACACTGGTCTACAAAAAAAATCCAAATATGACCCCAATTTCTTTTGCACATTGATCCAAACCCTCCAAATACCTGCCAAAATAGAGTTTTTCGCCTATTTTTCCCTTACATTTTCGTTTTTGTTGACTCCAATGGACCTGACAAAAATAATCGAGGGCAACCATTCGAAAGTTTACACTCTCCTGCGTCGAATTCGTAATTAAATTGGATCTCCTGTCTCTGTTAATGTCGAGGCCATTTCACCATATTTCGCTAAAATCAATTCAATTTGTCAAGCGTTAAAAAATCGTAAGGTCGCTAATTACAACTTTTGAGAGTTCCGGTTGGTCTCATTCGACGCAGGAGAGTGTAAACTTTCGAATGGTTGCCCTCAATTAGTTTTTTCAGGTCCATTGGAGTCAACAAAAACGAAAATGTAAGGGAAAATAGGCGAAAAACTCTAATTTTGTAGTTTTTCAGTGGATTTGGACGGTGTGGATCAATGTGAAAAATAAATTGGGGTCATATTTGGATTCGGCATGAAATCTCCTACAAATCAAGCCCCATTATAATTATTTTGGACGAAGTTGTAGTAAAAAATCATACAAACGTCAAAAAATCGCCCAACCGAAAAACGGACAACGGGTTCGGCTTCAGCACCCTCAAAAACACCCATCCATGATAAAATGAGGCCGGCAACTTTCAGGTCACTTTTTTTTGTAGACCAGTGTTATGCCACTCAATATGTGACTGAAGAAAAATCAAAATTTGCACAAAATATCAATACTTAGTTGTATAACTTCAGTTTCTTCTTGGCACTTGCGAGAAATATTGAGGTACGTAATTTAAAACGGTCAAGAAATGTGTGCTTTCACTGCCACATCAAGTGTAATTAACAATGCAGATTTGTGAAGTTTGGGCTCAAGACAGAAAAACTCTACATCCTGAGCAATTATGGGCGCCAAAAGGTAGTTTATATTGTGGGCTGAAGAAAATGAAGAGACTCACTTGGGGTCGTGAGTAGCGATTTCTACACTGAAGCGAAGGAGATGACTGAGGCAAGATAACTTACTGAGACACGAGAGGGGTAAAGAAAATATGATCGCTACGTTCCATAAGATCATTATTGGGGGAATCATTATTACTCACCTAACTATTTAGGTCACTACCAGAATGTGTATCCTCCGTCACTAGAGCCAGTGAGGAAGCCGCTCTTCTTCTGAGTGAGAGTGATGTTGTGTCCGGCCATGGCGGCGAGCTGTGCAGCAGACGGAGGAACGCCTGGGGGCGGGCCTGGCACCACTGGGGCGCTTATTCCATCAAATCTGGCACCACCGTCGTATGAATTCTAAAAAAAATTGGAAAAAGGGAGTAAGTTAAGGTTCGTCTTCTGGTTGATCACATCATTAAATGATTTTGTTGAAACTATTATCGTAAAAATTAACTAGACTGTCAGGATACATAAACATTCACAGTGAAATCGACTGATGGAACAGTTGATAGTGGAATTCTACTAGCTCCACTACCACCACTTATACATTTTTATGGCAATTTCGTAAGTATTGCGCTCTTCCAATATTGGTATGATATACAGGGTGTCAGGGTTAAGGTCGTACCACCGGCTTAAGATCGAAACTACAACCTACAGGGAGCCGTGCGTGGCTTGGAGGAGTGGTGCTCCGCGAACTTCCTCTTCTTGAATCCGTCTCAGCCCCTATTGCTCGACTAAACCTTGTGTGGTTCTGATCTTCAGAGGCTGGATGAGGTGGTTGATCTTGGTGTGCGCTGTGACGGGAAGCTCAATTTTTCGGGGCATAATGATGGGGTTTCTTAAAAGGAATACCCGCAAATTCTGCAGTGTGAGTGCCTTAGTTGTTCTGTACAAGACTTTGGTTCTTCCGCTCCTGGAGTATGCATCCCTGGTATGGACACCCTGCTATGCAGGCATAAATACACGTTGGAGAGAGTGCAGAACTCTCTCTTTCGCTGTTTTCCGGGCAGCACACGGTTTTCAGGGTTGCAAATTTAGGTACACACTACCCGTAGGGGCCCTAACAACATAATATTTCATATTATAAAAAAATCGTAGATACAATGCGCTTATGCAAAGTCTTTATTAACTGGGCTATTATTCCAAATTTCGCGCTGAATAGCGAGCCTTCGTTTGAATTTTGAAAACCTAAGACTGATCAGAAGGCTCGGTATTCAGCGCGAAATTTGGAAAAATTTTCTTTTCTCGTTCATTCCTGAGATGAGGTGGTTTCATCATTATAACGATTTTGCAGTATTTTCTAGATTATTGTCAAGTATTTACCTGTACAGGTAGAAATGCTTAAAATCAGAATCATTTCACAATAATTTCATTCTGGGGAGCCTACAGTAAGCTAAAAGTAGTAAATTTTAGTGTGAAATTGCAGGTAGTTTTGGAATAAAACAGAATTTGGTCTCTCCTGAAAATTTGGGGGAAATGGGTGAGGCTATGCGAAGACATGTAATACGGTTTCAACTGTAGATAAGAGTCTTCATGACCCACGTTTTGCCTTATTCAAGTTATTCGATAAGCTACCCGATAGATAACTGTATTCTTACTACACCTACCTGTTCATATATTTTGTACATGGCAACAACAGCATGAGACTTGGCCCAAGAAAACAAATTAATACAAAAGAGAAAAGTGGATATATACTCACAGGAATCATAATAGCAGGTCTCAGTTGGGGTTGTGGATAAGAGTATGCCAGGGGGTGATAGTACGCCTGCATGGGAGTGAAAGCAGAAGCGTAGTACCCAGCAGGGCTCGCAGCTTGGCTGTACATCGGTGTACCCACTCCGACGTGGGAGTACATTTGCTAGAACACGTGGTTCATATTAGACATGCATTTAGCGATAATTTCGACTGGTAGTAGAAGAGTACCAGAAACTCTGGTTTCCCATATTGGATCACATCAGTACGACTGATTGTTTCCTCAATGTTTCAATCAGATGAGATATATACCTGTTGGGCAGCCATGATAGCAGGGATCTGCTGATCATACGGGGGCGGGGCCTGGCCAGGATAGAGCTGCTGGTAAACGGCATAGGGCGAGCCAGCCAACTGCTGAGGGGCTGCCGAGGCTGAAATTGATGTAAAATTGGTGAGTATTGAGTACACGCTGATGGGTACAGTGCTGGCCATTCTACTCAGCGAATTCAATCAAGGGAGAAGATTATCAGCATTCACAATAGAAACCATAGGTACCAATAATTTCCTAATGTGAAGTGACATGTCTCTGTCATGAGTGCTCTGGTTGTTAACGGCCATAGCGAAATACCCAGTCAGCTATGGAGCAATCACAGTACCCAGTAACGTATCGTATTCTTGTTCAAGTTTCTGTACTATGGCCCACTCGAACAGCAGAAAGCTAAAATAAATCACAAGAACAACCTACAGCTACAAGCTGACCCCATAACTAAATAAAATGACCAGCGGACCAAAAATAGTGCCACACAGCGGTCCAGAAATAGTGCCACACAGCTTTTCAGCTTGAATTATGGTGGGGACATCAGGTACCCTCAGATCCTGATCCCTGAACATCTTTTAGATATCAATTTCCATGAGGCAATCTGGATCTCTGGCGAGACTTTTTATCTACAAGTTTTGGACTAGTTCCTCCACTCAAAGCTTCCACTATGGGTCCACTATGCTAAAAATTACATTGGTTTTATCATTATGAGCAAGTCTTCACCTCCCTTGACCCTCTAGGGTCGTGGATGCACGAATTTTCTCAGGAAGAGCATTGTACAATTTAGCACGTCTAAAAACAAACGCCAGGTGGCCACGAACAGTATTTCTAAAGGGCACCGCAATGAAACAGCGATTTCTGGCCCTGGTTACTCCTTCTTCGAGGGAGGAAATATAATTTTCTTTAACAAGTTTGAATGCCAAAACGTCAGAACTCTAATTTCTTTGAACATTTGCACGGTGGGATATCTCATTCTTTTGTTGAGGAGGACTTTACAAGTAGCTTCTGGGCCACAACAACTGAATCCAGAAGCTCTGCTCCACCTCCTCCCGATATACCTTCTTCATATACGACTACATGTACCTATAATCACCTGTTCAGGCGTCTTTGTCAAGCCAAAGCCCAACACGTTGCTCCCAGCGGTCAATGGTATAATGTTCAGGCATAACAAAAAGGCTTGCTACAAGTTGTGTCCATATTTAACGTTGCTAGATGTGTCCATACACGCTCTGTATCCAACCCGACATTGCTGAGCATAATATAACCAACGTATAACGTATATTATACGTCATACCCTCTTACAGTTAGCCGACTGGGGCAAACAGTCGCGACTACCCCACAGCTTAAATATGTTACCAATCTCAATTCTAATATCCAGAAACACTGTACAAAGGAAACAACCCCAGCGACAAACCGGCTTCATCTACCAACACCATTCACATAACACGTCGTAGATGATAAGAAATTTACCAGCATACGCAGCAGCGGCCGCTGGGTGGGGTGGTGCTGGCACATAACCGGCAGGAGCCTGGGGGGCAGTTGGGTAACCTGCACAAAACGGAAATGCCTTTTTAGAAAAGTATTACACCAAACCCGAAATCGAGCAACAACCATTTTCCATCCAAGCGACGCATGCTTTAAGAGATGGGCTTTCTACCACAGCTTGGTTTCGATCGTTTTATTATGAAAACTAAATATTCAACATATTACATTTTTATTTTTGAACATCAAAAACCAAACTGCTTTTTTTTCAACTTGCTTCCAAAATGTTTTTTTTTATAGCAAATGCAAAAAATAAACAAAAATCCTGTTATGTGGTCGATTCAAATGCAAAAAAAAAAAACATGCACATGTGTAGGTAAACCTTGTTAAACAATACTAAAAATAAAGGTTATCTTTACTGTTAAAGTAACACTTGTCAAATTGTCAAAAAATGGTACAAATCCCATCCTTATTCCCTTCTATAAAATGTAAACGAAACGGGCTTAGTTTGCACTTAAGTGTTACATTACATCAGAGCACTTAGTGCTAATAAAATTGCCTCGACGTGATACAATCACCATGTCAATCTACTGCAAACCACCACCCTTATCTTACCCTGCAGTGAAGTTTCTTGTTTTGACTCGAAATTAACCAAATTCGAGCGAAAATTCACTGCAAGGACGTATGGATAGATAAATTTTAAAAAATTATTGTTATGAGCATACAGCAATTATTATATACACTCAGTAGTAAACAAAATGGTCAAAATATACATTAATACAAAAGAATCTCTATCCAAACCCATACAGTCACACAGCATTTTGTCTTGTACGAAACAAGAGACGCGTTCCCTAAACCATACGTGAACGCATCTAACCATAATCTATCGTTCGAATACAATAAAGGTGATAATAAACCATTACAGCTCCGATTGAGGCTACATTGCTTCGTTTTTTATAAGTCAAGAAAATAAAGAAAATTAAAGAAACTAAAAGAATATTGTGCGAATATGCCAAAATTGTACAGCCTAGAAGTATTGCGCTAAAATTTTCAGCGGTCTATTTTTGGGCTCTCCGTGGTAACACCATCCGTTACGCCGAACCTGTGGAAGATGAAATTAACTAAAGAAATAACTGAAAAATAAAGTTTGAAAAAAATTGAGATACGATCATGGCTCGAATCTTTTGATTCTACGCTTTAAAAAAAATCGTTCATTCGAAAAACGGCGTGAATTTTGAAAATACGTTTTCAATTATCGTTTTCTGTACAGAAAAACTGAAAAAAAAAATAAAGAAAAAAATCGAAAATAAAAGTAATTTAAAACACTCGACTATTCGGCGGCTAGAGAATTTTGGTTCAGGGCCTTAGTGCAAGGGGGGTTTAGAGAGAATTTCAAACTGGTAATGGTTGAGGCCTCGTTATAAACGAAACCAAGAATAAGCCACCACTATTATGACGGACGATGCGAAGGATATATTTAATTAGCCAATCAATTATTTCATAGAACGGAGTTTAATAAAGTGGGGTACTTAGAGAATATCCAATGTTATAGAGCCGACACCTACTTCGAAATTAAAAGGACGAATTGTAAAGTTATTACAGCAGATTTCAGTCAAGTTATATTCGTTTTCCTATTTCAGCTTTTATTTTAATTTTTTTTTATTTTGTTTCAAATAATTTTTAATTAATAATTCGTCGCCCGAGTCAATGAAAAAGATGTGTGCCTATAATTTTATAAGTATCATGCCATGCAAATCCCCATTCAACTAATTTGCCAAACGGAATCACAAAAAATTCGCTTTCACTAAAAACAGAAACAAAACATCATGCAAAACTTAAGAAATAGCAGGAATATCAAGGTATGTGGTTTGTTTAATCTATTTGGAAATAAAGAAACGCATCACAGTTTCAACAGTGGATGATGTCATTTTGGAAATACAAGTACCGTCTTTTTGATATTCTTACTAATAAAATCGTACCATGACCATGCAGAAAACCATCAAAGAAAAAACAATTTCAAAGCAGGCTGATTAATAAGTTTGTTCAAGTGAATTCAGAGGAAGTCAATACCAAGTGAACGAAAAAAATCTTGTTGTGGAAATAAATGTTCAATTTGTACCAAATAATGGACTGTTTTGACGCCAAAGTTCAGGGTAAATTTTACGTTTTTAGGTGGGAAGTGAAATGAGTGGACGCCTTGTATGGATATTAAAATGAAGAGAAGGTCGACTCAATTGAACAAACTGTTTAGAATAAAGCAAAACGAGCTGGTTGCGATGCTACGTTGGAGCATTCCCAAGTAGAGAGAGAACGAATCTGAGCGAACCTTCGGCAAGCGACCTTGAATGGTGATTCATTATTGCAATATAGTGGCATCGGCCACCACGAGATGATATCAGCCGTAGTCATTTAAACATGACATGTGCAGCAATTTATTGTGTTTAATGAAGTTGATCATATCTATTTCGTACATCTGACGCAAAACACACTTAACTGTTCTCAACTGTCCATGATATAAGGGTAAATAATATAATATATATAATTTATATGAAACATGAAGAAGGAATTGGCTGTGCAAGCCTACTTTGACTCGGGAGTAAAATACCTAATAGTGACGTTTTACGTTAAATGACTTTTTTCTGATTCAACTAAACAAGTGTGGCGTTCAAACTGCTCAATATAGAATTTCTAACCACTGTATTATGTAACCTAATTCACAAGGAGAAGGTTTACCGGAACAACTAGACAGCACATTTGCATTTGCCAATATTTCAACCCATCGTGGCAACTCATTATGAACATTTAAATTCATTTGTTTCGACAGAAAAATACCGCTTATTTCACACGGAAGTTTCTCAAGGTTGACTTCCCGAACATACAGTGGGACCCAGTCGATTTCTGGAATGAAGTGATCAACAGTCTTAGAAGTCCACCAGTAACGTTATTGAGCTCAAGATAGGACTCAACCAAATATTTTTTTCAACACATGGAATCATTAACGTATTTCTAAGCAAAACTGAATGTATACACGATATCGGACCAGCTGATATTCATTCCATGAACCCGACCTCTAACGAAAGATTGAAGAAACTGCAAACACACATCGACCAGAATTTGTTGTTAATTCACACAAATGATTACTAGTTAACACGATTTTAAAAGTTGAACCAGAAAACCACCGAAGTTTGAAATGGGTTGGCTTTTTGTTCATTTTTTTAAAACGTGTAAAATAGTAATCATCTGTAGGAATTAACAACAAATTCTGGTCGATGTGTGTTTGCATAATTCGAATTCTTAGAACTCTGAAGGTAGAGTTAATTAGGTACTTCTTTACCAATCAATTGGAGTGGACGTTACCTACAGAGATCTTACCGAGAAAATTATAGAAGTAGGTGAGAAATCAACTCATAAAACTGTCAACTACCGGTCATTTTCGCCCAGATAAGGAATATGGGCATCAAGGTTAACAACGGTGAGCGAGTCGTTCAAACTGATTTTCAAAAGACTAAAAAGCCTGAAAATACAGTTTATGACTCTCAACAGTAAACAGCACGCAGATTGAAAAGGAATATCTCAGACGAGCCATAATTCTCTATACAAAAGATAAGGACGTAAATTGTCACTATTCTAGTCATTTTCCTGGAATTATTTCGATAACTATTATTTTTGCACTGGCACGTACAACCATTGAAACTCTTTGAATACAACGTTTATTGACAAACAAAATCGAAACCCATTGAAATTAGCCCCATAACATGTCATTTGGAGGAAGTGAGAACCAAATTTTATTGGTGCCCTACTAACTTCTTACACGTAATCAATCAGTTTACGTGATCTTGCTGCAGTTGCTGAGAATAATCTATTGAACAGTTTCAACATGGTACGCAGAGCAATTGTGTACAGTTACACTTTGATGTAAGTGTGAGTAGGAAGGGCGGTGTAAGGGACGACATTTTGATACCACAGAATTCAACTCGAAAGGAATACGACCTCCATTCATCGCCCTGTGGACTAGGGAGCCAAGGGTATAATGTTACCAAGCCACGAAGTGGAGGATGTTGGAGAGACGGGCAGGTCACATTTGATGATACATCGAGTGGTGGACTGGGCAAGAGGGGGCTGCCGTGACCCAGATGCCACTATTGATTTTACTTTGTCGCCTCCAACACCCCCACACCCTTCACCTTCGTTCAAAGGCTCAGCCCAGGACGTTTTCTGCGGGTGAAGGAGCCACCTATTGAATCAGGGATCCCCTTTGCTGAATCGAACGAAATTTGATACAGGAACGTGAAGAGAGCCCACCACCAACAAGGTGTTTTCACGTTCAACACACACACAAAAAAACCCCACAGCCAAATACTCAACCTTCTAGATATCCTCCGTGCAAGTTATTTTGTTATTTGATAGATCCTCGGCTTATATGTACCGAGCGCGAATCTATGTACACACAATGCCAGACTTACGCCTCCAGATAAGTGGCATAGAAACCAACCCCAAGGTCGTTGCAGTATTTGAAGAGAAGGGAAGGAGGGTGTAGTTGACAGAGAACCTGTAAGGTTTTTGAAAATGAAGTAATTCTCAAATGTCAAGATGCCACTATTGATTTTACAGGGGCGTGCTCCACAGGCGATGGGGTCACCTTTGCCCAATCCAACGATATTGGAATCATCTGCATATAGAGGGCCTAACAGAACAACAACCGCAGCTGGGCCTCGTGGAGGGGAATATTTTCAACAAATATCAGGGTGGAATACTTCGAGATGATGAAATTCTGATGATAATCCATCTAATCCATAATCCGCGTTTGTTTGAGCGAACTTAATTAAAAGAGGTCTCAAAAACCTAAACAAGCTGATGGCGGTTATTCCAATAGTTTCAGACACTATAAACTGAAGTACCCTAAGCCATCGAACGAATTTATCAGCGCATCGTAAACAACCTTTGCCAGACTTGAACCAAGGGAAGAAGGAGGGGCGGATCCAGACTTTGATCTTGGGGAGGATCATGAGGATCAATCATAACTTAAACTTACTTACAAAGTTAATTCTTTCTATTGCATATAGAGCGTTTAGAGGATCACAGACAATAACTGAATTTCTATCTGATTTTGGAATTTTTTGATCAAACACTTTTCGCACGCCAAAGACGTCCATGTTCGAATTCAGCCTTAGTATGGACCTCGAAATTACGCCCAGACAACTACTGTAATATTGCCGATTTTTGGCTCACGGGGGTCATTCCACCCCTCCCTCCAAATCCGCCAATGGGGAAGAAGGTGATATTTTGAAGTAATCCTTGGGAGACTGATTCAAACTGTAGTGGTACCAGCCACGACCTACAACACATGTCCCACAGCTCTCACAGAAAAACCAAGACGCTTTCCTGACTGACAAAAAAAAGTACGCCTGGTCTACAAACCAAAATCAACGTCTCATATGATCAAACAATTTCTCACATTCAAGTCACTACCAACGTCTCACAATATTAAAACTACAATTTCGCCGCCAGATTCGCTCCTCCTGCATAACATTATAATTCTAGAAATCTACCATTCCCCCACCCATTTCAAAATACGGCCATGCAATAGCTACTCAAACCAAAAAAAGCATCCAAGAGAAATTATAGCTACGAAATTTCAACCTTTGTTTCCCTTCAAATCTTCAAAACGTTCAGTTCCTGACGACTCCAGAATTTCAGTTAAATTATTGACTCAATTAAAACTCAAGCAAGAATGACCAATTCCAAAAACTTACAGCAACTTCTGGAAAATCGTGCTGGGAAAACATGAATTCGTACGTTGAGTAAAATACGGCCATACAAAGATTTTGGCTTCCGGTACTTAATCTTTGAGCTTACAAGATTAAACAAGTTAAAATCAGACACTTTTGTTTTGTTTGAAGATTTGAACAAGTTTAACCAAGTCGAATAGTATTAACAGTAATGAACCATAATATTCTACTTCATGCAAATACAAAATAAGTTTGAAAATACCTAGGGCACTTGCTAATGCCCTAAAAGTGTTTTCAAACTATTTTCGAACCAAACCGTCCCACCAAATGAAACCACATGCTACATGCAAATCTAAAAAAATAAACCAGTACATCATGCATTTGCAAATGTTCGTGAATCTAGCTTTCATATAAGTATACTTTTTTGTATTCATTGTTTTTTTAGGCGTTGAGGAAAGTCATTATCCGCTCATTTTTTCCATTAGGTAACTTCGACGGTTTTTACAGGTATCCATTCGAAAAACGTGGGGGTTAAACCAAAAATGTCCTCTCTTACGTTTTATAAATTAAATTGAACAAGAAAAATGATCGTTGGATTTTTCTTTGGAAATCAATGTGGATTAAAAGAAAAACGAATCAAACAAAACCAACTTGTCACTGCCGATATGATTTGAAAATAAGAACAGAACGATAAAGTCAACTGTGAAAATTGAAAATATTTTTCATCGAATCAGAATTGAAATAATAAAAGTATACCAGAAAATGTGGCAAAATTCGAACCATTTTCGTAAAAAAACAAAAAAGATAGAAAATAGAGAGGTTTGCTTGTAGAGGGGTTCCTAAAATACGAGTAGTAAATGTGGATGATAGAAAGGTGAGGAACGTTGGAAGTGGATGATGAAGAAAAATAAAATAAACTGGTTTGCAATTTTTCTTTTTTTTAATGTTAGGGTGCAAACCAGATGATGAAACAATGCTACATTTTGAGTTTGTTGGAACTATGTATCTTTTAATTGGTTTTATTCAGCAATTCTGTTCAAAGAAATTTCAACAAAAGTAGGCAGTTAGGGAGGTAGTAAACACGGAATCAAAATCGGAAAATTAAAAAAAAAAAAGTGGGCGCAAACTGAAATTTCCAAGTGGATTTGTGGCGTTTCGTCACGAACAGTCTCAACAAGATGTGTAGTAATGTTATCCCACATTGAGGTCTCGGTGTTTCTTGAACCTGACAAAAAGCCACATTTCACATTCAGATTGAGGGAGGAGGTGACGATCACATTGTAGTGGTGAAGGACTGGAGGGGGGGGGGGGGGGTGGAAAAAATTAATAAAATGAACTCAATTGAACAGAACAGCTGAGGGTAATTCATGCAAGTCCTTGCTAGAATGCGAATCGACGAGTGTCTCATTCTAATCATTCCCGAAATACTGTAATTGTATCAAGTACTTACGATTATAAATCCCACTAATAACAGAGCCTTGCGCGGGGTGATTAAAAATCAGTAGTACTCCGTTTCAAGCAAGAGCAGAACCTTTTCTTCGATTCAGATTCTAGCAAGCATCAAAAATTTACATAATGCAATTTGAGTTCTACAACTAGTGTTCCTAAACAGGGTACAATGAGAAGGAAAACACACAAGCACAAGAAAGTATTATATAGCAAAAGTAACACACAGAGAGAGTAGAAGGTGTGAAAATACGTTTATATTAGTAAATACGAGAATTCAGGCCCCATTGCGACGATCCGTGGGTATGAAAAAGCTGTAACGGATATATATGGTTAGTGAGTTTACCAACACTAATACACCAAGTTGTAGCCTCAGATATCCATTTTCCCACGCTTCCGCCATAAGAACTCTGAAATAAGAACATACACATAGCAAATGCATAACATAAAAAACTGTGCCCTTCCAAACTTCTTGTAGTTCTTGCGCTTATTGAAAATATCCACGAGTATTTGCCAATCTTGGGGAAGTGGTTGAAAGCGTCGACGGTTTTAGGTGAAAGGCCAGTATAAATAGTGTAACCGAAAGTTCAATGTAGCTCATTCAACGGAAAACAATCTCGAAATAGTTCAAGTTAGGACAGTTTCAGGGCAGAGGCGTGAGGATTTCGTATCAAAATAAATGTCTGCCCATATTGTCTCGGATTTAGACTTAGCCACCGCTTCGGTATCTGGTTTCGTCCAGATTCCAAGGAATAAAACTGAATATCCAAGTACTCCTACGTATATACTCATAAGCACGATGAACTGTGCCCATAAGGCTTGACATGGAGAATCTGGACCTACAGCTTGGTAGAAGTTTTTGTTGTTCGTTGAGGGAGCTCGACCATTTAATGAGAGCAAATGCCTCACACTATCAGGAGCTTTTGTTAAGGAATATATCCTTTGTGCGGAAAGGATGAGTCACCGCAGTATCAGTCACCGCTCATTTACTCTCGGAGTATACTTGCATCTCGACTTGGTCTCTGAGAGCTGTTTCAGAGTCACGGCAAAAGGGCAATGATCACGATTTCGTCGTGGAGTTGAAGAGAGAGCACCCCGTGATATTACTGCTTAAAGGACGATTTTATTCAACTTTTGCGATACGAGCAATCAAATATGCCTTGCTACACGATAGAACCCAACCTGGTAATTATCAAGCTAACACTCATCAAGGTCAGCTCGGCGAACTCCTTACGAATAGACTGTCCACCAACTCTACAATATAGTTCCAATGATGCAGCATGGCTATGAGAGCGAATTTTTGAAGAAATGAATGATTTTATGTAAAATGTTTCAATTTTACTGGTTATGTAAAAAGAAAATTGTCTACTTTTTTGCCGAGATATCTCATTTCGTTATCAGATTAGAGCAGATGAACCGTCAAGAACATCTGAAGTAAAAACCACGATTCTTCATCTTCAAATTGCTCCAGTTTGAGAACGGACAAGATATCGCAATTCTGACTTCACCATCGTGTTCAGCGTTAAAACATCTTTAAAATGAGGTATCATTTGTCTGACTGTTCCATTTTGGGAATTTATGGGCAATGTTTCCCCTCAAACTCCCCAAACCAAGTTGCCCAATTCTGCCAAAGAACTTTTTATATCAATTCTATCGAAAATATCGTCTGGAATGAACACACACATATTTATATAATATAATTATATTTATATATATATTATATACATATGATTTTTTTCTCTTTTGGCAGTTAATTCAGGATGGTCTTAAACGGATTTTGGCACACTTTTGTTTCGGAAAATCGAGTTTTAAAATTTTTGGGCCGATAACAATAGCTACCTATACATTTTCTTCGAAAATTCTCTAAAAGTGAATGAAACGCTCCTAAACCACAAACGTGATTGTTGATCCACACATAAATATGAAACCTCATCTTTGGACCGGCCCAAACGTCTACACAATCACGAATAAAATAACTTTTGAATAGTCCTACGCCACATTTGGCGAGGTCAATTCTTTAAATTTGCGATCAATATCAAGGTTTAATAGTTAATTTCATTGTGAGCTAAACACTGAACAATTTATTCAAAAATAGTTGCTTTCAAGGCTATTAAAAGCAATTTAAGATTTAATATCGAGCTCGACGATAATGCGTTTGTATCCCTGATAGAACCGCATCGAGACAATGTAATTGTAGATATTTGCACATTGTAGAAGTGTGTTTTGCTCCTCGACCAGGTCATTCGGAACAGTAGGTACGGAACCAGCAGGTAATCGATAGCGTTCGGGTGCTGTCCCATGCGCACAAAACCACCGCGCTCCCCCGATTCCTACAGCCGTAGGCACAATCCGTTAGTATTTCACTCGACAGAACTGAGTACTTGGATGTCGCTCTGAATTCTAAATTATATTTTCAACCATACAATTCTCTAAGATAACAGCAAACCCTCATTACGTCGGTTTGGGAAAAAACGTGTAATAAAAACACCTAATTGTACGTGAAAAGGTCGGTTCGCCAGTATTTTTCCTGATAAAAAGTATTGGTAGAGTTAGTTAACGAACTTTTTCACTGGGTCGTTCTTCACTGTCTTAATGTATTTCCCCAGCGCCTCCACGCTCCTTCAACAGTAGGAGAATCCTATTCCTTATCTGTGATGAAATGGTTCGTTAGGTAACTCGCGAGGGGCCATAATTTTTCTCCGCCGCCAACCCTCACCTGACATCTTCCAAGCCAGAACAATGGATCATTCGTTCCCAAGGGCACAGCGAAAATATAATTTCTCAAGACCGCGGACTACTAATTCAATTTAAAACTTCACGTTTCTTACGGTGAAGATCACTCTGTAAATAGAACAATTGAATCGAAATAACAAGATGACGTTTCGTCTGGATCCATTGGCATCCTCAGGGCAGATAAGGCCTCAAGATTTCGTTATTACCAGTTTCCCCCTTACGTCTTCGAAGGAGGGGTGTTAATAAGAGACTACGAAACTCATCTACCTACCAGTTACACCGAATGGCAAATGTACAGATCTGCTACTACAGCATGAAATGCGGATCGTCAAACAAGCTGATCCACCAACAGGAGTTTCTTACTCGTCTTTTACCTGAGCCAATTTGATCTGTTCATGGAATTTACGAAGATTATTGTGCTCAAAAACAAACTGGAAAACAACCAGCACGTGAATTTTTGTTTAAATACGTTAAATACGTGGAATGGGTCACAGTTTTTTCCGTCGCATTATAAAAGAACAATAACATCCATACAGTAGCAATATTGCAATGATCAATTTTAAATAGAGTAAACCTGGTACAAAATAGAAATATGACACGAAATAAATACAATATTTCATTTAGATTAACCTAGAAATAAAATGTAAATAATAATTCAGTGGTCCCCCACTCCCACAAAGATCAAGATGGCGGAAATGGAAGGGAAAGTTGGTGAGCAGGAAAGAAATCACAGCAAAAATACCTTGCATCGAATGGTGTAGCTTTTAGTATCAGAAGTAACGAACTACTAACTGGGGCCCTGCCCCCAAAACCTGACAACTTCACGGATTGAAATGTATGGAGTGAATCTGGTCTACTACGTGATGAATTGATGAGAAGCTCAAACAGATATGATAGTCAATTCCTACGAGAAAAGAAGAGAATCGAATCCGAATTTCAATATCCTGAATTGGGGATTTGGGGATATTCTTCACTAAAACTTGAGAGCGGATATATATTTAAAGGTACCTATGAACGAAATTTGCAGTTATGCTGACGAACCTAATAGAGTTAAGACATGAATAGAAAAGTTCACTTTCACGAGTCAATTTCCCGAGTTCATGTACAAATTTGTCTGTTATACACAAGGTGGAGCGCGAAAGACAGATGGATTTGTAAAGGGCACCGTACCCGACAGAAAGGGGTTCATTTGATAGAGGGGAGTTGCAAGTTTGTTCTCAGGGTAACAGTATGGAGAGCAATTTCGAAAATGGGATTATTGGACCTCATTTTTTTGTTGAGAAAAATGACAGCGCCGTTTCCGTCAACACGGGCGTTATTTGACCACGATTCAGGAGTTTTTCGTGCATTAATTGGATGAAATGGAACTGGACAACGTCTGGTTTCAGCAGAACTGGGCAACTGCCCACACAGCAGGGAGAGTGGTGGAGTTTGTAATGAATGGTTTGCTGCGTTTCCCCTGTAACTGGGGGGATAGGCATTCACAGAGCCCGCTATGCCCAGAGTGGTCGAACAAAAACATCGGGACACTCACCATACCATCACAAGTTTTTGAGAAATTTAGCCCCCTGCGATTTTTTCCTGTGGCGGTACCTCAAATCCAAGGTTTATAATGATCGTCCCAGGACCCTAGAAGCCCCCAAAAACAACATCGCCTAAATACCCGTTGAAATGCTTGGAAGAGTTCACGAAAACTACAGAAAACGGCTTCTTCATTGTATTCAAAGTGAGAGCATTTGCTAGATACGCTGGTCAAAACCATATAAATTTAAATTTCCTATAAATACAAAATTATATTATAAGGAAAAACTAAAAAGTTTGGTAATTTTTCATTAATTTGTGTTTTTCCCAATTTTGTAATCCATCTCTCTTTTGCGCTCCACCCTGTAGAATCATCTCCGTTGAATTGTCGCTTTCTGCTTTAATTACTCTTCAATATGGTTGGGTGAACGTACACTTATTGTGAAACTGACATACGCAGATAGCAAGGAGATACTTTTCATTTCTCGTGTTCGAGCTTGAAAATTGGCTCCGGAAGCTCTTGAGAAATTATTGACGTTTTCTCGATGGAGGTGTCGTTCAAGACCAACCCCACAATCTTCGAAAACATCAGCTTGCAACGTTGTTTCAATGCAGTTGCGCATGAGAGCCTACAATCACAGTACGACACCGTTGGCATTGCGAATGTCTACGAGCCCGTAATTTAGAAAATAGAAACCTACGAAAAGTCGAAAATAATTGTGTTTCCACAGCCCTTGCCAAAAGAAGGGACGGCTGGATGAGGGAAATTTACAGGTGGTCCGTCCAGACTTCGGAGGATGAGGAAACGAAGGTTAGGGCGTGAACTTCTACGGTAACACTGGCACACACGCCAAGGACAATACACCCACTCAACCACCGTCATCTGGTCAAATTTCCAATTCTCGAAAACTTACTGGGGCCAACGCGAAAACTCATTTTCGGTATACTTGAAAGATTGACAGTAAATTTATTTGGGTATCTAGTAATACCCAGTATCTTACGGAATTGACAGTGAAGGATTTCACTAGGCCAGAAGACTTTTCAATCAAAAATCAAGTCATGTAGCATGACTATAAGAGCGAATTTTCGAGGAAATAACAGGTTTTATGTAAAATATTCCCATTTTACTGCTTTTATAACAAATGTTGTCTCCATTTTTTGCCAAGTAACACCTCAGTTTATAGATTTTACAACGCTCAACACGATGGTGAAGTCAGAATTGTGACATCTCATTGCAGATGAACCGTGACGAACATCTCAAGTAACAACCACGTTTCTTCATCTTCGAAGTGCTCCAGTTTGGCAACGGAATGAGATATCGCAATTCCGACTTCACCGTCGTGTTCAGCGTTAAAGAAATATTTAAAATGAGGTGACACTTGTCAAACTGTTTCATTTTGGGAATTTATGAGTAATTTTTTTCCCTAAAATTCCCCGAAACTTCCCTTAAATTCTGCCCATCTACGAACAGCCTTTATTGCCAAGACAGATTTTTTGTGGAAATTAGAACTTTTTATCTCAATTCTATCGAGAGTTATCGTCTCGAATGATACATTACATAAATATAATATTATATTGTGTATATTATACACATATGACTTTTGGTGTCTTTTGGCAGTGAATTCAGGATGATTTGGAACGGATTTTGGTATAAAATTGTTTCAAAAATTAAAGTTTTACGAATTTTGGACCGAGCTAAAATCAAAATCAATAAAGATCAACGTAGCAAAATTTTCAAGTAGAAAACCTACCAAGGAAGGAAGTAATCGTTGGAAACTATCATTGGCGGCGATTGCAAAAAGACCAGAGAAATAATCCATTTCGACTAAACCTAAGACACATACTGACAGACGCAGGTTTTTTTGAATTTGGCGAATATCAACATTACAGAGCAGATAACTCCTGGGTAATAAACCTCGTCTATTGTTCAATTTCTAGCTTCCAGAGTTCCTCAATATCGATCACCGTTTTATAAACAACAGAAGTTGAATCTAGAGCGGATATCGTGAGATTCGCTAGACCCGCACGGTTGTAGATAAGATTTCGTTGGTTTTGCACGATTTGCCGAATCCATGTCGCAACTCGATCGATACAAAGAAATCCAACGACGCCGACTACCAATTAAATTCAAGATGAACCTCTATAATAACATCTCATTTTTTTCTGTATCAAGATACATATCGAGGGTCCCACAGCAACACCACGGACTGTCATTTTTGGCCAAAATGAGTTGGTGGTACCATTGGAACCGCATTCTCGCGGCGGATCAGTTAAAAATATAAGTTGGGACGATTTCTCAATAGATAGCGCAGAATACCGAGAAATGTCAAACCAACGGACTGTATTCTTCCCCAGAACTTGAGGCAACACCACGGACTGTCTCAGTTTTCACATGTGTTCAGCGTGAAATCTGATTTCGGTAAGTGTTTGACAGTATAATAAATTATTATTTATTATTAATAATAAAGAACTTATTTTTAATGTTTTCGGTTTCTTCAATAGTTTTTTCGCCTTTATTTCGTTACTTAACTGGTTATGAACATATCAGTCATTATTATTTTCAGTGAATAGGTTTTTGCAAGTGCCTTTTGTTTTTTTTAGCTGAAGTTGGCATTCAACCACCTTGATAGGCACTATTTTAGCGATGATTTTTTTTTCTTTCTTTTTCATAGACACCACATCTCAATGGAAGACAGTGAATACATTCCCTCAGATGAGGAAGGGACACCTGATGATGGAAGTTCAGATTGTGAAGGGCTTATGCATGTAGATGACCTCATGATTTCAATGGGTATGAAGAACCACGCAGTAGTTGTCCTGCCAGCCAAATCTTCATCAACTGAGCCTTCCCACGTCACGAAATCCCTCCAGTCAGCTGAAGAAGCTCCAACAACTGAATTCACAGTTCTCCCTTCTGAACCAATTGCACTTCTAAGTAGTGAACCTCATTTTTTTCCCACTGCAATCGATGGCAGTGAGTTCCTACTTGAAGACACTGACGTGGTTGCCAGGGATGTGATCATCTGCAGCGAAACAGGAGATCAGAATGATTTTGCTGGTGTCCCAGTCATTGATATTACATCAAACGTAGAAGAGATCGTAGCAAACCCATTTTGCAGCTCTGATGATCCTTCTTGTGTTTTTAATTCCCCGTCTTTAGGCCTTTATGAGGATCCCATCACAGACCCGTTCTATGCCTTTGATCTCCCACATGACAAGTCTTTATCTCCTGATCTTGATCCCCCAATTAGCGACTTCAATCTAGTCAATGACCCAGTCAGTGCTCCAGATGCCCCAGCTTGTGAGATTCATGATGATATTGTTCTCAACAACTCCAACTTCAACGTCACACCAGATATGGAAGAGGACGAGCAGCAGAAGCCTTCGGGGAACAAGCAGTAGTTTCTAGTTCTAAGTAGTTTCTTTTTTCCTAGTTTTCTACTTTTTCTAGTTACTAACCAAGTGTGTAGTTACCTTATAAAATAGGTCCTACTGTGATTTTCCTTATCCATGGAACAATTGTGTTTTGATGGAAGTGTTGTGATTTAAATTTTAAAAAGACTGTGATTAAAATGTTAAAAAGATTGAGATTTAAATTTTAAAAAGATTGTGATTTAATTTTTAAAATATTGTGATGCAATTAAAAAGATTGTGATTTAAATTGTTTGCGTATATCCTAATAACCCGTATGTTTCTCGTCCAGGGTCTACAGGACCAAACTGTGGAAATCGGAAAATATCCATGAAAATGGATGATTATAATTAATTTAATAAATTATTGAAATTTTTGATGGTGAAAATCCAGAGCGAAAAGAAGGTGCAACACAACTTACCATCAAGCATTGACGAAACAACACCACTTACCGTCTTCATTTTCTTTGATAATTTCTTGTTTGGCCTCAAACTTGTTTTATACGATAAAAAACGCTATCAAGAACTTGGAGAACTAGTGGGAAGAGAAATTGAAAAGATATTGTAGAGTGAATTCATTGAAAACCACTCTTTTGGCTCTCCTGAAAAGTTGGCGAAATGACAGTCCGTGGTGTTGCTGTGGGACCCACGATATGGTGAGAAGGAGTGTACTGTCCTTAGCTCAGGAAACTGTACCAACCAACAATTCCGGTGGAATTCATGCACAAAACACATGAGAAATCAATCGTATCAGACTGAGGGACAGGAGAGGGTTTGAAACGAGAATGAAATCCAACAAAAAAATGGGAACGAAATTAAAGTAAAACGTATGTATCGAGAATAAACATTTAATAATAGCATGAACCTAATATCTAAGGTGCCCACACTAACATGATGGCATAGTTTTTCAGAGACCACTCAAATGGCCCATTTCACACACTCATTCATCACCTTGTTTCACTATTTGTCTCTAAATGATATTCAACAATACAAAAAATGGTCGGAATTCCTCCACTAAAATCTTAATCACGCTGAAAACTGGGAAGTGAGGGCGTGACGTATATTGTAGACGAGCTGAATGAATTGAAAATTTCATTTTTGTATGAGCTAGGGATCTTGTTTCGAAAGTTATAACGAGCAAGAAATCCTCGTAGTCAAGCAGAGGAATTTTGGCCATTTTCATACCGAGGATTTTAAATGAGTAGGTAGATGTTTAAAACTATGTAATATATCAACGAACTTGCAGAACAAAAATTTAGGCACCTACCATTCAATCGTTACGATAATTACCAGGGGCCCCATTTATACGGTAGACATACAACCCAAGCCCCACTGCCAAATTTCTGTATCTAATAATCACAAGATCCCCTAGACTTAATAATTAATCCTATTGACAAACGAGTAGGTATTGTACCTACAGTAACGTTTTGCAATTCAAACTACCTACAGAATATTTACATTCTGTTGATAGAACAAAGAGAAACCTGACTAAATAACTGGTTCAATTAATCAATCAAGTCGAAAACTGACGAAATAACTTGATGGTGCGAACTTTATACGTTATAGAACCCGATGGGTACTTATATTGATTTTGAACGTCAAATGTAGGGGGGGAGGGGGGCCAACCTACTTCAATGGACTAATGTGTATTATAATACCTAGTAAAGGGACGTTAACAGGCGATATAGATGAGTCCAGAACCGTTTCAAACGACATTATATTCTGTAAGTGGAATGTAAGAAGGATTTAAAACGTGAATCGGTCAGTATAGTTGCAGAATATCTCAAAAATAGTTTTGAAAAAGTCGTAAAAACGGGATGAATGCGAGTGGCACCATTTTGTTGGCCACCATCAAAAGAGATGAGGATATTGATTTTGCGGACATCCTTTCCGGGGTCAGGCCGCCCGTACTGGATGTAAGAAGGAAAATTTGATGTCGATCGGTAGTTGATTCTCAAAATAACACAACTGACTATTGACAAAATAATTTCCAAGCAGGAAACGTAAGAAATTAAAGTTGCGGAGAACCAGAAGGGTGTCCGGAATTCCTTTGTCCCCCCCTCTTCGACTATGAAGGCGCGACAAGGGGCCCCCGAGTTTTCTAATGTACAATTATCGAAAAAGAGGACAGCGTACCTTTTTTCTCAGACATAACGTTGAACGGAGGAGTTTGGGGAACCCGAAACTGTGGAACAAGATTTAAAAATTCACTTGAAATACTCTGAAATTACATGAAATCAAAACGAGGCGTCTAGAGCACTTATGTCCTTCGCATTGATCAGTCTGACAAATGGCCCCAACGCCACCGCTATACCGAGCCACACCTGGTTTTCAATATTTGATGTAATATCGATGAAGTTTTGTCTATCAATTTACGTTCACCGCGACCATACAGGATCCCGAACTAGTAAAAAGAACGTACGGTATCAAAACATTTCTTGGATTTTGATAAAAAAGGTTATTAGAGGAAACTAGCACCCTAGCGGGCTCTTGGTGAACTACACTGCGGCGAGATCTGCCGCCGTATTTGAACCTGAGGCCAGATAACTGCACTATGAAGGAATCCCAAGCAAACCAATAAAAGACCTACTTATTTCGAGAAGAATTGCCTAGGGGGTTAATTTCATTACTTTTTAGCCACGCTTTGTTTTTTGTGGTAGGTACTTGTTTGTTGTAGTTGGGTAACACAGGTCATACTGAAATAAACCTATTTTCTTCCAACTTCACTGTAGACGTAGGCATTAAAACTCACGTTTGGGAGCCAGGCCTATCTCAACACGAGGTAACGAAAGTATCAACGTATTTATTGTCAAGAGTTGTGCAGATCGGAAAACCCAATTAAACTGGTTAAATGGGACCTAACGTGTGTACTAACTCAAGCGCAATAATCTAAATTGTAGACATTTTGAGTACCTAATGAAATTAACATTTAAATCAAAATTTTTGAATTAGGTAATGACCCCCCTGAGAACCAAACATTGTCCATATTATTGTATTTATGTAGGCGTAGCCAAGCCTTATTATCCAAAGGTTTTTGGCCTTTGGAAGGATGTCGCAATTTTCAAAATAGTCCATACAGATACTATTGGATCCAGAAAAGGGACATTGTCCAGGAAACGGACTATGTAGATCATACAGAGGCAATAGGGTCCAGCAAACGGACATTGTCCAAGAAAGGACTCTAGTCCATGCAGGAGCTATAGCTCCTGTATATAAGTGCCTGTATATAAGATCCTATATATAGCATCCAGAAAAGGGACAATGTCGAGGAATGAGAATCTGTAGTCCATACAGGGGCAATAGGATCCAGAAAAGGGACTCTGTAGTCCATATGTTTAGATTAAATGGGACCTAACGTGTGTACTCTTCTTCAATGTATTCACTTCTATGTAGTCTTCTTCAATGTAGTCACTTCTAGTTGGACCTGACGTCTCTTCTTTCAATTCTGAAAATTACGAGTAGTCGTCAGTAGGTGAGTCGTCCAATTACCAAAACCGCTGCTAAGGTTAGTAAGTTTCAGGAGCATTGATAGGTCCCCACTAAAATTATCTACAGTAGCTATATTATTTAAGTTCGCCAGTCGGTGTTGTTTTTGATTAACTAAGATGTTTAGTCGGCTGACTCAAAAATATTTTCCGGAGAAAACAGCCGGGAAAATAGTTTCATGATCATTCTAAATTGTAGAACACAGTTTAAACATAATCCTTGATATAGAACGGGAATGTATGTAGTAATTACTCACAACGTTGTTTTAACATGATATTAGGTATATAGAGCTAGTATATACATCCATTTTATTGGTATATAACTTGCACTTGTATTAAAAAGGAAAAAGACCGTGGAAACTTGGATGGTTGTCGAGAGGACTGGGAACGGCTGTAGGCCGATAGACCAAAAGGGACAATATGTCCAGGAAAGGGACCCTGTAGGCCATACAGGAGTACAGTGGCCAAAAAAGAGTCCATAAAGAGGCTATAGGGTCCAGAAAAGGGACTCTGTAGTCCATACAGAGGCTATAGGGCCCAGAAAAGGGACAGGAGTATAGTGTCTAGAAAAGGGAGACTGTAGCCCATATTACCATATTTGATTTACTACACCGTCGTCCATTTATATTCTGTTTTCATTATTGCAAGTGCAGCATTGCCAGCGCTGGGCATCGCATTCCTTCAATTTGTAAACTACTAGGTACGTGGGATTGTCAGAAATCAATAAACGCCATCGGTTGATTTAGCAACGTAGACTTCATTTTGAAATAAAATGTACAAATAATATTATAAGTAGCAGGAATTCGTGATAAGAGAAAAAATTACAAAAAACTTGATTGCTTGTACTAGAATTGTAAACTTTGTAAACTAAAATAACAACCTCAACACAAAATGTTTCGACAATAAATAAAATTATCAACGATTAGCACTCCTAGATTTATTTAACAACATCTTAACTTATTGCACAGTGGGAATTATACATAATCCATAATCACTTTCAACTATAATAATGGAATGTGAAGGTAACAATTACTGGAATGTTAGGCACCTATTAAGTATAACAAATGTTTCATAACTCTCCATATATTTTTGCGAGTGTCTTTAGTGGAACCAAATGGGAAACGCAGGACAAATATTTGTACCTTGAGATTTGTCCACTATTTCAGAGACTTGATAACGTGATTTTAAAATCCGAGAGCGGGTACGTGAATGTCACCGACTTAAAACTAATAATTGGAGGTCCCTACCAACCTTTATTGATTGAATTAGGTCTAATCTAACAGCTCATTTCAATTCGTCTCATTTACAGACAATTCTTCTACACACATGATTGAATGGAGAAACCATTTTTTGTACATAGGTAATAGGAAGAAAGAAGTGTCAAGGTTAGTTAGGCCTTGGGTGAAATATAACCTTTGAGCCAAGTTCGTAGATTCATTATCAACTCCCGTTGGCGCTCACGGGTTCCTCTTCACATGTTTTGAACGTTCATTATATTCTTTATGCAAGATTAATTTGGTAGTTACAATTTATATAAAAATACCTAGTGCGGTAGACATCTTTTCATAATTCTCTTGTTGACAACAAAATTTCAACGATGTCCTGTATTTAATACAGGGTGTCTACAGAAATGATGGGACAAACTCAACGAATCAATTCTACAGCTAATTTGCAACAAAAAGTGCCTCTTAGAATTCTTTCATTACTCAATTAAAAACTGCAAATTCTTGACACAACGGTTCATTATCTTCTTTGTACAGATCACCCTTCTGTCTAGATCACTAGGTCTAAATGTCTAGAACCTAAATGTCAGATTAATTATTATTGTCAATTATCACTAATTATTAACAATTTTATCAAGTACCTACTGAAAATTATTATAATTTATTGTTAGGTATTGATAATTCGTATTTATAATTACTAATTATTATTATTAATTGTGATTAATTAATACGATATAATTCTGGGGTTTTTAATACTACGTCGGTAATAATTTTTCTATAAATGAAGTACCTACCAACAAACATTCGAAATTACCTTCATTTCCGTAGCACGAAACGCACCTCAGAACAACAAACTCGACATCACTTAAGCCATATGATGTTCCAAAGAGCTTGTTAGTATGAAAATGGACCTGTATTTCAACAGTTTGATTCACGATCGGGTTGTGAGGCACAATCTTTGAGCCGTCATTGTGAACGAACGGCTGGTCGTACAAAGCTGCGGATGGTCTTAAAAAATTCTACGGAACAAACTCTATCTAAATATGAAATAAAAAACATACCGTTTGATGAGAATTTTTCGAGATATGGAATTTTCAAAATTTCAAAATTCGTTTTGAACCCCTTCCCCTTGACCTAGGGTTATGAAAAGTTTCGTGGATCATTGTGGGGCTGGTCCAAACCCAGAAACCAAATTTCGTAATTTTAACTCAACGCTAACTGGGCAAAGTGCCTCGGACGGCGGACGGCGGACGGACGGATTTTTTTTTATTCGATTTTCTGAATCTACGTATCTTGAAACGTAAACCAACAAATTTTGAGGGGGGGTTAAAATTTTTTTTTCTTTGGGCGATTCCAATGGTTCATTATCGAAGATAATAAACCAAAAACCGACTTTTTTCACTTTTAAGATTTTTGGAAAGGTTTCGACCTTGTCTCAGTAGAACGGCTCTAACTCCATTAAATTAATAAGTAAAATAAAAGTTGAAGATATCGTTGAAAAGAGCGTTAAATTTCCTATCTCCCTGATATAAAATCCTAGGACAGTCCTAGATGATAAAAAAAATTGCCACAGTCCAAAACTTGAAGATTTCTTAAAAATCACCATTTTTTCTTTCGTATTTTGCGCTATCAGTACGGGGTTCTTTCGGCGTGCACTCTTCGGGAAAAACTTGCACAGAATTTCGGCTTTCCAATGGTATACAAAAAAAAGTTGTTCACAGTGAAATTTGGTGGAGAAAATGAGGTTTAAGTCCTGAAAAACGTGGGTTTTAGGAGAAAATCAACGTTTTCCACCAAAAGCCAACTTGCACAAAAAATCTTAGAAGTGAAAAAAGTCGGTTTTTTAGTTGAGTAATGAAAAAAAAGAGGCACTTTTTTGTTGCAAATTAGCTGTGGAATTGATTCCTTGTAGACACCCAGTATAAGGCCAATGGCTGTGAGTACAGCGTACTGTCAAGCCAAATAAATTGATATTCCTAATTATTTCAACACCTTCTTAATCAATCCATCGAGTTCAAATACTGAGTACCGTCTACAGCCTCAATACTCCAACAATCGATCAACTTCAATAGGTAGGTACCTGGTGCTCTGTATTCGTTGTAAATGAGTTTCTGACAGAGAATATTGAAACGCAGGAAGACGCAGTAATATTAATTCATTGGACAAAAAAAAAAATAAAATGAAAAAACTCAAACCAAGAAAACTAACTTTTTACAGTGACGTTCTTTGACATGTCAACCACTTTCCATCATCATCAGAAATCACAAACTGTAGTACGACCGCTCATTAATATTATCCTGGCTCATTTTGGTTCCAAAAAAGACCTTGATATCACCTAGTTTTACGTAAATCTCTCAATATCAACATCAGAAAAATATAAGTGCTTTTATAATGGAATTGTCTCGCCACATAACCGTAATGAGGAACCAATTTGTGTATTTAGCATTAACTCCTACAATTCAATTTATTTCAAAGATATAGGTATGCAATAAGAAATACCTTAAAGGTAATAATGTCTCTGAGGCCCAGTCAGCGTCAATTTCGCAAGAAAATAGCTGTAAAGACTTCGCAAGAAAATAGCTGTAAGTGGAATTCTCATTAAACGATTGAGATGATCCTGTAAACTCAGAATGACAGCCTAAATATCACAAAGTAAATTAGAGTGCATGTCGTATATTTGATTAGAAATGTCATATGGTGCACTTTCATGAGATGCTTGAATCCTATAAATTAAGAAAATTATAGGAGGTACCTACTGAGTGACCTGATACCAACCCAAACTTCCTGAGAATCTTCGTTGAACTTTATCAATAAGAAGTAAACAAGCCTAATACATTCTTAAATAAATGTATAAATAGTGTTACTGGAATTTGAGATATTTGACTCATTTTGAGGTTAATAATAACATTTAAAATTGAGAATGTTACAATAGGAAAATTTAAAATTGAGGTTAATAATAAAATATTTAATATTTTATCCGCTATATTACTGTTTTGGTTAGGCTTAACCAAAGATAAACGACTTGGCGTGTCACACTAACGTATTTCACCTACAAGATAACATTGAATAAAAATGACTGACTGGACCTTCACTGAACACGTACACTTTGATCTTGAACGTCAAAGAAAAGGCCAAATGTTTCAGAAATGACCGAATCGCAGTACATTAACAAAAGAAAACACTTAACTGGAAGAAGTTGTCGATTCAAACATGATTTCATCTAGAAAGTATTTTTTTAATTTGCCCTAAAGAGGAGGTACATGATCGCAATTTTGCAAGCATAGATGAAGGAATGTACATGTTTTCTATTGAACATCTTACAATGCTCGAATTCGAATACAATTGACCTACACACTAAAACCGAACTATCGACATAAAAATAAATAACTATGGTAATGATTATATCTATGCATAACAAGTGCTACACCATCGGTATGTTTCACCTAAACATGGTCCGAAACACAGGACTTGTTTTATTGACTAGCTTCATAGTATAGAGTAAGTAGTTTACATTAATTACGCTGGAATGGTTAAGAACAATACTAAAAAATAAACTTTTCTATTTACAGCAAGAAACTTCTAGAAGGGGCGGGGTGTTGGGCCATCAGGGGTAGATGTCATGACATACCCTTAAATTTAAGGGTAAATGTGCCTTTTAGCTCCGTGTGAATTACATTACAGTTTCTTTAGCATCGGGAGGTTCAGGATCTCATTGATATCGATGTCTTTCAGTCGGAAGATGAATGTCTTCCGACTGGAACCTGGAGATCCTTACATTGGTACCCTTACATCTAAGGACATAAGTGCCTTTTAGCTCCGTGTGAATTACATTACAGTTTCTTTAGCATCGGGAGGTTCAGGATCTCTGGGATATCGATGTCTTCAAGTCGGATACTTGACGGGTTGAATGGGAACTCGAGGGGAAGGCTTTTGTGGACATCCATCATCAGAGTCTGTAACAAAGGGGAAAGGTGATAAGATTCAGGAGGAATAACCGATCAAAATACCAGAGCCCACCAAGGATAAAGGTGAATAATTCAGGGTTTTTGATACGTTACGAAATTCTAGGGCAACTAGAGCGTTTTCAAAATTCCACCAAAATAACACCACATCCTGCCATGATCAGATGATTGGTGGGAATGTCCAAATATCTTTACCTAAACCCACATAGAATCGGACAACTGGTAGGATCTCAAATCCCAACCTGAGAAAGAATGTAAAATGACCAATAAGTAAATGCCGAACATTGGGGACTTTGCGTCAACTGTCGATTCCAAATATCATCCTCCTGTTGTATAGCACCACAGCCATAGAGTAGCCTGTTTTGCCAGCAATATTAATCTTTAAACCATTTTCTTGAGGGGAATACTTCCAAAACCCCGAGCGCAGATTAAATGAAGCCGCGAAAATCGAGGTGACTGTTACGTCACAAACAGAGCGAAACCCCCGGTTGGGACGGTGACGTCACCGGGTTTCAGAGACGACACCGGGTTTCAGAGACGTCACCGGGTTGCACGAGCTTCTCGTTCCCCCACTCTTTTCCAAATGCGGCCAGCTTCTCTAAATTCCCTACATTTTTGGGCAGACGTTTCAAGCAGCTGACCATCATTTTTGTTATTCTCCTAGCTTGTACTTAAAAAATAATAATAATAAAATACAATTGACGCAAATTGCCCATTGTAATTTTTACATCAACTTACATTATCTACATTGTTGGGCCGCAGGTCCTTCAATCTTATTTGCATTGTGTGCATGAATTCTGCAGACACTTTATCATCGTATGAGTCCTGAGTGGTGTAAAGGTGCAGTAGTTTGAGAATCTGAAACGATTATAAAGTAATATAGTAAACAGAATGTGGGCTTTGCTATGATAGTCTTCGATCAAACTATGTGTCCTATCTACATCAATAAGGGTACATTAAGGCAGAGACAACACTGTTTTCACCATGTTTGCATAGACATGACATAGACATGGTATATGAAGAGTACAGGGGAAGAATGATACATGTCCATACATGCTGATCTCGAGAAAAACCATTATTAAGGTTTAAAAACGTTTTGAGGCAAGGGAATGTTCAAGATTAAAAAAGACTTCAGATGTTTGCACATACGAGATTTTTAGTTTTTTAATCTTGATCATTCCCTTGCCTCAAAACGTTTTTAAACCTTATTAATGGTTTTTCTCGAGATCAGCTTTTATGGACATGTATCATTCTTCCCTTGTACTCTTCATATGTCAAACATTCAATGCAACAGGGCCACAACTTTTTTTCCTTAGATTTTCAGGGCGAGCGTTCAAAGTGTCGGAACGTGGGAAAAAATTTGAAAAAATGGTTCTAGAAAAACTAATTGCGTTCAGAACTTACCCTTCATATAACCAACCGTTCTGTAACTATATTTTCAATTTTGTCCCCACGTTCAGACACTTTGAAATTGTTCTTCAGTATCAGAAATAGGTCTTAAAATCTTCAGAAAAAACGTTGTGGCCCTGTTGCACTCCATATTATGATGGAGATTGGTAGTAATACACCATTAGGATGACTGACGTACTCAGATATCACACTTGCAAACACCATAGTTACACAAGTTAAGAAATAAAATATTAGGTTTATCATGCAAACCTGGTTGGTAGTGAGTTTACTGCACATCTCGATAAGGCTGTCGACGTCACATTCGTATTTTCGCGCTTGGAGAAGTTGTGCAGCCTGAATGATGGGATGGAGCATTTCTACGACTCGAGAGTCCTGCACCTTCTCTTCGCGCACCCACTGCTCGAGGTATGAGAGATTGTACCGCATGTGCATGCCCCTTGACCAGTGACAGTAGTCCTTCCTCAGCATCAGGTTGTTCAGAGTGTTGGCACACAAGTAGTAGAATAGCTGTAACAAAACCATTGCAGGGGCCGTATAAATTTGTCCAAAAACTATTTTATGAGAATGAGCGGTGGGCACGGTGAGCGTGACGTCACTTGCCCTCAGCATATTCATCAGTTTACAAGTTTAGAACGGAGACCTACCTGCATGAAGAACAGGCTGATCAACTGGGGATCGACACCGTGAAGGTTTAGCGTTCTATTAAACATGGACAAGAGATTAAGGAGCTGATCCATGGCTTCTTTCTTGGATGGTTGCTGGGAGGCAACGGATGATGATCTCGGTCGAGAAATGCCCATTACCGCTTCATGCTCCAATATGGCGCTCACAGCCAGAGGAGCAAGGAGCTCGCACATCCTTTTCAGAATAGTCTGTAGACAAATTAATCAGTTAACCTGTAAATTCACGATGATACTTAGATTGCAACAGCACTAGGTACTATTAAATGACAGTAAAAATGTCATAACAGTGAAAATTGACGCTTTAATTGATTAGCATTTATTTATCAATCTTTCGAGTGGTACCAGTTACTTCATCTTACAACTCTCATCATCTTGGTTACGCTGTTGATCATAATTGTATGGTAAATCCATTCATTGGGATTCAAGAAACCTCAGGTTTAATTCATTTGCGGGTTTGAAACAGCGTCAGTTGAGATTACGTACCTGACAAATTTGAATAGCTTTATCACTCAAAAGCTGTCGTAGCTCAGAAAGGTCAAAGTTTCTGAGGCACTGCTCGTTTTGCCTCTGAGTGTTTTCTTTTCCAAAATGTTTCTCTCCGCTGAGGACAAACACATTTATTGATTAAATAAATTAGTTAGTCAAACTATCAAAACTCAGTAGTTTGAATGGTAGTAGCATTACCTGTACTGTTTGAGGTTGTGGAGTAGTCGCAAAGTGTTTGCCAGCCACAAGACACCAATGTCAATATCATTGGCTTTCCTTTTCAACAATTTTGTCAACTTTTTCGTATAGACGACAACCGTCATGTGCAACTGAGAATTGAAGTAGATAAAAATCATTATGAATTATAGAAACATTGTATCTTTATTTGTAGTTCATTTGGGAGTGGATTATGTAGGTTTGTCGTATATTGGGCGGCATGTACTCGTACTTACAGCATTGTCGTCGTTTTTATAGTCATGGTATCGGATGCACATGAAGAGGATGTATGCCGGGAGACCAGGAAGCAACGAAACAGCAACTTTGGGTGACAGCTCTGTACATGAAAGAAGCCAATTGTAATACAATGAAGATATTTTTACACAATCCATCCCAACAGGGTTCTCAGTGGCGTGGAGTGGATAGTCGCATGGTAGTTATCGACATAGAGTAATTTGGTACAAACGGAGAAGAATAAAATAATGTCAAACTTGCCAAGAAGATGTTTCATAAAGACGTCGATGTCATCAGTGACGATTTCAAACATGCCTTCAAACTCGCCCCTTTCTTTTTTCTTGATGATGGGAATGCTCGTTTGAGTTGTCAGCTGCTTGTGACTGCTTGGCACGTCTTCCAACAGTTCCATTGAAACTGAGACGAGAACAAAAAGAGATATCGAATGTAGTTTCTTGGCTGAATGGAATGAAACATGCTGATCTTATAATATTGAATATGGCAAATCATAATGTAGATGAGCAGTGAAATTGTACGGGAAATATTGAGAACAATACCAACCTCCAGCGTCCTTAAGCTTTCTAAGGAGCTCCTTATTTTGTTCGTACAGCTTCCTGAACTTGGCAGATTTGGCATCAAACTTCTCTTGAAGCTCCTGCGCAAAAGATGAGTTGAACACAATGTCATTTGTGGTGGTCGAACGAAATTATTTGATTCGCGCTAATGATTTGATAGCCTGATCAAATTCTGTGTTTGGTATCGAGTTGCATATGCACACATAATACTCGTATGCACACAGGTAATAACATAACATACTCGTACTATTACAAACCAGATTTTCAGCAGAGAGCCGAGTAACTTCTGATCTGAGGAAGGCTTCAGTTTTGGATGAGCCGGGCTCAAGGCTTCCTGAGATGATGGCTCGCAGACTGTCATTGTCCGCCCTAACTCGTTCCAATTCTCCAACCAACTCTTCTCGCTCGATGCCCCATCGCATAAGGTCGTTTTGGCGCTCATTTTCCAATTGTCTGAGGAAATAAATTAAATAGCATAAACAGTTGAACGAATTAGTCGAAAGCTTTGATCAAGGTTCAAAATATACAGTAAGTAGAATCTGCAACGCTAGGTTTCCAACCTCAAAGTCTTCTTTTGGGCTTCAAATGCCAAGATAAGTTCTCCGTCTTCATTGATGAGAGTATTATCCACGTCGGAATTGGGGTATGAGCTGCGGGCCAAACTCGATGTACTAGACGTCCGGTGCCCAAGAGCTTCCCTTAAAGAAGCAGCTTCTTCAGTAGATCGTTTGGCCTCTTCCTGCCAGAATTCCGCTTGCCCTGTCAGATGCACATGATCAAAATTAGGCAATGAAATTGGTTTGGTTGGGGACCTCTGTGCCCACGTATCACTTGCAGCACACAAAACACAGCAATACATGGATTCTAAGATCTAACGCATTGTTAGACAACCCTTAATCTCAGCACTGATGTCGTTCAGGAGAAAATTTCCTGATGTTGTAAGTACCATGTTACCCTCATATGAGCATAATAGCACGCCCGTAAACTTACTTTGAAGTTCTACGAGAGCTGAATTGGCACCAGTCCTAGTATCACTGGCAACTGCTTCACGGATAAGATTGAGGTCGCTCTTCAACCGTGAGTTTTCAACCTCCAGCTCTTCCATCTGGCGAAGAGACAATTTGTAAAGAAAAAGAAAACTGACCAATCAAATCCACATTTGGTTCACGATTCTAGGATTAAATGTCATTTAATTGAGACATCAAATTACAAGGCAATGAATCATTTGGGCTAAACTGCCAGATTTGTAACCAGAAACTCTTAACTTACTTTATAATTGTTAATAGTCTGGGGATTCGTGATTTTATCTTCTTTCTCGAACTTTGAATGAAGGATGTGGTTTTCTCTCTCCAAAACCCTCAACTTTTGCTGAAGTTTGAGCACCAGATTAATATCAACCTGAAACATCAACAGAATTGATTATGTTATTCATAGAAATATTCATGTTTTGCAACCCGTGGCATGCTATTTAATAATATTATCATTTTGGTGATCGAGTCCTTGATTAGCAGTTGTTCAAACAACGAATTGGGATGTATTTACTGAATTTCAAGATTTTTCGTGGAATAACTTACCTCATCCCCTTCGTCTTGCTGGTTGTGAAGTGTAAAAAAAATATACCGATGTAGAAAAGTACAAGTAATTCAACGAATTTTTTCTTCTTCAACAATGACCATCCATTTAACAATATCTTGGAATGACCAATTCAAGGTAAAACAAGATGATAACTACTTATAAACTAACCTGAAGTTCTGGAGTAGGAGTTTCATCTCTGAAACTGTTGGAGGAACGTACTGATGCGTATCCGACATCCTGGAAATTCAAATATGTATTTTTATTTCTGCAATAGGTAGTTTGGCAGTGGCAGCTACTGATAGGAGCATAGGAGCATGTGCACCCCCAGCTAATAAACCCAAAATAAAGAGAAGGGTACGTTTAGCTCAAAACACACTCATGTGCCTCTGCGACAGAACGGAAAGCCATTTCCATACTTCCAGTCTATGTGAACCTGACAAAAAGGTAGATACGACTATACGAAACTATATCTGACCTCGTCGTGCACTGAAACTGTACTGGCGTCGGAGGAGCTTCGTTTGTGCTTTCCGCTCGTTTTTTCCAACACGTCGATCCTCGACTCCAAAACGTCTTTCTCAGCCAGCAGCTTTTGGTACGACGCTCGCTCAGCGTTCCTTTCGTCAATCAGCAGTTTCAGCTCTGATTTCACCCTCTGGTCGATTTCTTCTGCAAATCGTTTCCATGACAAAATTAGAGGCCAGTTCTCAAATGCCTGTTGAATGTGTTCCTCAGGAACTAAATGAGAACATGTATAACATAAAATACATAATATATATCAACCGAGAAGTATCAATTTTTTACTTCTGAATCAATATCCAAAACTTTAAGCTTGGTCCATGAATAGGAATGTAGAATTAAACAAGATTCAAGATTACAATACCTAACGAAAGTGAAGAATCACATAGATTGAGACCATACACAAGGCTTAAATTTATGCTTTCAATAAAGAAAACAGGTCATTAATGTTCGTGTGATTCTTCAATACATTGAACATATATCAGGAGGTGATTCATGAAATCTCCAAACTATTGCAGAAAAAGTACCCAATTTGCTCAATTTGTATATAAGTTGGGATTTTTCTTTTCTTATTTTAGAATTTAACGAAGTTCTACGCTGTCACAGAATCAAACCTTGTAGGATAAAAAACGTTTATTTAAAAATTCGAAAATATGTGTGAGAGTAAAAATGACTATCCAGGTGTAATGACCTTCTTTTTGCTCTTTTAAGCTGGCGATGTCACTTTCCAGTTTGGATATTTGAGTGTGGAACCGCTCATTTTCTTCAGTGATGGCCGCTTCCCGTTTTTTCATCAACAGATTGCTTTCTTCCTGTATTGACACGAAATGCAGTTAGTATCAGACAATTCATACAATTCACCTACTTATAGGTGGTTAGTCGAACTGTTGTCAAGTACGTACTTTAGAAGCAACAATCTCTTTCATGGATTTAACTTCGGTCTGAAGCTCACTGATGATGTTTTGCTTCTCGTGGTTGTCTTGTTTGAGCGCCTTCAAGGTGGCTTCGAGGGTTTTCAGAGTACTGACACGAGCTTTGGCATCTTCAAGTTCAGCAACAAGATGTTTCTGCTGGGCCATCTCTTTCATCTGAAAAAGCAGGAATAGAGCGTAGTAGAATAGGAAGTACATTTATATAACGGAAATAACAATCAATACATCTATTACCCGATTAGAATTGATGAGATGACTTTTGTATGTTTTTTTTAAAGAGACGAATATTATGTTAGAGAGATCACCCCAGTCAGCAATAAGTTAATAAAACCATGAATGATAAAGCCAATAGCACACTATAAAGCAACTCAACAGTTCCAACGCTACTACCAGTGGTAATCTACCACTTTGTGGAAGAAGTTCAAAGTACCAACTGCCACAAGAAGACACGAAGTTTAATATTGTTCACCGAAGTTCTGCTAAACAGTAGCCAGCAGAGAAGGACACAAATAACACTATTACAGATGAGATTACTAGCGTTAAGCCTGACGATTGCGATGCGCAACTGATTATTACGCATTGTGATGCGCATTATTATGATTATTACCTACTACTAAGAGCCAATTAATCAATCGTAGTCAACCAGAGTTTGCCATTCTGAAGAAGTTGCCCAATTGCCACCCGACCGCCTTAGATGCACATTATGTTGCGGCATGCAATCGATTAGATGTAGATTTTCCAGTTGAAATTCTATTTACCCGCTTCATTCAATTGTCACTGACAATTTTTCGATGGACCCAAATTAATGTGATGGATGTTCAACATTAGTAAAATGAAGATGTCGATATGTTTCGCCAAGGATTAGCCCAAAATATATGCAAGCCTCTATAAATTCACATACATATTTAAAAGAAGTTTTTCCAGAAACAATTGGATAGGAAATGGAATCACATTCAGTCCTTTCGATCGTCACTTTATGCTTCTTGCCAACCCTAAAAATTGTTTCCACTAGGCTGGCACTAATGCTACTGCTAACTCGATTGAGCTGACGGGCCTAAAAAAGACACATGTACATCCACAACAAAATCACATGAAACTAAATCTTCAACACTAAACGAAGACAGCTGAGAAATTTATTTGCTATGTGATTAGAGCTGTAAATCGTGAATAAGCTTCATGTTGAATGCGCGAGTCTATTAAATGAATCAAGTAGGTATTCCAAGGGTTTTCACTCACGTTTCACATTATTTAAGAAATCTTTCAAAAGCTCAGAATGAAGATATTAATCATAAATGGGAGATCAACAGCTTGGACTGATTATTACTCGTAGAACTCCAAATAGATACGACTCTGATAGATGCCCAGAGGAAGTCGTGCGAGTTTTAAAACTGATAGATACCAAATATAAGCAATACTCAGAGCTTCGAATTGATAAGCCCAAATGAACAGTCAAAGATATTAACATGGAGTCAACTAGGTATGTCCAAGACTTTGTACTGCTGGAAGGTTGGTGAGAGACCCAAATCACAGTGCAATGTTATTTATAAGTAACAGGTACTTAGGAACAAAACCACAAATAACATATCGTCGCTTAAGAACAGTAATGGCCTACCTATCTCAAAAACCATAATGTGAAGTTTTCAGGAACAACAAAAAACTGGGTTGTCATGTTAAATCCATTGTTTTCAGGGATGGTCAACAAAATTGACTTCTCCATATGTCCCCACTCATAAATGTCACTAAAGTAGTTACTATTGGAAAATCGTACAGTTAGGCCTTGCGTGGTGAGATTGGCCATTATTGAACTATTATGGCCTCTCTTAATAATATTATGCTACTATGGCCCGTCTCAACTACCCATCGGAAAACCACGAGTGAAATAAATGAAAACAAATACTTTTCATTATTTTAATGGTCCCTATAGGTAGAACGAACCTAGGTATAACTCCAACATTATTGACAATTGAAACTAAATAGGCTGTAATAAAAAAAAAAAAAAAAAAAAAAAAAAAAAAAAGATAATTTGCACACTTTGTAGCAACGTCAGACAAATTTCATGAATACCAACGTTCGCGAAACCTATTCTTTTGAGTAGTCCGTTATTGTTCATAAGCGACGATATTCCTTATCCAGAAGGAATAGAAAAGCCGTCCAACAACAGAACAGACATGTCAAGGAACATGTGATGTTTACTAAACATGTTGGTTACTGTGAAAATATCCACACAGAGCAGCATTTTGCCAGGTGGGAGTTACTCACCAAATCACCATTCTTCTGCTGCAAAGAAATGATTTTATTTTCCAAGCCCTTATTCAATTTCTTGAGGTGTTCGGCAGAACGGGCCTCTCGCTTCATTTTCCTGAACCTGAAAACGAAAGTTACCGCCACATTATTTGCACCATTACATTTTCTAATTCAAAAACGATAATTCTAAATTCAATTGATCTTGAGAAGAACGTACCTTCTTCTAGCTAAGAATCGTCTGATGGCCGATTGACAGACGATGATCTTCTGCCGTTGCTTGACATAACGTACTCGACACAACCACCCTCGGATGCATGTTTGGATTTTGACAGCCTGCGTGTAAAAAAAAATGTGAGTATTTTAGGCAGAGGTTCGAGGAATAAAAACTCTGCGAATTCTTGACACAACGGTTTAATATCTTCTTTGTGCAGATCACCCATCTGTAGCACGATTTTCTGAATCTACGTATCTTGAAACTTGAACCAGCAAATTTTGATGGGGGGGGGGGGGGGAAGAGTTTTTTGGGGGCGATTCCAAAATAAACGTTTTTTATTCGACAAAAATCTCTTGAAAGAACATACCGCACGTTTTCTCCTCGTCTCCTGATATCTCTGTCGAGCTAGAAGTCCTCTGGCATACGTCTGGATACCCAGGATCGCGCGCTTCGTTCTCTTGTATTGCTTCTGTTTTACCCACCGTCGCACCCATTTTTGCATGACGACTGCGGCTTTGTTCCTACGCATCCCTTCAACTCGCCTGCAAACAAAAGTAGTAACAGAAGATTCAATAATGTGTCCAGTAATCCTAAACGGTAGATTGCCACCAAGTGATGCCTCATACCTTCTAGCAAGGTACCCTCGGCAGAATCGCTGCAGCGTATTTGCTGCCTTGAGCGTCCTCGTGTATCTTCGACGAACAAGGAAACCTCTGACGGCAGTTTGGATTTTGATGCAGCAGTAGAGGAGTTTTTCAGAACGCAATCGTTCGAGATAAGCTACTTGTCCCGCTCGGAAGAACAGCTTTGTTTTACCAAACTTGTACTTGTCAGGATCCTGCAAAACCAGAAGACACAGATAATGGCATTCGTAGGTCAAACTGGGAACCTGTTTCCTTAAAAATTGCTCAACCAAGGAATTGATGGATGCTTCCTGCTAGTGCGAAAAATCACCACGGAATCTATCACTTGACCCTTGAAATCAGTATCACCACTATTGAATATAAACACAAAATAGGGTTTCCGGATTCCATCATCTTTCAATCAACCCTTAAATGACTCCGAAGCAGAGGCAAGCCAAGAGGTTAATAACCATTTCCAAGAAATGTGCTAAAGCACTCCTGTCCCTGACACGCTTTCCTTTCATGTTCCTTTCATGTCTGGGGAACAAAAAGAAATCACGGGGGGGGGGGGGGCAGATCTGGTGAGTAGAGGGGGAACAATTGATTTAATGCCGTTTTCAGTCAAAAATTGCTTTACGGAGAGAGCGGTGTGGGCAGGCACGTTGTCAAGATGAAAGAACAGTCACCTGCGCGCCAGAGATCTGCTCTTTGGTTTTAGATACTCTCCTTCAATATTTTCAAAATCTTCAATATTTTCAAAATAAGTAAGTAAAAGTTGTGGTTAACAGTTTGACCCGGGGGAACTAACTCTTTGTGCACGACACCTCTGCAATGGAAGAAACAAATGAGCTTTGCTTCAATATTTGACTTCCCTTGGCGAGCCTTTTTGGTGACTTCCACTGGCTTGATTGCTGCTTTGTTTCGGGGTCGAATCCTTAACACCACGATTCATCATCATTAATCACCTTGGAAAACAATCAGGATCTTATTTGAGCTGATTCTGACCCTCAAATCATGCCTGAGGTCTGGCTGCAACTCTTCCCACGTGCAAAACTTCGGATAAAATCCTCGATCAATGGTTCGGCGACGTTCTTCACGAACGAGAGCATTAATTTAGTCGATGTTTTCGTCACTTTTTGCGTCCCGAACAGAGTTGGTCTTTAATTGGGGTTTCTCCATTTTTAAAAACGTGAAAACCACTCGAAGACTCAAGTTTTACTTAGGGCAGTCCCCATAAACAGTCTTTAGTATTGCAATAGTTTCCGCAGCCGATTTCCCCGACAGGAAACAATAATTCATAGCCGCGCGTTGCTCTCGACAATCGGCCATCAAGTTTTTGGCGAAATGGAATAATTGTTTCACTTAAACAAAATCCCACAGCAACAGAACATCGCACACTAACCCAGGAGACTTCTTTCTAATGGACACTTGGTCGAACAATGATTACCCAACTTTCCCTCTCTACCGCAGCCCAATTCCCGTTACTTTTGGGTTCATTGTATAAAGTTTATAATGAGAACGACGATATTACACGAACAACAATCGAAGACTGACTAAATCTCACCATCCCATTGAAAGAGGGTTAAGCAAAAAATGTGAACCACTGAATTACGGACTTGCGATTGGTACCAATAAGAAGCGCCGTCTTGGCGCTCGAGGTACATTTGAATTTAAAATTACTCAAATTAACAGAGACGAACAGTAATGGGTGCAGGCACAGAACAAGTCTTTATTCCAGCAGAAATTGAAACATACCTTGATAGTGCAATTTAAAATATTCTCACTGGTCAATCTTAAGTCATCTCTCTTAATATCTTTGGAGCAAATGAGAGCTCTGTATCTCTTCAGAAAATCGCTATACTGCCATCTGAAATTATATTTCACATTGTAATATTTCAAATATTCGACAACATCAGATACTGGAGTGAACATGAAATACGTTGAATGGGACTAGGGTTAGTGTGGCGTGGGATGGATATTTCAAAGGATGGATTTGTTTTGGATCTTACCTGGATGGGAAACCAGCCGCACTGATTCTAATGGTTTCTAAGACACCACATGCCCTTAACTGCTGAACAGCTCGACTGGGGTTGTAATTGAAAGCTTGTTTATCGTCATTCGGTTTGATACATCGAATGTAGTGTGGAGTCGTGGAATTCAGAGTCTTCATCAGGGCGTTCAATGAGTCCCTGAATTGGGAGCCGACCTGAAGAAATTTATATTTATAACTAACAATAGATCTTGGGAACTTATAGAAGGGATATAATAAGGATATAAGAGTATCTTACAGTTTTCTTGTTCTTTACAGAAGAAGGTGACGGGGGAGCAGCAGAAGCGGATTTCTGTTGAACGCTTATCCTCACCCTAGGTTTAGGTACCGCCAATTTCCCATCATCATCCCCATCTTCGCTAAATAGCTTCTGGATCAATTTGTTTCGACTAGTTCTCAACACGTTTACCTGTAAACCGAACCCCAATGTTCAAAAGATAGACACGAAGAAGGAATATCGTTGGTAAGCTAAGCCTCCTCCATTGGCGTTTGCACAAGTTATTCATGAGGTATAACAGAGCACAAAAAAACGACTTACCTGTTCTTCAAGAACTGTGTCCCGATTTTTTTCCAAGAAACCCGAAACATCATATTCAACTTTGTCAGCAAAATGCTTGAGGACGAACGAGCTATTTCCTACGGGAAAATTAAACAAATACTCAATCAGCTTTTATGGAGCTTTCAAGAACATATTTACTCTAGAAGATATTATGCGAATACCAATAAAACCGTCACGATATTCCGTCACTTGCCAATAGAGAAATGAACAAAGTAAATAAGTCTCACCAAATCGTGGTTTCGTAAAATGAGTCCATTTTGTACATTTGGAGTACAGCTTTTCAGCCCACGAATTATCAGACCCTTTGGGCATCTAAAACAAATAAACATGACATCAGTAGGGTTGAAGACAATCTAGTAAAGTCATAATAGTACTATTATATTACTTAACCACTTATTTTACAGGATCAGTGCTGCTAGTTAAAACATGATCAAATATGAGTGCGATCTCTTAAAAAAAGAATATATAATAATAATCCAGGCATGCAGCATGGCTATAAGAGCAAATTTTCGAAGAAACAACTGGTTTCATGTAGATGTTTCCATTTTACTGGTTTAATAACAAATACTGTCTTTTTTTTTGCTGAGTAACATCATATTTTATAGATTTTTAAACGCTGAACACGATGGTGGAGTGAAAATTGCGATATCTCATTCCGTCATCAAATTAGAGCAGGTGAACCGTGAAGAACATCTCAAGTAACCACGTTCCTTCATCTTCAAAGTGCTCCAGTTTGAGAACGGAATAAGATATCGCAATTCTGACTTCTCCATCGTGTTCATCGTTAAAAATTTTTTTAAATGAGTTCACTCTGTTTCATTTTTGGAATTTATAGGTAATCCCCCCCCCCTTCCTAAAAATCCCCCTTAGAGTGGCCCGATTCTGCACATCTACGAACTTCGCCTTCCGATTGCCAAGACAGATTTTTTTTGCTAATTTGAACTTTTTATCTCAATTCTATCGAGAGTTATCGTCTGGAATGTCACATACTCGTACATATGTAATATATATGTACTAATATATTATATATCCATAATCATATTATACTTTTTGTGTGTCTTTTGGCAGTGAATTCATGATGGTCTGAATCGGATTTTGGTATAAAAACGTTTCGGAAATTCGATTTTTTAAATTTTGGACCGATCAAGTAGCTTTCTTTTCTTCGAAAATTCGCTAAAAAGAATGTCAGAGCGTGGTAGAACTTGCAGAATTGTAAACTTACACGACATTCCTCATCAAGAAGATCTAATATTCCTAATTTGGTTTCAATCAGATCTATACAGGGTTGGTTATCGTAGAAGTCTATGAATTTCCACTCGATGCCTTCTTTGAAATACTCCTCTTGTTCTAGTTGGAAGACGTGCTGCAATAAAGAAACTTTTCCTGTTACCCACGTCATCTTTATTCAACCCAATGTTTAGTAAATAGGAGAGGGTACAAACATTGTTGAATTGCTGCTGCAGCTTTTCGTTGGCGTAGTTGATGCAAAACTGTTCGAAACTGTTGATTTCGAAAGTTTCAAAGCCGTAAATATCCAAAACGCCGATGAATCTATGTTTGGCCTCTGTGGATGTAATCAGTTCTCGGTTGATATGTGCGACAATCCACGTGAACAGACAGGCGTAGATATGCTTGGCTAAAGCATCCCTCGACTGCCTGGCCTACAATAAAAACATTTTCGGTATATCATAATGTTATAGTCATAGACAATCACAAACTATAAGGAACTATTAAATAGAATTAATTTTTATTCCCAGTGCAGTGTCAATATTAGCGAAATGGACTGATCCAAAGGACGAATTGCAGATCTTAATGTTTGTCACGTTTTAAAACTTGGCGGAAATTCAAATTGGTTCTGATACACGGAAACTTGCCAACAAATACAACCAAATTTCAACCTATGAACGAAAAAACATTCAATGGACGATTACCTCGGACGAAGACAGCTGTTTATTGATGGTTTCACGCATGCTAACGATTTTTCTGTGGCAAAGCCACCGCCTCAATTCGTTCGCATCGAGCTCTAGAAGTTTCGAGATGCAATTCAAATACGCATCGTTACTCTGAAAGAGAATTTTCAAATTAGTTGAATTTTCGGATAAAGGAAATTGTATTCAACGAAAACATTGAAGTTTTTCCATGTGTGCCAAATTGAACACCTAATAAATAAATATAAATCTAATAAATAGTAATAAATGTAATATGTAAGCTTTGTAATAGTTTAACCAGACATGATCCAATCAAATACGCTTACTGGTATCATAGCGACTTCATTGTCACCTCCGCCGTGTTCGGAAATGCCGACGTTGCCGAGATTCAAAACCGCAGCGAGAACAGTAAAGACGTCATCGATGGTTTTTTCGGCGAAACCCAGCGTCAAAAGAGCGTTGTAAGTTTCGTGGAACTGTTTTTCGTCGTTGACTCCGGGTATAATCGAATCCGGGTCGCAGAGATAGTTATAGGCTGTGGCATCCTCTGGGGGGTGAGAATAAACACATTTAGATACTGCCGAAGTAACGCAGGAATAATTCCTACAAATTTTGTATTGGCTAATTATTAGCCAACATACAAAGTCCGAATGAGTATAGTTTCTATGGATATACTTGAGTGGGCTTGATTACACAGTTCGCTGGAAAAAGGGCCAAGATAATGTGAATTTGAATGTTTGTCCCGTGCCCCAGTCCATACACCACATAAAGAAACTACACCATTTCAGATTGCCCGAGAAGTCAATACACTATTTGCTGAAACTCTACAACAGCTCTACAGTGGTTCAATCACAGCAGAGACAATGGCAGAAGAAACCATCAAAGACCCAGAGTTACACGCCCTATTGAAGGACTTCAGAACCAGCCGTACAGATTCGTAGTGCAGATCCCTCAGGTCTGAGCCATGACAGATTATGTCATCAAAGTACGCTTCATTCAACCTTTGGTAGACCATTTAACAACAGTTTTTAAAGTTAAAGCCTAATTTTTGGAATTAAGACTTCCCGAGCTGAGTTCAATCGACTGTTGGGACAATTCCAATAGTTATTAATTCCAAAACTTAGGCGGTTCATTCTGAATGTACCCTTATGCGATGAAATAGTTTGGATCTTGCTCCCCTCATCATCAACCTTCAAATGAAAGTAGGCTTTGTAAAAATACAATTTGCAAAAATACCTGGAACCTCGGTATATTCGTACTTAAGGTATATCCATCTGAATGAGTATATTCCGATGGAAGGTGCAATAGCCAGCTGTGACCCTCTCACCATCTTGACTCAAGGAAGTCTTCTGTTTTAATATCCCTGCTTGCAAGGTCTGCTGGATTGTCACTGCCAGAAACATGGTGCCAGTCTTCTAGGCAGTTGAGCATTATAATGTCTAGTTTTCGATCCCAGAGTATACCAAGGACAGAAGCTTCTGTATTGCTTACACTATTAGGATCCGACCACTCCCACCCTTTGAGATCAAAACAGGCCCTCTGAAAAATTCGTCTAGCTTCCATAATGAAAGCCTCCATTTCATCAATTTAGTCTATAGAGGTTACAAAATTATCTCACAATTATCAACAGCTTTATGAGCTGATGCATCAAAATAGCTCTTATAATAATTATAATTATTATAAATGTGTTTCACGGGGTTTTCGAACAATCTCATGGCACCACCTTTTCCAAGAACGAACAGATTATTTAGTCTACGATACACACCAGGAGGAACTTACCAATACATAAATGTTGCAACGTCTTCCTCGCAGCGCACATTTGGTAAAATATGTGGTAATTCCTTTCACCGGAGGCTTGGAAAACAACACGTGACTTTTCCAAAAGATAAGTGCTCATACTTGCCCCAACAATAGTGTAGTTTTTACTAAAATGGAGCTCTATGTACTTTCCAAACCTAGAGCTATTATCGTTTCTGATTGTTTTCGCGTTTCCAATAGCCTGTAAACAAAAAATATAATGGTTGAAATAATAAATTCTGGTCATTCTAGAATAAGTGCCTAGCTACTCCTTTTTGCAACTCCTGACAGCATCACTACAAGTAAAAAACATCGGGGTTAGCTGGAATCAATTCCAAACTTATTGAAACTTTGAGGGATTGTTTTTTGCTGAGTTTTCGAGTACGACGACATTGAGCTCTTTACGGGGGTGGGGGGCGTTCACACGTTTTTCAGAGTTTTCTGTCCTACAGAAAATGTCTCTCGGTTATTTTTTGAGCAACATTCAACTCCGCGTCGAATGGTTTTTCAGACATGGAAATCGGTCGAGACGTGCAGCCGCAAATGTCCGTCGAAGATAGGGGATTTTTAACCAACTTCGCTGAACAGTTGACAATCCTCAACTTCTACCGCCCGTAGGTTTAAAATGACTGCTCCAATTGAGAAATGTCAAGGGATTGAAGTTGTAGGAAATTTGATTCTGTGTCAGATGCTTCTTGACATTCGATCACTCCAGTGCTGAGATGTGAATTTTAAACTAACTAAGGTCGTACGTGACGAGCTCAAGGTCCTCAGTAACTCAGTAACCATACCCTCTACCACCCCCAAACAACCCCTCAATGTTTCAAACTTTTGAATTGATTACAAGTAGAATGCACTCGGCTTTTGGACTAAATGGAGAAATTAAGATGGAGATTTGGGACATTCCAAAAAAAAGAGGATGACTATCCGTATCGGAACATACAGCGGAACGGCCACATCTCTGGTTGCTAAGTGTTTATAGTAATCACCAAGCGATGCACTTGGAAACTTGATTCCCACAGACATACTTAACAACTAGTATCGAATGTACTCATAATATCTTGTACTATCGTACCTCCATGATAGGGCTGGACGCCAAAACCTTCTTTTCAACTTGGGTCTCTTTACTGGAACCTCCAACTGTCGCAAAATATCTCATAGCGTATTTGGCTGAAACAGTTTTACCAGCTCCAGACTCACCGGATACTATGATGCTCTGGTTCGTTTGTTCCCTGAACAGTTTAAAATGAAACAAAGGTAAAATTAATCTGTAGAATGTTACACATTCACCAAATTGGGAGAATTCACGTAGGGCGTTTGGAAGTTTCCGATATTGACCAAACTAGTGCATAACTTAATCTGTACATTTTCGATCATTTGGAACCAAATCAATTCAATGAAATGAAATGAAATGTTTTATTTGTATAAGCCTTCCGGCGTTACAAGGTAAATCAATTCAATGATAGACTAACATCAACTGAAGTCCCCAAGATTCATTACTATCAATTTCACAATGCAAACTCAACAGAGAACGGCGTCTCAAAGATGGTTTTTAAGGAAGTCGAAACAGACCTTTGCAACTTCACCTGTCCCGTATGCGTACGAGGCACCACATTCCTACAAGAACCAACGACTTCAGAGGTCTGCCAAATAATTTATTCCGAGGTCAACAGCGTCCTTTTCAAAGTCAAATATCGAATAAGAGTAGTTAGAGGTTTTCAAAGGATGGACGCCTTTTTCTTTTCAACCGAAACGCTCTTGGTATAGTGTCGAGGGAGTAATACACCTTTTATAGGTGGATGATTCACACAACTCTTTACCTTTTGTTAAGGGGACAAATGGGGAATGAAGAGGAAAACTGTTGAATAATCTAGAAATCTTATCAGTACAATGAGTAACTTCTGTATCCGTTTTCAATACGTCTTTCCTAGCGAGCTCCATAAGATTCTAAGTTCATAGGAATCTGTCTCCTGTTGTAGTCAAAATTCAATGTGTCTATTCTGCTTCATCTGTCACATTTGGAATAAACGTATTTGTAGACCTCCTCGTAATCTCAAATTACAAATAGAAATTTGAAGTATCAGTGTCGACGAAAGCAGCGTAAAGACCAAGCTGTCTTCTCAAAATGCGATTTAGCAGTTCAAACGAAACATCTTAAAGAACCAAAAGTGCTATGTCGTGCTGCTGAAGAGAACCCCGGGGAAATGGGTCATGACGCAATCAAGCTCCCGACAATTCACTGGCTTCAGCAAAAAACCACTCAAGTCCAAAAAATCACTTTTTAACGTGGAACATGTTTTTTACGGGCGTGACTGGGTTTGGAGGAGGTAAGATGTGTACCTACATTTTATCTGATTTAGGGGGGATTGTGCACACGTTAAAATTAAAATAATTAACATAATTTTATGTATGTCACTCTTTGTCGTTCATAATTTAAAAATGCATTACGTAATCGTGGGAAAAGTAGTGGTGCACCGCTGCACAATTTCCTACGCTTTTTGCGATCTTTCTACTGCGCATGCGCAGTTACGGGTTCCCATGATGGAATTCCTTAAATCTGATTACGGATCCGTAATCAGCGACAACCAAGCCCCCGAGTAAAGATTTTCATGCAACTCTGTAACCTCTACACTAACTTTCCTACTGCTCATACGCAGTTACGGGTTCCCATGTTCAGATTCCTTAAATCTGATTACGGATTCAAAACCCCAAAACCCCGAGATGAAATTTTCAGATCAATTTATTGACTTAATGAATTTTGGCCTGGTTTTTGGGATTTGGCCCCACCGAATCACGCTGCTTTTATTCGTTTAACCATAGCAAACCTCTCTAGGAGTCCACTCCAATATCAACTTTCGGTATATTGCCAGGCTGCCTCGTTCAGAACAAGAACAAGTCCACTCCCGACTTGAGTGGTTTTTTGCTGAAGCCAGTGCATTATTTCTTCCGCTATTCAAGTCGTTAAGTGCATCATTTCTTCCGTTATTTCAAGTCGCTAATTTGATTTATCACTGCAGTAAAGCCAAAAGCCATTTGGAGGAAAGTCAATTTGGAAGAAAACATTTAGATTCGTACAAGTTTTGAAACCAAATATTAAGAGACGCTTTCGTTGGCGATTCTCTCATAAGAACAATAATTATTCATCATCGACGAAGAAGATTAGACGGTAGAAGAGACGATGCCGCTATTGTATACAATATCAAAAGAGTTCATTGATAGCCTGATTGGTTCTAATCAAACCATATTTCTTTCATTTTTATCGCAGGGATAAAAGAAATGCGAGTTTATCAATATCAAGGCTTATGAGAGAATCGCCAACGAAAGCGTCTCTTAATAAATAAATAAATTATATAAATCAAGGCTTATGATTTATATAATGTGTTTATGAACGATTTATAAATCGACAAACAAATCAAATTTATAAACGACAGCCAACACAATGCATTCATAGTGTGAATCAGCGAATCAACTTGACTGACCTTTCGATTTTTGTGTACGCTTCTTCTGCGACGGCGAATATGTGAGGGTCGAGGTCTCCCATGTTTTGCCCTCTGTACATCCATATTGTGCCGGTATCGTAGATGGAGACTTCGCAGTAGGGGTTGATGGCGACAAGCACGATCCCTGGATTAGAATATGAATTTCAATGTATAGTTTGATCGGCCCAAAATTTCCTACATTTATAAATGGAAGTACCTCGTACGTATCGTGAAACTTGACAAAAAACCTAGGCAGGCTACGAGATGAAATAGGATGTTTAAAATACATACACAGATATTTCCAAGGTTGACTATTAGCAATGTATGCTGGGGTTTATTTTGAAAACTGCATGTACCATGTTTATAAACATATTGAAGAATTTCGTTAAGTTTTTATTTTGAAATGCAATATAAACCAGCAGTTAGAAACAAGTGTATTAATGTACAAGTGTATCAAATGAACCTCCAGCTGGCAGAGTTCTGACCCTGTGGTTTCCCATCTTACCTGAATATTAAATGTCAAATTGAAATGTGGTCCTAATCTATCAAACCCCTTCTACCCCCTTATCTAGGAACGCTGTAGCGTTCCGCCCTGACAAGCAAACACGTTGAGAAAAACGAACGGACGTCATGAAACGCGTTTTTCAGGTATCCGTATCTCGGCACTTATTTGAACGATCAACTTGAAATTTGGTGTGGATCCTCTTGGTGCGGATAATAGAAAGCCCTGAAAGTTTCAAGTTGCTTGGTCTAAAGTGAGCCGATTTATAAAACTTCAAAAACCCTGCTTTTTGCCCTTCCTTGTCCTTGTTCGACCTCCTCCTTCTTCTTATTCAGACAGGCAAGGCTACAGCCTCTCCACCATCACCGATCGACTTGACATTTTGCTGAGAGCTTCGTATCAGCTTCATACCGGGCATTTTAAAAGATTTCACCCATCATCTTAACCCGAACAATCGTAGAAAGAAATAAACAAGCAACTAATAAAATAATATAGATGTGTAGTAATAAAAACGTCTGGCCAAGGGGAGATTTCGAAACGGGTACGGTTTGGACTTACGTAAACTACAAAACCTACAACCATGACATTGTAACCTACCGGAACAACAAGTTGTGGGTAGGTTATAAAGTGACAGTCACAACTGTACACCACTCCACTCGCTCTTCTTCAACCCATTAGAACAGCTTGTTTTTGACATTTTATGTCTTTACTCTGGCACATAACTCGTAAAACGTTACACAAAAGTGTTACACGAAATCGTCACGAAAATTTCTGATGATTTTCGCTTACAACCGATTCGGTGCTACGGAACTTTTCTTCGCCAGTTATCATCGTACAAAAATCGTTCACCACTCGTTGGATAGCTCTCGATTTACCTAACCATATTACATACGTTAACCACTGTGGAGTGTTAAAATTTGTCTCCTTGATTCACCCTTTCCCTCAGATCACGTCAGAACACAAGCGACAGGCGGGCCACTACGTCAGAGCCTATGACGCACAAGCGTATGACGTCAGACGGCTGGCCAGAGGCCAACTAGTGCGTCAGAGCCTATGACGCATGAGCGTATGACGTCAGACGGCTGGCCGGAGGCCAACTAGTACGTCAGAGCCTATGACGCACGAGCGTATGACGTCAGACGGCTGGCAAGAGGCCAACTAGTACGTCAAAGCCTATGACGCACGAGCGTATGACGTCAGACGGCTGGCCGGATGCCAACTAGTACGTCAGAACCTATGACGCACGAGCGTATGACGTCAGACGGCTGGCAGGAGGCCAACTAGTACGTCACCGCCTATGCCGTAAGAGCCTATGACGTCAGAGGGCTGGCTGGCTAGGTGATCTGGTTTTAATAAGCCTCTGGAATTCCGCGCCTTCATTTTGCATTCATTTACATCTTCACGTTGAAAAATCCTTCATCTTGTCGCTAATTTTATTTTAACACGCCACGCTGTTATTAAATAGTGGAAATCAAACTTGTGCAGACTATTCAATTCATCGTTTGAAAGTTTCAAATTGAAACCCACGGATATTCCAGACAATTCTACCTTCACATAGGTCCTAATTGTGTGATGTCTGCAGTAGCCATCATACCAACAAGAGTCTTTTTGGTGTCTTGGACTGTTTTGTAAGGAGTTAAGTTGATTTTGTTAGTTTTGGTTAATTTGTTTAATTTTGTTAAAAATTAATTAATTTTGTTCAATTTTGTTTTAGATACTTTAGTAGCGACTGAAAAACGCCTGTAGTATGTTTCATTTGGCCTAATCCAATACCACCAACAGTACGTGGAAACGTTGAGAGAAAAAATTGTACTGTTCTTATAACAACGATTCTTTGATATTTGTGCGTTATAACATGGTTGTGGAGTTGATGGAGCGATTACATGAGTCAGATACATGCTCAAATTAATCGATCACTGAAAAGTCTAGTAGTAAATTGCTACACCATAGATCTTAACTCTGCGTGGAAAATCCGCGAAAAGGTACCTACGGACATTTAATATGTATATAGTTGGTTGAAGCTTACCGCAGTATGTGTAAATGTTTTTCGATTGACAAAACCGAACTTGAAGATTGTGCAAGACGGCGGGCTCGTGGAGATAGGACAAGGAAGTGAGATCATTTTGGCCGATGAGGATGTCCGGGTTGCGAAGCGGCGGGAGATCTTCGTCAGTCTTCACAACCAATTCTTTAGTCTGCAACATCAACAATATTACGTATCCACAACAAGTTTGTTGGATTAAGGGGGAAAGTCCATTTCCTTGCACAAAAACGCGTAGAAAAGTCTCCGAAGTTCTGAAAAAAGAAAGTCTTGGCTTTCAATTGTGATGATACTACAGTATCATCTGTATCATAACGTATAATATTATGTTATGATACAGAATCTGATGCTACTGTAGTGTCATCACAGAAACTCTTGGTAAGATTTTCTGTTTTCAGAACTCCCGAGACTTCTCTTATGTTATGTCTTGCCAACGACCCAGGTAGCCTTTGGGTTCCTTTAGAGTCATTGGTAAAAGTGTGGAAATAATATCCAACGAGTCGCTATTGCTTGTTTTTCTTCTGAGTACTGTCCCGTTGATACGTGGCTTGGTGTGACTGGGGCAAGTCCAACCCCGCAAAGCACTGAGACATGGAAAGCGGTAGGCCCTTACAAAGGTTCTGAGGGAGGGCCGGGCCTGCGACCATTCAAGGCTTAGATGTTAGAGGGTGGGGGGGTCTGGGTGAGAGATTGCCTGGTCCACTGCAGGCTCGGGTTGCTCAAATTGGTACCACGGGCGGAGGGAGCCCCAGGCCACAGGTGCAATGCCCCAGACCACCTGCATGCCCTCCAACAGAGGTTGGATTCGTGGTAGTCGTGCACTTGCAGGAGAGATTTTTGATGTTGGGCATCTCCTGGTAGAAGACGAAAGTCAGTTAACCAGGAGGACCACACACCCTTTAAAACATTATCTTTCACACGTCCCGTTGATACAAGACAATTGGTGTCTTGTTGGAACCTGATGTCCTACTTCCAACTTCGGGATACTCCTACCGTGACGTGAATCGATATCCTTTATATAGGCCTCTTCACACTCTTGGGTCCATGGAGTCTCATATAAAAAAGCATTGGGTATTCCGTAATGTTCATCTGCTGGGAAACAGGCAGACGATCCAAAAGCTTTTCGGTGGGGAGAGCAGCCTATACTCGAACAGTAGGACCGGTTAAGGTGACTGGTTGCGGCTCCCGAGCAAGATTTCCATCCTCTAAAATTAGGGTATAGATTCAAGAAGAGCTTCACATCAATCAGTGGTATTTGACTATCAATATCATCTAAGGGCAGCAGTTTTAATAACGAACACTTTCAAGTCAAAACCAATGAGGAACACTGCCAGCCCCGAATTCTACTGTTTCCTGGCTCATCTTCCAATGGAATATTTCTGACTTTGATAGTTCGAACATCAAACTGTTTTGGACTTGCATTTTGATTTGTGTCATCAGTAATATGAGTAGGTATAAGTTTTGTTAAATTTAAGTGAGAAGTATTTATTTTTAAAATTTGCTTATATATCTTAGGTATCATAAGTATTGAGATTCAGCAAAATTAAAAAATCTCATGGTACCTACACAACTTTCAGACAAAATGGGAAAATATCAAATTAGCAGATTGAAACCTTTTACTTAGAAAACAAATTAAAATCAACAACTTGATTGTTCTTCAGCTCCGAAAAAAATCACAATTTGTGGGTGGTCACGACATATTGGTCCAAGTATGCATTAAGGATTAAGGTATTTGAAAATGTATGTGCACTCACCTCGTTGTCATCGGTGATAACTGTCAAGGTCTTGTCGGAGTACTCAGTCACTTTCGCGCCAACCCAAACTTTTTCTGGATGAGGAATCCATATCCTTGCACCCTGAAACAATCGAGGTGAAATTAGATTTTGGTTAAGTGTTGATTTTCTACTGTGTAAGCACTTTAAGAACCAGACACAAATATGAAGATTCAAGTCATCTTTCGCATAATATTTCTTCGTATAATAATATCTTTTTGTATTATAATAAAGTAGATGTTGGCCAGTTCAAGAATTTAAAAGATTTTAGTTATTTTTTGTTAAACAGTATTTTCATTAAGGAGTAAGTGTCGTTTGGTTTATATTTTCTATAAGTATGTACATGGTTTGTGTTTAATTATACTGGGTAAGGTAATTTGGTGAGGGACAACTCTACCAGATAGCACAAGTTCATCAAGAACTTTTATTCTGGTAGGCAGGGCTTTTGTTTTTTTTAGTTCTATTTGCTGTCATTATAAAGGGATATTGTTATAGACATAAATATTAAGTTAGTCTTCAAATTTGTCTTATATGCAAATGTATTGTATGCAAAATTTGTATTTGATTATCTGCCAATAAATAAAATGAATGAATGAATCTTTCGTATTTGGATCCGAATGGAATGTCTGACATTCATTGAACCCAACCGGATCAATACGTTGACCATTCCGAATGAGGGGAAAATTCGCAGCTAACTGTGAGAATCAAACTAGGTTTTCCTCCAGATTATTTTGTGCACTGAAATGGAGGGCAGTGATTTTCGAGTGGTTTGCAACTAAACGAAACTTCTCCATCGTACACGATTTTCACCGAATTCTTCAAACGCTAGCAAATTAGAGTTATCTGCTTTAAATGGAAATGAATTTCAATCCCACTCCCTCCATTCAAATTGATATTTCGATAAACCTGAGTCTTCGTGAGTGAATATTCGTATTACTTAGTTCCTGGTTTCGGATTTCATCGGCTGAACAATATATCACGTACTTGTATCTCACCTTCTTTTGTTGCTAACTTGTATTACTTGTCTTACACAATCAAACGTACTATCTCCTGATGAACTTTTTTTTTCAAGTTCATTTTACAATGTTGGTTTACTAATCTGAGTATCTAAGATTGGCATATAAATCGCTCTAATCCCACAGGAATCGAATAAACATCAGTCCATCGAATCAGATACTCGATTTACTAACTCGAATTACTGAAATCCGATACGAGCAGTCGACGAGAACCGATACAATGCAACTTCAGCACGAAGTGAAAGTGCTGAGACTACATTCATAACAACAATCATCTTTAGTAAGCACTATACGATTGCGCTGTGAATTTGTCGGTTCTTTAAATTAAACTAAGGGAATTTTCTAGTAGCATCTTCAGAAACACGGAAAGTCTCTATTGCTCGATTACCAGGGCTTTTTCGAATTAGGAGCTGTTTAATAATAAAGTGGGGCGCTAAAACAGTTTGAGATATTCCCTGTGTATCAATACCAGACATTTATTACGAGTATATCTTGAGAACAACACCAGATCTAAGCCAGATGTTTAGTATTGAGACGTAGAACAGAAACAAGACCTCGTTTCTGCTGGATGAAATATTTAACTCGAGCGTTACCAAACAAACCATATTTCCCACCGGAGAGAATGTTTTGCAGTCCCGGATCTGGCGGCGTGGACCGCTCACGCGAGACATGCAGGATCCAGGTTCTTCCACCGTTATTTTTTAATCGTCCCAATTATAGTGCATTTTACATCTAATAATTACCTACAACCTCCTACATTTTCCGGGTCCTGAATAATCCTATCAGTAGAATGGGAGAGTGCGAAATTGACCTCGAATCGCTTGATGAAAGGCCCAGAAGTGAGTTCGGCGGGAATGAATCCTTGAAACTTTCAAGCCCTCTCCCTCTAAAACACGTATTCATGTTAGAAAATATTTGCATCACATAATTGAGGGGTCTGCATCAACAAGGGGTTAACTCCATTTTTTCAATCAAAGCGACAACTCAGCTTTAGCTTCATGAAATAGCTTCATGTTGCTCCAAAAAACTAAGCAGCCACCTCCATCTAGCGAACTATCAATGGGAGAAAACTCCTTGTTGCACCAAACGAAAGAGCGATTTCTTTTGTTGGAGAAACGTCAGTTAGCTCATGTTGCTAAACAATTGGAGTTCTTACTGCAAACCCCTCAATTTTGGGAGTAGGCACATACTTTATTTTTAACCCTGGAGTAACAAGGCTCCTCTTGACGGACAATAATCACAAAGTTGGGTCACGAGTAACTCTTCTTCAATGTATGGGATAATACAGCACAAAAAAAGTACTTAAGAAACTTAGATTTCAGACATTGTTCAAACAAAATTAAAATGCAGCATTGCATCTTTAATGAAACAATGCCTACAACAATCCCCTACAACAAAAAGCTTTAGGAGCCACTCACTGGGCCTATTCTGCTCAAAGTTTAAGTCCTAAGGAGGCTATTCGCTCCCAAAATATCATCGATGGAGGAAAAATTACACTGTATGAATGGGATTTTTTCTGGTAAATGGCTACTATTATCGTACCTAATTAGATAAATGAAAAAATTCCCAATTCTGCATATATTCAACAAATCAGGGCTCGGAAAACGCTGAGGTGACCAGGAACTGTAGATTAGAATAGAGGGAAGGGAGAAAATAGAAATTCTATGTTGAACGAAAAAAGTTGAAAATTTCAAAAAGTCGCGAACATACATTGACTAAGTTAGGTACGGAAATAATTGTGAAAACATTTGTTTCATCAATACTATCAGTTTATAGATAATTATTATGATTATAATCATCCTGGTTTTGCGCGAATTCAACAAGATCAGCTTGTATTCAATTTTTCGTTGTTAAAATAATGCCAATGCCTTTCTAATGAAACGTTTAAATAAAGTAAATAGGTACCTACTTTTGTATTACAACAAGAATGAACTATAATGGCTTAACATGTAGCTAATCCCACCATTCCTCGTACAACTAAGAGATCAGAATATTGAAATAGAATTAGGGAACAACAGCATTAGGGAATTAACAGAACTAGACATCACTGACCACTTCATCTTCATCACTTTATTCTACTCTATGGGGTCAACCCCAGCCCAGTAATTCCAGGGTTATGTGGGCCCCTAAGAGGTTACAAAAGTGTTATGATTTGATTTGGAACTTTGTCATAAAGTTTATGAACAAATTTTCAAATGAAAAGATTCAATTTCTAGGAGTTATGAAAGCGGAAAGTTGTCACCTCTGATTTCAGCCTGTTAACCAATAACAACCAACAAATGCAAAACTATACGAATGAACGTACTATGAAAACTAAATTATTTATGTAAAAAACTAAATTATATTAATACTAAACTATTTGCGTATGTAAAACTTGACTATAACACTACAAATTGTTGCGAACCAGGAAATGTGACCAATCAAATAACATTAGTGAAAAGCGGAGAAACCAGAGTTCTTATACGTATTCATATTTTTATTATTATTATTTGCTTATTTATTTATTTGCTTTCCCAAACCCCGAAACCGATGCCGTGTAATAGATCTACCAGACAGTGGAAGACAACACGATCTCTACTCAATATTCCCGATCCCACAAATTTCTTAACAAATACTGACAAGTGACACGTGTGTAGTCATCTATTTTCCAATACGATTTACCCCAACGGAATTTGCACAGAACCAACTATGTAAATGAATGTAAATCAGTTCAACTCCAGTTAAATTGTTATGCTGCCACATTCAAATTGGCCTCATTTATCGGAAACTTCTTTTTCTTATTGATTACAAACCGATTATGCCAAAAGGTAGAAGCAAAGAATCATTTCGCTCCTTAACCGGTTAGTCGAGTTAAAACTGGAGTCATCAATCATGCAACAAGAACTGTTGCCAATCAGAAGATTCATTAAGGAATGTATGGTGACTTATTTACACGTTGTTTTTGCGGTTGATGCGATTCATAGTAATTATTACATAATGCATAAATACATTTTTCCTGATTATTTACAACCACGCCTAAGTTATTGGATTTTCATGAAGGGGTGGATGGGGGCAGACATATACGAAGACCCATATTGTGAAAAATCACCAAGTAACCATTAGGTACATAACCATGGTTTGCATTATTTCATTTTGTGACATTTGCAAACTAATGAACAACTCAGCAATAAGCTCCATGGTGGTAATAAGGAGGCAGTAACAAGACGTGTATATTGTTACCAACAAGCCAAAAAGCCCAATCTGCTTTTTTGGTCACTTTTGTTTCAGTGCACACTTTTGGGTTTTTTTTTCAGTTGAGTACCTCCTACCGAATTCTGCACCGCATGCCTGAACCGACATACGCAATTCCCAGTGGATATTTTGAAAAATCAGACTTTTGCGTATTTTTAGAAGCACTAGAACAAAAATTACCCAAAACACAGATTGGCACCTTTGGTGTGGTGGTAACAATATGTTCTCTTACTCTTCTGAACACGAAGATTGTGGTTTGTGGGATCGTCGAGGAATATACCTACTATAGATTAGGAGTAAACCCACTCACCAAATGAGCGAGAATGCTCAACATGGGATCAACATCTCAACAACCAGCGGAACGGTATTATTTCCAAAGTTTGGCAAACACGTTCTTAATTTTCAATTTCGTCACTTTCAACCAAATTTCCTCTTTTGCTTTTTTCTTAAAATCACCGTGGAATTTCATGAAAGGTACAACTGCCACTATTAACAAATAGTATAGTAATGTAGTTAAATGATGTACTCTAGTGTTACACTCCCTTTATCGTTTCCATGTAAAATGTGTTCTTAATTGCGAATGATAACCACTCAAACGTTATTGTAGCCCTAGTCATGCAGCCTCGTTAAGAACTCGAGTTTCTCGACAGGATTATGATTTCTAGGAGCCAATTTCTGAAACCACCACCAGGATTGACACAGAATTTTAGCTAAAAACCATAATCCAGGCTTACTTGGCGATAATCCTGAATGTGTTCAGGCGCCAGGCCCCACTGCACGAAGCGCTTCCTGTACATGACGTCCAGCTCTTTGGGCTTGATCTGACTCCTGAACAACCTGTAGCCCAGGGTTTCCATTCCGACGGCCCGTCAACAGCAAAGAACTTCCCGAAGTAAAGTGATTTGGATATCCACAGATGGAGTGTGGGCGATGACATTATTTTTCATTCGATCAATAGGAAGGGATATCATTTTTATGCACGGAAATAACATTTAGCGAGTTTATCTCCTTGGTGATGGTTTTATAAGGGCGACAATTTTATTGTAGACATGACGAAAACATCATTTCTTAAACTGACCACAGGTGTAGTATTTATAGTATGTTGTTTGGATGATGACTAGGTGCTAGAATGTTGACTAGAAGCTGTTATGAGGGGTGTTAGAGTCAAACTGAACGTAAACATGAAAGTTATGTAACTGGTGGGAGAGCGCGAATAAGGGGGAGGTAGGACCTGTTGTCCTTAAGATGTAAATTCCGTCTTACCAGTTGACCCACCCCCTCTAACTCAGAACGGACGAAACCGGCATATTGTAGGGTTACGTAACCTGGGATTTGAAACAACTGTACCACTGGGTCAGGATAAAAGTATGGGATGTAGTGCATTTTTTTGCCGAGAGAAGAAACTGGGAGAAAACAATGGCGATCCCTTGTTATTGCGGATGTAGAACAATATCAGAATATATAATTATATATTTTTTTTTTTTTTTTCACTCGTGAAATAACGAGCGAAGATATCTTGATCGTAAGGCTAGTGGGGGATGTAATAGCTTCAAGAGTAACACGGTGGCAAATGGGATTGGAAGGTCTGGGTCTCTAACTACTCGCACCGAGCATCTTGACTCACCGTTCTTATATAACTTAGGGTGTATCAACATTCAGAGAGAGGGATGGTGGACACAGCTTCTTACATTCAATAATTGTTACAATATATAGGGTGAGTCAGTATTGACGTAATGTAGGGGAAACTAAATTATTAACTAGCAAAATTGTACATTGTGTTGTTAAATACGTCCTTGTTATTACACAACGGCTGGTTATTTCTAAACTAGACAGGTCAACTGCACTTGATAGGCCTATCGAGAGCATAATACAAGAACTAGAGTAACCCAAGGAGATCAATGCTCGGGCCAGTTGATATGAACAGAAAATTATGGTTTGCCATCGTAGTAACTTCTTCAGTACATGTGTACGTTTGCTCAATCCGATTTTGATGAAACTCATCGGATCACTAGACACCTACCCTCCTAAGGTTTGTTCTTTTCCAGTTGTTTCTTCAGGTGGTTATGAGTTTAAAGCAAAACGCGTTAAAGAGGGCACCAACCCACACGCACTTTCAAAATTTCCACTCCTTCGACCATTTTCGTATTGATATGAGCGTTTGAAGGGGTAAAGTACCCACAAGCTCAACTCTCTAAAATGGCAAGAATTTCGTCTTTGGTTAATGTTCGAGAAGTCAAAAATGGGGGAAACGTGAATCGTTGACAAATGTAAAAATTTAATCTAAAATATTTACCTTCGAACGGTCGCGGGCGGCATTTTATGCCCAATTCAAATTCAATTTTACCTTCGAGCGGTCGCGGGCGGCATTTTATGCCCAATTCAAACTCAATTTTTACACCTTCGAGCGGTCGCGGGCGGCATTCCATGCCCAATTCAAACTCAATTTTTACACCTTCGAGCGGTCGCGGGCGGCATTTCATGCCCAATTCAAACTCAATTATTATTAGGGAGTAAAAATTGAGTTTGAATTGGGCATAAAATGCCGCCCGCGACCGCTCGAGGGAGTAAAAATTGAGTTTGAATTGGGCATAAAATGCCGCCCGCGACCGCTCGAGGGAGTAAAAATTGAGTTTGAATTGGGCATAAAATGCCGCCCGCGACCGCTCGAGGGAGTAAAAATTGAGTTTGAATTGGGCATAAAATGCCGCCCGCGACCGCTCGAGGGAGTAAAAATTGAGTTTGAATTGGGCATAAAATGCCGCCCGCGACCGCTAACTCCGTAAAGTAAACTCCGCATGCAATATAATATTAAACAAAGATTAAAAATGGGCCAAACTGTGCCGATTACATGTTGCTGATTACAGTAGTTACAGTGGTGATGCTGATAGGAAGTAGCATCAATCATGGGTTTCCAGGTCCCCCATGAACACCTTCCACAATCACACAAAACTCCTTTACATCGAAAAGTACGGCTGAAACGACCTTGTTGTTGAGGAAACTACCGAATATTACACGAGAAACGACAAATCAACAAATACAATGTAAACAGCTTTGGCAATTAGCAGTTACAATGTCATATAACGCGTGGTAATTTCGGTACCATGATTTTATCAGAATTTTGGTACCCACCTACCTAAATGTTTGAAAAAAAGTGTTATGCAGCATGACTATAAGAGCAAATCTTAGACATTTAACATGTGTGGAACAGCTTAGAAAACTAGTCACCATTCGCGTGTTTTATAAATTGGGGATTCTCACAGTAAATCTCTATAACCAAACATTTTCCCGAAGGTTATGGGCCCCTAAGTGTTCAATTGATCTGGAGGGTATACGATAAGCATCTACAAGAGAGGTGAGAAACGGATTAACACGAGCCTGTTCAAATTATTCAATAATTATTATTGTTTCAATTGTTGTTTCCTATTGTAATGCAATATAGTGGCAGTGTATGATCATATTCATAACACGTAAGTACATTATAATTTGAGAGGGCATATTATACGAAATACCAATGTAAAACAACTAGCTGCGATTGCTACTACACGAATGCCATTCATCATATCACGACAAATAACATCATGTTCACTAAAGACCTATCAACTCACCAATAGCAGTTGAACTGTATAATCTTGCTGTTGAACTGTCAAGTTAATACAGAAAACGTTACCATGACCACAGAGCGACCGCAAACCCGGGCCTCTGCCGATTAGCATAATAAATTAGATAATAGGGGATCGCTATTGAGAGCGTTTCATTGCCCTTTACAGGTGGTTAAGCGCATTAAAATTGGCTAAAAATGGTTAGGCATAATCCAGCGGCTGGTGCAGCTGATCAAGGAGGAAACGAATTTTGGCTTCGGTTTCATTTATTATCGATAATGAACCTTCGGTGTCGCCCAAGAACAAAAATTATCCCCCTCAAAATTTGAATGTTTACGTTTCGGGATAGGTAGGTACGTAGATTCCAAAAATTGAATTTCAATAAATCCGCTCGTTCCTTAGCGCTGTGCTAATTACGACATTTGGTTTAGGGTTCGGAAACTTTTCATAACCTTAGTTCAATGGGAAGGGGTTCAAAACGAATTTTGAAAAACTCATATTTCAATCATGCAAATTGAGCGGTAAGCGTATAACTTGCTTATAACTTTTAGTTCACATTTGAAAATTGTTTTATTTTTAAATTTTTTCAAGACAATCCGGAGGTTTGTGTGACCAGCCGTTCGTTCACAATGATGACTCAAAGTTGGAGCAGATCAAAAGTCGTCAACATGAGAGTGAATGATGCGGCAGCCAGTCGGTTCAAGGTTCATAATTTTCAGATATCGAGTTAATTAATCATTTTTAATTATAATTAAATTTAAAAAAAATATTTTAAAGGAAAAATAGATGAAAGATTCAAAATTACAACAAAAACACTCAGAGAAGATGGAGTCAATCCGGTAAGTGCGTTAACTGTAATAGTGTGAGGATTTGAGATTTCAAACAAATTGCACGATTCAGCGATTCATTTAATTCTTCGATTGTACACACTGGATAACTATATTGTTTTAAGATAAGATTCAATATTGTCGCGACTACGAAAAGACTTTAACGAAAGTTCAATACTGCTCGAGTACAGGAAAACCTATTATTATCGAATGGATACGGTACATGTGGGTACAGAAATAAGGAATTTCTCCACTCCAATTTGGAATACAACAGCCGATTCAAACTCTTGCAGAACTCAAAACTTGAAGGATTACATAATAAATATATATAAAGAATGAGCGAGCGTCCATCATCGTTACGTAACCTTCATGCAAACGCGGGAACATGAAATTCTGCAAGACGGACAGAGGGAAAATGAGTGAGTTCAGGAGGGTTCCCTTGTTTTTGTGCCGGACTTGTCCAGAAAGCCTTGAAGACGTCCGTTTAGCGACAAAGAAGCTCAGGCAGCTTGAGGAGCGAGACCAGCCCATGTGTCGATTCTTCGAGAAGAAGAATTTATCGCGAAGGATCGAAAAAATGTAGCATTTTTAGTAAATTAATTTGAGCCAGGTGTGTGGGTATGATGTGATCTAAATACCTAATGTATCAAATAGCTGGCAATTAATGAGCGTCCAATTGTAAAATAAGCACATTCAGTTGAGAGATCACCGAAAAATTCCCACGTACCTGTAAGAAAGCTAGACAGTCATAATTTTGAAATCGTAGCTAACAAAATCTAGTCATTTGCTAATTTTTATTCTTATTGTACACTGGTCAACAGCACCAAATTCTCGTTTTCCATTAAACTTATGTATTTGGAGACAATTGGCTCGACTATCTCCTCCTGAAACAATATAATACCATGAAAAAGTATTATGTCCCAGCTGCCATAGATGTCATAGCTGCCTTCTAATGTCCCCAGCATCTGTAGAACTCCGTTATGCGGAAGATACGTCACTTATAGCACATTCAGGACAACCTTCAGCAGATGATGATATTCCACAGAGAGGATAAACGTCTCTAAATTCAAATCCTAGGCCATTGGTAAAAATCGGGCAGGTTTGCTTCCGAGAGTCAACAGGAAACCGGTTGAGCAAGTAATTTGAATTAGCTGGACAGTGGCTGTCTAAAACGAGTGTTATATGGGTTTGACTGTGAATTGGATTTAATAAGATACAACAGAGCAGCTTGACCCACTGTATTACATGAACTAATTATATACAGGAGACAATGAATAGCCATGACTTTTCAGAGCATGATCACGTGGCATCTAATTGAGAAGTGGTCGCGCGATCGTGCGATGAGCGACGATCGCTTTGTTGCGTACCAAACTTATTCATCATGCGATCAGAAACTTGTGTCCTAATGGGGAATTTGCGTCAATTTTTTTAATTTTCATTTTTGAAAGTACGAGCGAGGGGAATAACGAAAATGATGGTCAGCGCCCTGAAAAGTATTCCCAAAAATTTAGAGAATTTAGGGAAGCTGGCCGCGTTTGAAAAAGACCGTGGGGGCGAGAAGACTTGGGAACATGGAGAATTCCATCATCACTGACTTGCGAAGCCAAGAGGATGTATTTACCATTTATTTTCTATTTTCTTACTTTTTACCGAATTTTGAAAAAAGAGGAAGCTATTTTTCTCGGTCCAAATTTTTCAAAACCCGAATTTCCGAAATAATTTTATACCAAAATCCGTTCCAGACCACCCTGAATTCACTGCCATAAGAAACCGTAAGTCATTCCAGACGATAACCCTCCACAAAATTGAGATAAAATGTCAAGTTGTAGATGGGCAAAATCGGGCAACTCTAAGGGGGGTTTTAGGTTGGGGGGGGGGGGGGATTACCTACCCATAAATTCCAAAAATTGAAACAGCGGACAAGTAACACCTCATTTCAAAGATGTTTTTACGCTGAACACGATGATGAAATCAGAATTGCGATATCCTATTCCGTTTTCAAACTGGACCACTTTAAAGATGAAGAAATGTGCATGCACATGCATGTTACTTGAGATGTTCTTAACGGTTCATCTGCTCTAATCTGATAACGGAATGAGATATCGAAATTCTGACTTCACCATCGTGTTCAGCGTTGAAAAATCTATAAACTGAGGTGTTACTCGGCAAGAAACGGAGACAAAATTTGTTATAAAACCAGTAAAATAGAGGCATTTTACTTAAAACCAATTGTTTCTTCCAAAATTCGCTATTATAGTCATGCTTCATGACTGTGGATTTTACTTCGTGATGAGATCAATAAATAAACTTATTTTTCTTCGAAACAATATTTTCACTCCCTAAACTGAATTTTCATGAAGGAATTTGATAAGAATTTTCATGAAGAAGAGTAAGATAAAAACAGGTCGCATATAACGTTTTGGGCTTCCGAGAAACGATAGGAAATGTTGAGTGAAACTTTAAACGCTGATTTCTCAAAATGACAGAAATTGACTTTTTCACGCGCGGTGGCGACATAGGTAGTAATAAAATCCCTCTCAAGTTCAATATAAAGAAGAAAAAAAAAAACAGTTCAAAAATGATAGTCTGCGTATTACAGTCCTTATCATTGTAGTCATTTTCCATTCCTGATTACCTAGAGAACCCAAATATGATACGAATTTTATGAGTTCACATAACTGGAAGTTAATCAGAATCAAGAGATATTCTCTATCATGTTTCGAGAGAGTTATTATAAAAACAACGTGAACATGAATGAGAAACTTAATAAATACACTTGACAATGACAGCAATTCTATGCTTACTAGCGTTCAGTTTAATTTCCAATCATTTGAGAGTGTCTAACGAACCGTCACCTCAACCAATTATCAGGAAATGAAACTAACCAGTAGGGACTCACAACTTGAAGTTGAATGAAACGAAAGTTACTGAATGATCATGAACATGAATGATAAGTTTCAACTAATGCTTGACGATCGCAGGCGTTTCAAACTCAAGCGTCAATGTGTGATGTATTTCTTTTACTTGAACGGACATAGCATGTAGGTCATTGTAGTAAACCCAATAGCGAGCTGTAAAATCAGGAGTGAACATGAACAGGTAGGTAACTGATGTCATTTACCTCTAACACTACCATGTGAACATCTGTGCATTATAGTTGACATAATAAACATGTTATGTACAAGTAAGTTGAACTGCGGTTGTGACATACCGTGGAATAGATTTCGATGGTTGACATTCTGGAGTCTTCAATCAGGATGGGGTTTGAAATTCAAGTAACAACACAATGCATGTACCATGACGAAATAACGAGAACTTATCACAATAGATCACAGCCGTTTATCCGGGAGTATTTATGTAAATATTCGAACCACACGGATTTGCCGATGATTTAGAATGAGAACTACAAATTGCTACAAACGAGAATGATTGATCACTATTATAGCAGAAAACCACTTGATATCGATGATCGTTAAGACATATCGCTCGAACTGGAACTCAAATCACGAATGAGTAGATGGGGAGTCTTGACACGATGACCGGTATGTGCGCATGCGCGAGGACTTGCAAGAATTTCTCGCTCGCTTCGTTGTTGCCAAGCACTCTACAATAAAAAAAAACATCCCCCAAACAACAGATCACATAAATATAGACTAGTTGGACAGAGAGAACTCGTCATATACTTTTAGGACGCATAAATTGACAGGGCATAAGATGATAAGGGAGATAAGGGCAACATCTCGCAGATGCGCTTGCGCGATTACTGCGATTTGTGAGGAAATTGGGAGAGGAAAAAATCAGCTGTGAGTTGTTGGCCGTCATTTCATGTCGATATTCTTATAGAAGAATCTTTAAATCATACATATGTAATGACGACCCAGGAGAGGATTATTTTTGAATTACTTATTGACTATTATTATTATTTTCCCTCTGGATTTAGTTGTTGGCGGGAAGTGTTGAATAACGAGCTCCGAGCGATCCGGTCGGGATCCATGGAAGAAGGAAATTCATTCTTCCATAGTCGGAATTGGTTAAACTTAGGGTTGGGCAATACTGCCTCGATATTTTGAAGTATCGATACTTTTGATTCAATACATCGAATATTTAGTATCGATACTGCTCAAAAGCAATACTAGGGAGTATCGATACTTTTTTAGAAAAATATCGAGTATTGAACACGGGATACTTCTATAATTACTGTGTTGTGTACGATTGAACAAAACACGAATAATTTCTTCCTTAACTCCTGCGTACCGCTCAGAACGCCTCACAACCTCCAACCTCCAACTGCCACCGTTGGCTAGCCTGCACAAACTATACAAATTGGCTCGTAGGTACCTTACCATTCTAGCTGTGTAGGTGCCGTCCGAACGCTTGTTTTCCCTGTGTGGCCGAATAATGGATGATTATGGTAACAGGTTGACGCCAACACATTTATCTCAAAGAGTTTTCTTAGCATCTGTTAAAACTAGTCTGTGGGAAAAAAATTCATTTTAGATTATATTTATTTGACTTTGAATAAATGACTTGTAATAATATATGTGTCGGTGCCGTCCGAACTGTTAAAACTAGTCTATGGGGAAAAATCATTTTAGATTTTATTTATTTGACTTATATCATACACATAATATATTATTACATGTGAAATGTATGTATGATAAAATATACATATTAATAAATACATTTTGAATTTAACCTGCGGTTTTTCCATTTTACCTTGTCAGTAAGGGCACCTTTGGGTTACCCGGGAATTCTTCGATTCAATACTTTCAATATTGTTCAGTATCGATATTTTTTAACCAATATATCGATACCTGGTATTGAAACAAAAAACGAGTATCGATACCGTTAGTATCGATACTAGAGTTTGCGGTTCCCATCCCTAGTTAAACTCTTGAATGCTCTTCCAAATTGAGAAGGAAATTCATTGAAGTCCTCGCGCGTGCGCAGATGCCGCTCATCACCCTATCATCTGCAAAATTGAGTCCACGCTCACAGCTGACTGGTATCACGTCTCAAGTGACGACCGGTTTAGAAGTCACCTTTCATGCGGCTTGTATCCTTATCCATCCAACGCTCCTGTCAGTCAAGTTCGAATTCATCGCTTACAGCAGCAACACAGCCTTTGGGCAACCCATCACTTGGGCAAAATGTAGTAGTTCAGCAAGTTTCATCTTACTTTTACATAAACTTTTGGCACAGCTAAGACCTTGAATTCCTAATAGGGTTCCTTGTTCCTACTTACCCTGAACAGGATATACTTAACATTAAGTAAAAATTTGAGGTTCTTAACAACATCTTGTTTTTCTCTTTCATTTATGAGATGGTGTTTTGATCTTTTGCTGTGTTGTCATAGTAATGTTTCAAGTGGTTACTTGTACCGTTAGAAAACTCGAAACCTGTATAATTTCGAAATAATTTCAAAAAGAACATTTTAGGTGAAGAAATGACAAAGTCTTCTTAAGCAGCACCACCGATCCCACTATTTCTTAAGCTGACACCACATCACCCTCACGATTTTTCGTTTGGAGCATTAACTCAGTTTAAACCATGCTTAAAAGTAGTAATTTTAGTGTGAAATTACTGGTAGTTTCGGAATAAAACAGTCTACCTCACTCAATTCAACTATCCATTTTAGGAGGATAAAAACTAAACAAACAACTAAAAGGTATGAAAAATCTAAAAGTGAATGACAAGTTGGAGTTCTGAAAGTGGATCCATACAGAATTGGAAGCACAAGCTGGCTACAGTGGCCCGTTCTTTGCTAACCCAGTTGCTAATACAGATTAACTCTGTAGGGTGACGTCATGGGCCCTTGCTTGAAGCTTGCGGTTCCCCTGCGGCCATCAACTTAATAGGTACTCTCTGCAATCAAAGGTTAGTGATTCTTCTTAGATAACTTGGCTTCAGCCATGCCAGTCATAGTAACTGGATTCGTGATTCAAAGCCACCTTCAAAGGAAGGTAGCTGCAGGTAACTGTGGCATAATGAGTGGGCGATTCAAATTTTCAATTGAATGTTTTACTGTTGATTAAATATTTTGTTATTCAATAAATTTTTTCATGACTCAACGTCTACCTACATTCTTTATTTCTTGTGGGGAAGCGCCGCTTCCTGCGTTCCCCCTGATGCTAAGCCCATGTATTGTTGGTATAAAAACCACGACAAAACCCTGCTTGAGAAAATTTAGAGTAATAGGGGAATGAAAAAGCCAATAAGCTCACACAAGTAACGTGTTTGATCACAGATGGGCTTTATTTACAATAGGTGACGAATGGCAGCTAAAAGTAAGATACAAAAATACCTACCTACCTATATTTTGACTTTGAATTTGTATATTCCTAAAAATTACACAACTATCTACATTTATCATTAATCATTCACACCAGTAAACCTATCGCGAGAATGCAAAAAGAAGCCAACATTTTTAAGGTTCCCAAAGCCCCCTTTGTAGCGACACGTCAGTACACAATTACAATAGAAACTGAAAGATTAATCGGTACCATGAGATTTGTCAAAGAAAGTAACATATGACAACATAGCAATATTGGCGTTAATATATCGGTGTTCTGCGATAAGACAATATCTTGGGGATCTGGCATGATGACCCAGTTTATGGATTAAGCAGTTTCAGCGTTCTGCAATGCATGGTGTGATAATAAGTACTCGCTTTGGGAATGAACAACAGTACCAATGGAGTACTTCTCCATGGCCTTCGATTTGGACAATTTTGCCATTTCAGTTTGAATCATCGCTCAATTCAAAAACACTCTTAATTTTTTTGCTTTTTTGTGAAGGTTTTGAAACTTTAGGCTTTGTGGAAAAGGGCCTATCTTTCAATAAAGGCTGACTCATAAACAAGAGGCTTGTACCACCATCATCGATCAACGAAGGGGCGAGTATCTGACTTCCAGTTGAGTAACCAGGTTTTCCCTTTGCTGATTTCGAACTTGTGTCAACAGGACCACGATTTCCGCGGTGGCCAAGGGGTTCAGAGTTGCTACAGAGACCACTGGGCCCTGGTTTCCCCCATGAGTCGCTTGCCGCAGGCATCCCATTGCACGTAGTTGTACTTCTCCCAGACCAACCTCCTCTGACTTCATGTTGACTCAGGAGCAGGGCCTTCTGCAGGTCCTCTTCAAACTGCCGTTCCTCCGGCGACTTTATTTTCGTCTCCACAACACTCCTCCTGATAGCTTCTTTCATTTCTTCATCCGAGTCCGAATCAAGTCTGATAGTAGGAGGGTCATCCTTTACAGTGCTCCCGCGAGGGGCGGGGGCACGTGGTGTTTCTCCTGTTCGTGAAATCGCATTCCTCGAAATGTCTTCTTCGATAGGCGATACAATCCGGTTCCATGGCCGTTTCTTAGATACTCTATCCGGCGTATGATCCGAGTCAGACTCCAATAAACGCCTTCTTTTCCTGTTTAGACAGTTTGGTAAGACAACAGTCGATTCCAAATCGACGGTTCGATCTTCAACATCTGTATCATCACTTCCAGCTTCAACAATCCTTTTCGTCGTGGTTTTTCTTTTAGCTAACTTTCTTTCTGCTAGTCCAAGAATTGTTGTCTCATCCCCTGAGTGTTCTTCGTCGCTACCGACACAGAATGAATCCTGGAAACCAAGAAGGAGACATAGAGTACGTGCAAGAATTTGCATGAGAATAAAATTTGCATCCACTCAGGTACAAGGCGAGATTGTCCTCGAACGATGTTATATAAGCTGCGATATGATCGTTTACGCGAAAAAATTAAATTACTGGGAACATTAAATGCGCTGTAGGTTCAAGAGTAATACAAAATTGGGAGAAATAGAGTTAGCGCTTATTGAGTATTTCTTGATCACTAACGTTTTCGTAATCGTCGTCTGCATTATTGACCACCTGGGAATACACGTCGTCCGTATACCGCTTATTAACTGGTATTTTGAATTTGCCACCTCCAACAGGACTTCTGAAAACACGAGAATAATGATCAAATGCAAACACTGACATTCACCCGTCGATCCCTCATATTTTGTGTTAATACACGGTAGGAATGTTGCACTCACTTGACAGATTTCAAATAGTGCGTGTAGTTCAACTCATGGTCGCTCTCATCGTTGACAAAACTTTCATCCATTTGATCTAAACTAGAGTTGTCACTGTCGTCAGATGACATGAGTCCACTCTCCTCGGCTTCACGTTCTATGAACGCAAGGCGCTAGAACACATTAAATCACATCAAGTACGCATTAAAATACATTAAAAATACTACACACCTTTGTGTTGTATGGGAGTATTGTTGTAAGGACACGCATTCCTCACCCTCTCTTGAACTGTGTAAGTTATGATGTCACACATCGTCTCCGCCAATTTACCTTAACTGATCCATCCTCACCAAATAGATTCAACAACACAACGTCATTAGCAAGTACCTACTGTGACGTGATGGATTGTCCACGTCACCCCTTTTCCCCAAAATTTCAATTAAGATCCGGTAGTTCCAAAATTAAGTGCCTTTTCTCGGTCTTATAAATTTTAATCCCTCGGATATTGTCGACCCTTCAGGTTTTGCGATAGTTGCATTTCTTCGCCTATACCTTCCATTTGAAGGGTGCTATTCCTAAGAGTTGGTGTTGTCTAGAGGGAGACGCGAGGTTTTATAAGGGACAAAGCTCGGGATCGTTTGGCTGATATTCTGGTCGTGAGGACTCTCTGGTGTGAACTCTCCGCATCCCTAAAGTAGGCAATCTCTTCCAGTCCAACATTATAATTTTTGAAAGAACTCATCATAACTTCCCATAAACTTTACTGAGAAAGATAATACCATGTCAATACTAATAATCTCTCATTTTCCTCCCCAAAACTTTGTTTTCATTAGCTTCCTTTGAAATAAAAATTATTAAAGGCAACAAGCCAATAAATCCAAATGTTCATATGGTTCCGTTCATTAGACCTAATAATTAGGAATCGGGAAAAACATGAATCTTTACATGTTATATTAAATTATTTAATATAACATGTAAAGATTCATGTTTTTCCCAAGTGCACAAATTGTAAATCTTTTGAACTGACGAAAAATTCCACTTGCCATCGTAAAATTCCTTTCGTTAGCGAATCGTAATGCTTTAAACCAACACTAATATTCCCAAAGAAGGAAGTCTTTCTTCTTTGTCACTTCGGGACAAAGATCACTAACTTCCCGTAAAGCAACCCTTTGTAAAAAGTTGTAGTAAAGGCTTACAATCCAAAACGTAACACTACCTCGGATAGTGTGCTTTTTGGCAGAAGTGAAAGGCCAGATGACCACTAGGTACCGCCGCTATTTCTGTGGCTAACGTGATTACCTATTTGTTGTTGGTGTCATTGGAAGATTTATTTCCCCTCAGAGGAAGTGATGGTACGAATGGTTTGACTCCTCTACAACACTAATTACACGACAAATTACTTACCTTTTTCTTCTTCTTAATTTTTTTTACAGGAGAACTACGGGAAGATGCAGTCGTAGATTCATTAAGAGATTGTTCTTGTTCAATTGTTTTGTTTTGTGCTGGAAAAATGAAAATGTCATCTTCTTCATCAAGATTTGCAACTGCTGGTTTTTTGCTTGTTAGGAGTTTCAACGATGATTTACCTCCTGTTTCTACAAACGATCTTGCATTGCCGTCCTTTCCTGTAGTTTTACTCGAGGCAAAATATTTTGAGGTAGTAGAATCATCAAGTTCATTCAACATGTCTTCAAAACTGAGCTTCCTTTTGGACATTGAACCGACTTTTAAATGCATCGTTTCCTCAGGATATAGATCCCGTTTTTCCGGCGGAAAATCATTATCAGATTCAGAATCGAGATGAGACATAAGAGATGACTTCTTCTTCGCAAGATTCAAATTGGACTTTGCACGTACACTCCGTAAGAGAGTGGAGTTTTTTTCAACGAAATTCTCGTTCACAGCCAATGAAGTGAAAATATCGTCATCTTCATTGAGAAGGGAATGACAACTCGTATCTTCCGCGTGAGTATTTGCAACTTCACCACGTAGTTTTCCTAATTCCTTGGACGTCGATGGTTGTGGATCATTTTTCAAGGAACCATTTGAATCAGAATCAATAACATAAATCGGTACACTCTGCTGTTTTTTAGTAGAAACGGAGGAGCCAGAAAATACACCTTTACTTTCATTGAGCGTGCCAATCGACGATTTTTTAGAGGATACCTCTTGCATCGACTTCAAATCAGGAGAACTTTGTTGAGGACGCAGCAGGGCAGATGGCTTCAGTAAGGTTTCCCTTGTGCTGGAGGTCGCTGATGAACTTAGGTCGTTGCTCATGCATTGATTAGTTTGATAATTGGAGGTAAACAAATTTTGACTCGGACCCTCCGCCGTTTCTCTATTAGAAGGCTGCGGAACTGCCGGATTATCTTCACTCACATTTCTAACTGGACTGCAGCTGGGCGAGTCTAAGATTTCAATAACTTCCCAATTCTTCTTTTTATCCCTTTCAATTAGGCTGACCATCTGAGTGATTCCGTAAAGGGTCGTTTCATCCCTTGCATTTTTATTAGTCGACATGTCAGGCTTGTCATCATTCAGCAAGTCATCCATACACCAAAAGTCATCTTCAAAATCATCTCGGACGGCTGGTTTTGGTGAAGGCTCTTTGAGTGGTTCTGCATATACAACTTTGGACTTTTGGAACACTTTGCCTCGAGGTGGCGAAGAAAATAAATCTTGTGATGAGTTACAGTGAGTGTCAGGTTTGGTTTTACTATCGTCCTTTGACATTTCCTCTTCTTCCAGGATATCATCCAACAACCACTCATCTTTTTCATCCACCCGCTCCTTTGTACTAAACAATGTCCTCTCCTTTTGAATTGTATTGATAGGAGTAGAACTAACTATGGCTTTGGAGTTATTGGACCCTTTGCTCAAAGGAGTGAGAGCTCCAGCAAATACTGAATTTGAGCCCCAAATTGATGAGTTTGAGCCATTTTTCTTGACCCCAATAGGGGATATTTCCCCGATATTGTCAAAACTAGGTAGTTGGTTGGTTGGTGATGCAACAGCAGAAACAGCAATTGGATTTTCACCAATTTCCACGTCACCAACATTTTGGTCATCATCCTGAAATAGATCATCGATACCCACAAAACTTTCATTCGAATCATTTTGTTCAGTTTCAGAATCGCGTTTATGACGAATAACTGGACTCTCATTGCGTGTAATGTGGTGCTCTTGGTGTAACGGGGAGCCGCGAGAGCTGGCTTTCCCTAAAGTGCATGATGTTAAGGGATTTGATTCAACATCTGAAACGGTTCGAAAATGTATGTCACGAACGCCGTCCATAAGTAGTAGAAATTGATCACACTGGAATCGAAATACATTCTCATCCATACATTTAGGTTTGGGAGCCCGCTGTTTAGGATCACCAATGTATTTAGAAAGACGGTAACTCATGCCAACGTCATTTTCCAAACCACAGAGCAGTTCACCGCCGTAGAGGAGGTTTTCAAAGTCATTTCCGTTCATACCAAATAAGGCAGCGATGTCAACTTGATTTTCACCTACAGCTCTGTCATCAGCAAGGAGTTTCTCTGAAGGCGCCTTTTCAACTGTATTGGTATCAGCACCAATGTCTTCTACCCGTATAGGAAGCCCATCAACAAACCCATCGTCATCTCCATCAACCATAATGACGTCATCATCAATAAAATCCATCCTTGGTTTTTTGCTAGCTCGCTCTACAGCCGCCGCCATGCAAGAGCGTATGTCCATCCCAAAATTCTTCTTTGGGACAATTTTTTTCTTTGTTGGTTGTTCACTTTTGACACCTTTTGTGACTTTTTCTGTACTTGTAGCAGCAGGATTCGCTTCCTCAAAAGCCAAGGCATCGTCAGCTTCAAAATCTGGAAACAAATTGGATTTTAATAGTTGCAACAATGGTACCCATTTATTGTCTTAGTGAACTCTACGAGCTAAATTCAAATGAATCATCCAGATCCAAATGTGAGGTTACAAGTCTAATTAGTTCAAAGTAAACATCATGGTCAACTGTTGTTGATAATTAACCTACTTTTGATCAGTCTCAAGTACTCTTCATTTTCCTCCTCTGGCTTGTACGACAATAAATGACAGTAAAGACTCGAAGACGGAGTGCTGCTGATAACAAAAGCATCGTGAATTTCCGTGTTCCAATCATTCCAGGACGCAAGTTCGTTTGTACAGACAGTATTAAAAAGTTCATCAACATTCAACTTAGGACCTGCAAAACAATTCTGGTTATCCAAATTTGTTAACACTGCTTAAATCCGCAGACAGTCACCCGCTACAATCAAGGAAGCAATGAGTAAATGAGGCCTCAGCACTAGCCCATCAAGATTCTAATCCAAATAACGTACCTTCTTTCCTATGCCACAGCTCCGTTTTAGCAGGAAGCCTGTTGAAGTCTAACGGGATGCCTCCTAACTCATTAATTACCTAAAAATGATAATAACGGTAGATGTAATTATCCATACTACAATAACCTCAGAAGACCACATGTATTTGAAGAGAACCTTTTCAGCAGCCTCTTCATCAAGGAATGGAGGTTCTTCAGGAACTGCACATTCCCGTATATCCATTTGTTTCTTGCTTTGCTTCACCGGTTTCGTTGGTGTCGGTGTTGTTGTAACATTGATGTGAACCAGCTGTTGTTGAGGTTTCATGCCTGCAAGTATTTTAGTAGTCAACGAGGTTCAGACACAGTCATAGTTCGCACAACGAGGAATTTCACAACTCATAGTATTTAACAGTTAAATTAACAAGAGGGTGTTAGGGTTTAGGCAAACTGCACCCAATCCATTATTCAATACCCACGCTTAACATAATAGTAGTCAGGGAAGAAGGGATCGACACTCAACATGTAGATAATTGTCGTCTTACCTGGGGGAAACATGGGAGGTGAGTATTGGCAGAGGCTGTTCTTGACAGCTTTGGAGTCCACTATGTTTTTAACGTATGACTTGCGGGATGCCATGGCTTCGTGAAATTTCTGCAAATACATGATTCTATTGATTCATTTGAACTGTACAAAACATAACACAACATAAGAACAGGAGCAGTCAATACTGTAGACGTGTAATAGGTTGAAAGGAGTACTTGGGAAACACTTTGTATATCTTATCAATGGCGATTTTGCTGTTGATGTTTTCCCTCTAGTTGTGGCCGGATAAATCATTCGTAAATACAAGTTGAAAGTTTCAGATCCACTAGAATTGCCCATTGGCCCAAATTAGTTGACGTACCTTTTCTTCTTTTCCCCGAGTCAGCAAGACGATGCAGCGCCCTCTCCGCTTCCTACCTGTTCGACCAAGTCTCTGGACGAGACGAACGGGCGACTTCTGCGACTCCATCAGAACTATCAAATCCACTTCTCCAATATCTAAACCTTCTTCAGCAACGCAAGTGGCAACCAAGCAGTTTATTTTTCCATCTCTAAACTCCTTCATGATCTGAAACATAATTCAACTCTGCATGTCTGCGTGGCTTAAAACTACTTAGAAACTTGAAACTGAATAATAGAACTCGAACCTGAAGTTGCTTAGCTTGTGGCATTCCTCTTTCTTTACCACCCGACTGACCGACGAACAGGGCTGCTTTTACATGGGGTTTGCACTGCCCCAACAGATCGACTATTTCATTCACAACGATTTTGTACTAGACAAAACGGAAAATAATGGAAAAATTAGGTAGAAATGTAGTAAATTCTAAATCTCAGTGGAAGGTAGAACAAAATTTCAATCAGGTTCCAATTCGGCTTTCTAATTCTTTCTCAGAGACAGTAGTCATAATATGATAGTCATATTATGGTAGTCAACACTGATTATAACATAGAGGATGAATTCTAGAATAATAAATACAATAGGAAATACTGGGTTGATACTTACATTACAAAATATGATGGCCTTGGTTTTCTCTCCTCTTTTTTCTGCAGCTATGAAATGTTCAGATAAAGACGTGGCCAACTTCCTGAGCTTTGGATGACCCCATGTGTAAGGAACGTCTGAGCCCTATAAATAGAACAAAAATATACAAAACCGAATATTTTACATCCGAAATAGTACGGTATGTAGCCCTAGATTTGGTTTATATTATAAGCTCATTTGAATAGAATGACTGACATATTTCGCAGTGCCTTTGGAATACCGAATTCAACACAAATAGGAATTTGTTCAATTTTATGTGCAACTCCCGCACTTTACTAATACTTACTGGGTTTGGGTATAGAATGCCGTGAAGTTTCTTCAACATTATTTGCAAATCATTGTTGTTTCTCAAGCGTGTGGTGGCAGCCTTTGATTTTTCACCACAGTCATCTGACAACAAAACATGGGTTGCACATTCGGAGTCGATAATAAATCTAATAGCGAAAGGTGATTCCTTATTATAAATTACCTGCCAAATATCTGTAGAATGCACGTAGACCATAAATTTGGAGGAGCTCGAGAGCGTGAGCAAAGGTCATGCACATAGTGAAATCCGAGACGAGGCTGCCAATCAGAGTGGCCGACATGCCCCGAGGCGGGTTTGCTCTGAATTTTTCCATAGCCTTCAGAATCTGTAGAGATACACAAAGATGTACCATTGCTACAGGTCTAGCTGATAGCTTTTGCAAGAGAAAGAAACACGAGAAAAACAATGAGGTGTAACCTGTCGGATTGTTTCAATTTTGGAATTTATGGGTAATTTTTTTCTCCCTATTCTGTCGAGAGTTATCGACTGGAGTGACAAATACATATAAGACTTTTGGTGTCTTTTGGCAGTGAATTCAGGATGGTCTGAGGATTTTCTTATAACATTGTTTTCGGAAATTCGAGTTTTAAACCGAGTTTTGAGCATTTTGGACCTTTCTTTTCCACAAAATTCGCGAATAAAGCATTTAAAAAACCATAAATGTCTAGTTTACCTGAAATTTTGATAAATGAGAGATATTGCTCGTGAGGGCCCGATTCTCGATCAGACTCCTAGCAAAACGTTCGTACACCTGAAACAGTAAAATTGGTGAAGTTACGATACAAAGAGTACGAAGCGTTAGTGCAATTCAAAATCTGTTGTTACCATGAGCGCATAATATGCAACATCACTTCAACACCCAATATCATTACAGATTGTATTTATATTTTGTAACGCCAGACAAGTAAAGGTTTTGAAAAAAATGTGACTCACTTGCATGAAGTCATCCTTAACACGTATCAATTCGGGTGACAAATCCACCACAATCTCCTCGACAGATTTACCGTGAGTGTATGGCGCAACGTCGATTGAGTCTTCACCTCTCATCTCCAAGCAGCATATATTTAAATTGTTAATAACCTGAAGTTCACAAATAATAATCACAAACTGAATCACTTCTACGGCATGAGTGTGATAGAGAACTTGAAAGAAAACCCTCACTTGTATAACTGCGTTGATGTCATTTCCAGGGGTTGCAGAAAGAGCTAAAGTTCTGTATATTCCATTGGCAGCACTAAGTGACTTGATAACCTGGGAAAAAACCAACGATGTTCACTCTATTCGAAATAAGACTCGTTATTTCCTAATCTGAACAATAATTTTGTTTATAGATTTGATGCTATACGTGACGACTGGAATGCAACGTACCTGGCAGTATGCGTAATCTTTCACAGCTTTGTGGGCTTCATCAACGACCAAACATTTGACTAGATCAGCCGGACAAGTTTTGGAACGTAAATCATTGGCCATAACTTGGGGCGTTAGAAAAAACACTCGCTTCTCTTTCCACATTTTTTCTCGAATATCTGCTGCTTGAGTACCTGTTGATAATAAAAATGTTTTTTTTTTTTCTCTCACAATCACCAGGGAACCCGCCATTCCTGCAGTGTTATGGGCTTTTGAAGGTTATTGTCTCTGATACAAAACAATTAGGACGAAAGAGTGTTTGTTACCTGTCATTTCAGTAGTATCGTCAGGTGGGATTCCCATAATGCTGTAGCAAGCTTTGATCTGTTGGGCTACCAAAGGTCTGGTAGGTGCCATGAACACGACTTTTCCGCGTGGAAACCACCGGTAAAAATTGTACATGACCACGGCAGCAATGAATGTTTTACCAAGACCTGAATGAACGGAGAATTAAGTCCAAAATATTCAGGATCAATTAATTAATGTCACAGTTTAACAAATATTCCAGAAGTGCTATGTCCCTTGAGGTTATTTTACCATCTCCAAAATCAAGTCTCCTCTCAAGCCACCAACCTAGAAGTATCTTAATTTTGAAGAAAATTCTCCTGGTGATTCTAATCTTGCAGTGGAGTGTCGCATATTGTATGAGCATGAATCAAAATTCATAAAACGTCTTAATTATAATGTTATGATAGGCACCCTTTGGTAAGAACAGGAACCTACCTGTAGGTAAACTAACTAGGGTGTTTTTGAAAAGTGCACTTCTGACTATGGCGGCTTGGTACTGCCTGATGGGAAAGTTTGTCGGGTAGATGTACGAAGTCCCTGCAGCCAGATGGAAGCCTCTGGCCTCCTCTCCGTCGAAGAGTAAGGCTCCGGCCTTACCCCCCACCCTGCAAAAGCGTTTTTAATAATTCCAAATAAACCAAAAAAGCATGAATGATGACATTCAAATACCTAAACATTAATGTTAATCACTAAGAACAAAATACATACGAATTAGGAAAAAACAGAATACTGACTGTGTACATAAGATGCTGTCATGGTTTTCTGATAAATTTCCAGGTTCATTAGGACCTTTTTGATTCGTCTTGTCGGCTGCTTTACTATCAACTACTGGTGACTCATTTTGGATTCTTGGGAGCTCAACATCATTATAATACCTATAAATAAATTGAAACTTCAATTTTAAAAACGGATTGTTTCGCTGCGAGGTTCGACAAAGTTGTAGTGGTAACCTGGAATCAAATTTAATACCGTACCTATTGTACACATAATTAGAAAATAGTAATCTGTCACACCGTTCATTCCACGATTTTATGATTAGGTACCTACGCAGGAATCCAATGCAACTCACCTCAAACTTTCTTCCTGAACCCGAGCCAATATTTCGTCTCCATTCTCATCGTCTAGTAAATATTCCATTCAATACCACAAAAAACATCCAAACACTGGAGTAATTCGAACAGATGTTCAAATTATAAAGTAATATGAATGAATAGTATAATAACGCAAAGAAATCGTTTTGATTGATTGTCATCAATAATAATTATTGAAAAGGAAAAATGTTTAGCACCAACAGTTTGTTGTTTATAACCTGCTAGTTCGATAACTACCTTATTCCACATCCGTTTTTGCCTTGGTGGAAGATTGGTGTTGAAGATGTTTCCACTGCTCAACTGTGGAAATGGTATTGAAAATTTATAATTTGTACCTATATTGTAATTAAAAATGATTTAGTAACTGTTTCTCTAAAAATAGGTTAATAATATGTTATAAAAGGTTTCACAATGATTCTGATAATAAACTTTTTTCGATTCCTCTTCTCCATGATTAAATAGGTACCATTGGTCACCTACTTTTTGTACTTTGTGAAAGGATTTTTCAAGAGAGGGGATTTCAGCCAATCCTCCCATGTCCAGTATTGTAATGAATAATATGAAACACACTTAAAACAAAGAAGTTCACTACTTCGAATTTAAATTTTTCTACCATCCCGCAAGAGACTGTTGCGCTACAAGTTTCCGCCATTTGCACGGCCTGTAGGATCGGATGTCTACTTTATACTATCCATGGCAAACGTGCCCAATCCTTTCGAGTCGAATCTACCTAACCTCATCTTTCCTTGACTACCTTTCGTGCTTCTGGAGAATTCTTGGTACGTACACGTGTTTTTGTACATTGCTTGCTGTTCAAAAAGTTCTTCATATTTAAGAGGTTACTTATTAACGTTATTCTACAGTAAGTGAACTAAGTGCAGTATCATTGTCTACTGGTTCTTTATTCACATTTTCGGGGTTCTTTTCAGATTAGCGAGCCATGGCCAAGTCGAAGAATCACACAAATCACAATCAAAGTAAGTTGCTGTTCAAGATCTTGAATTCCTTAGTATTTAACTCACTTCTCTAGATGAGTTGTCATTAGGTATTTGTCAGTCATAACTGTCGGTATACACCGTATGTTGTACATGTAAGAGCTACCCCAGCCATCAATTATTGATGATCAATAATGTGTTGGTTGAATGCATGGCTCATCAAATGACTGATTGAACGAATGATTGTTCCGAATGACTCATCGAACGAATGATTGTGTTCCGTACTACGCGGTTGTTGAATTGAGTTGTTCTGAATTTGTGAATCTTTATTCATTGCCTGTTATTTTTTGGTTATTGTGTGATGGAATTTTGAGGCTAGGATGAAAAGAACTCTCAGAACGCTATTCTCTTCATCCTAGCCTCAAATTTCCATCACACAATTACCAAAAAATAACAGGCATTGAATATAGATTCACAAATTCAGAATAACGATTATCGTTCTGAAGCAAATTGAGTTACTCTGATGTTCCCACCTACATTTCCTCGTATTTATTCTCGCTCTGATTTTTATTCTTGATATTTTCAGACCGCAAGGCGCATCGTAATGGAATAAAGAAACCAAGCCGCCACAGGCACGAGTCTACCTTGGGGGTAAGTGTGATATTTCCAATTTGACTCCTCGTTTTTCCTTATAAAACCCTCAAACTTCACTGGCACGTACCTATGATCGAGTTTTAACATATTAGTCCTTGCTAGAATGTCTGGTCTAATAGCTTAGTATTAAAGCCTGAAAATAAGGTTATAAAAACATTGAACATACTCCTTTCGCTTAGGCATATGCGTGCTTGTAGCTGATTCATGACGTTCATGCTACCTCTAACCAGGAGAATAGTATACCCGAAGCCTCTCTCTCATACGACGATTAATAGATAAATAGACCCAAAGGCTACCAAACTAGTGTAAAGACATCGTCCTGAAGCTTCCGGACAAAGTTAGGTTTGAATAGTACTGATAGTCCCGGAACCTCCTAGACGTCGAAGGTCTCGAAGACCTTTTTTGCGTAATCAAACGTTCTGAACAGAAGGAAAATAAATCCCCTTTCGCGTCTATGATGAACGATATCGGGAAATGTACACATGTACATCTCCTGGTTCATAACACCTGTTTGTTTGATAATATGGAGAGATTCTTCAGTCACGAAGAACGTTCAAGTCCTAGAGGCCTCGGGTGTGACGGAAGAAAAAAATCTTTGTCCGGGAAACACCAGAGTCTATCACCTGAGCTGTAGGAGGGGGCTGTCCTGGGCCTACGAGGGCAACACCCCACAGAACGACCCTCGATTCTGGATAGTACCGACCAAAAGATCCCCCTTGATCCCAGATTCTGTGTCCGAAATCGTATAAAATAACGTGGTACGATGGACGATTTTGTAACATGCATAGAATGCATCATTCTATTGAATGATTTGTCGTTCATCCACCCTCCACATAAAATTTTACTGTCATTTTTCTCTATTTAGAACGAGTTGCTGTAGTTGTCCTAACTTCTAGTTTTTTTTTGTCAAGGTTGACGCTAAGTTCTTGAGGAACATGAGGTTCGCCAAGAAACACAATCTGAAGCCCCTCCAGCAGGTTAAGCGTGCTGAACAAAGGAAAGCGAAGAAGGCTGCATTTCTCGCCAAGAAGGAATCCAAAGGAGTCGCTAAGAAGTGAACTGTTTCATATTAAAGTTTTTTAAATAAAACAAAAGAACTTTTTTTGCGTTTAACCTGATCGTGTTATCCAGTTATTCTGGGCAGGTTGTAGTGGAATAGTTTGGGATGAGTTGCAGGGTTCTGTTGGTAGGTATAGTTATACAACTTGGTTTGGAAGCGAGTGCACTCGAATGTTTAGGAAGATCTATAAAATCTGGTTGCCTTAGTAGTGCGTTCAATTCTTTCGTATTCGGACATGTTCATTTATCATTCATGTTTGGGTGGATTATGAGGTAAAGACTTGAAATACCATTTACGTGATGGCCGAGTACAAAGGGAAAGCTCTTTGGAAAGGCGCTATCAGCAAGATGCGATCTGCACTTTGAATACGACGGTTTCAAGACATCCTCCTGTATATTAATGTGTGAGACTAATCCAACCCAAGGTAAAATGTGAAAATAATATAAATATTTTGACATGCAGAAGTATATTATACGTTCACGGGAAAATTTAGTAACTTTACCGAATTGCCTAATCTGAATCCGTTAGACCATTAGGGTTTAGTTAGTTACCATCTGGCTCCTTGTCCCTCACTCAATTCAGGAACATATTTTTTTCTTTTAAGTCATTGAAGTACCTACGGCATAGGTCGTACACGATCCCTTGGCTTGGTACGTCTTATAGAAGGTAACTCTTGAAACAGAATGCAGGTGTTCCAGGAATAAATGTTTTATCTTTACAGCGATTCCGTTTGTCCACGTCGTGCCTAACCATGAGTTGGCAAATCTCGAAGAAGTTGACATTTAAATCTAATTGAAGCTGCAAGAGGACCTCAATTAGATTTAAATTTTAGTTACTTAAATTTAATTGTGTGCACGGTTGAGTGAACTCATTTGTGTCAAACTTCAACAACTGTCTCACAATATCGGAAAGGTTTGGAGAAGTTTCATTTACGCGGTTGAAAATTTTCAAGGAATTTACAACCATTATTATTTAATAATGGCCACCACCACTTTATGCTCCTGATTTGAACGCGGCAGTTGGCCACCACGTTGTCGTGCAAATCTACAAAGCCCGTTTGGCGTTGTAATGAGAAATCATGACTATCGTTGGTTGTGGAATCGAAACTTTCTGCTTTGGAATTGTGCCATTTTACAACTAGTAAACTACTCATGGGTTCAAAAGCTGTGTCAAACGCTCCTCTGCAGTATAGAATCTATTTCTAGAGGGAATTTTTTAAGTTTGTTCTTCTTTACAGTTCTCCCTGTAGTGCATTGAATATTGGAAAAGAAGACCATCTAGCAAGTTCATAACTGAGAGTACGTTACATCCAAGGCCAAGGTCGGACGAATGTTGGTCCCTGCTCCACAATAAGGAAAGAAACCATAATATGGTTTCAAATTTTGGTGCCTTTGTTCGGATGATGGCTAGTTATATTATAACTAGCCATCATCCGAACAAAGGCACCAAAATTTGAAACCAAATTTCACAGTTTTGTTCCTCATGTACATGGAACATAAATATAAGTGCGAATTTGCGAAGAAATAACTGGAAATAAAATGTCTCGGAGCACCTCCAGTGTGAGAACGGAATAAGTTATCACAATTCTGACTTCACCATTGCGTTCAGCGTAAAATTACCTTTGAAATGAGGTGCCACTTATCAGACTTTTTTTATGTTTGGGATTTATGGGTATCCGCCCTTAGAATAGCTCAATTCCGCCTATCTACGAACTTAGCCTTTCGATTGCCAAGACGGATTTGTGAACTTTCAAGGCAGATTCAGTAAATAAACGGGCCGTGACCTTCGCGGAAGCTGCCTACGACCCCTGTTTTCAAAGGCTTCCAAGCCTACGACCCCTGTTTTCAAAGGCTTCCAAGCTCTGTATTTTATCAATTTATATTCTCCAGGACATGAAACTAGACATTAAAATTCAATTAACAATGAAATTATACTATGACAGCTCGATGTTAAAAAATCTAAACATGTCAATAATAATTTTTGAAAATTGTCTCACGTATACAAGAATTATGCTGCTAATGTTTAGCCATTTGTACAACCAAATGTAATAAAATGATCCATGATGCATGTCGTTAATCTATGTAAATCCAATCAAAACTGGACTGATGTTTGCAGTTTGACTGGAAACAGGCAAGTGTTCCTCGATACACCATCAGTAATGCCAACCAAACAAGTAATTTTTATGGTTGTCTTAAGAAAAGCATTCATCAAGTGCTCATTTGGAGATGAAAATTTTACATATCTAGCTGTGTTGCGACTATGACCGCAACAATTGTTTGGCTTCATATAACAATACACATCGCCAGGATAACGATCATTCTATGCCAACCCCCCTTCGACCATGGTCATAATAAAATCAGGTAGAGGGAAACAAATGAATAATTCTTGGGACAATTTATCAAAATATATTTACAAAAATTGTATACAAAATAACCTACTATTACTTCTGGATAAAAGAAAATTATAGGTAGCACCATAACGGGAAAGCAATATTTTATAACTTCAGTGATTCCTATCACTTCGAAAATTGTATGGCACAATAAACAGTCTATCTATGACACATCTGCAGACGTAGGTAATAAATTTTATATTGGCACACATGATAACCAAGAAATGGATACGATAGGTCTTGAAATAGACAATTTCAAACTGAGGGTGTGAACAAATTACACCCATTTTACGAAATACAAAATAGCCATCTTATAGTTGAGGCCTATACACGAAAAACTTAGTATTTAGATGCACAAAAACAATGAACAGCAACGTTTACTTGTGCTTACATCATAATGAGAAACACGATTCCTAAACCTAAAACAAATAATTCTTTTTAATTGATTACAAAATACGCTTACGACACCGGAGTGCATCAATATTGAGGTAAATCAATTAGGTGAAGTTTACGCACCTAACTTCGGGAAATTGATGAGAAAACGATACATACAACGTGTACAAAACTATTTTGATACGGTCAGTCTTGAGTTGCAACCCAAAGGTCATTTTATAAAACTAGAATTAATGGTAATATCGAGAAGGATGAAGACATTGAGCAAGATGTGAGGTATCGTAGAATATCGATAGTCTTGGTGGAATAATATTAAGCAACTATCCCACAGAAGCTATTGAACAGTAGCTAATAAAACGGTAACCTGATGGAAAATGAGGAGATACATGTTGTATATGGGGCCTTACAGCTAAAAGGAATGTAAGACTCTCTTAGATACTATTTAAGCGTTTGGTAATCAGTCGTTTGATATTTAGGTTTGTGTCCGGTTTTATTCGAGTTTTTGATTTATTATTATTATCACAAAATGAGGAAAACAATAAATCGTAAATCGAGCGTATTTTTAAATAGTAAGAGAAAAAAAGAACATTAATATTCAAACAAAACGGAATGTAGAGAGCGTGCGAGGCTTTAAAAATTGATACGTACAGGATGGTTCGAACCAAAAGTGATACTTCAAAATAAATTGATGAAACGAGAACAAAAGTGACGGCGAAAGAAATAAATTTCGCTTCTTCGAAGATCGAAAGTAAAGGAACTAATCATCGTGAAGAAAATTAATAAAACGAACATAAATGATCTTCAAACAATTAACACAAAGACGAACGGTAGTAGAGTGAAATGGTGGAGGTAAATCGTAAAATTGACAATGTACGTTGTCAGTACATTGAATAAACATTATTACCGAAATGATAGAAATTTGTGTAACAGGAAAACTACGGAAAATTAATAAGGATACAAATTATCCTCACAAACTATTTATTTAACAGCAGGCCACTAATTCAATGTGAGGCTTATGTGGATCAAATCGATTGAGGGTTCTCGGATTTGAGTTTTCGAGTGTATGAAGCGGTTTTAACTTTTTCGAGGAGGCAGCGGAACTGTAGAAGTTGGAGGCGGGTAATGGAAGGGTCTGAAACCCCTTCGAGCCATCTGGAAATGACGGGGAAAACATGAGGACCAAGCAAGTATTACCTTCAATATCAATCAAAGTCAGTGTTATAGTGATGGAGAAAGTCGTTGTTTTTTGTGGAAATATTCGCAAATTGTTCGCTCCTCAAGAGGATTCGTTTAGGGCTCATTTAATTTATCCCAGTAAGGGATAAATTACCTTCTACAAAGCTCCTGACTTGACATCCAACCACAGCTAATATTATTAGCTGTGGTTGGATGTCAAGTCCAGGAGCTTTGTAGAAGTTAATTTATCCCTTACTGGGAAAAACATTTGATCACGGATATGTCTGATCGGATGTAAATTACAGCTTCATAGAGTGGATAGCTTAGAAATTAGATGTAGAAGCCACTCAGCTGATCCGGGACATGTTCTGCTTAGCGTGAAAGTCCTAAGGAGGCTAAATGCCATATTAAAGCTTCATAGAGTGAATAACATAGAAATTAGCTTTAGGAGCCACTCAACTAATTAAGTCCTAAGGAGGCTAAATGCCAGATTACAGCTTCATAGTGTGAATAGCATAGAAACTAGCTTCAGGAGCCAATTTGTATCACGCAACTTTTGGAATGACTCCCAGCCATATCCACGTCAAAAACCTGTGGGTGTTCTGGGCTCAATTCCAAAATTAACGAAAATTTGTGGGTTTGTTTGGGGATGGTAGAGGGTATGTTTGTTGAGTTTTCAAATACGAGGACCTCTTCAAGGGGGTGGAGGCAACATATTATATTGGGGGTTGAGAAGAAATGCATAATGTGAACTAATACATAGATAAGTGCGTAACTATAATTTTACCATCCCAAACCCTGCATTTTGAGACATTTTCCTTTTCTTTGACCGCCAGTATCTTGTTCATTATTGGACCAAAAACATTTTTGATCAATGGATTTTAAAGGAAATCTAATGCTTGTTCACGGGGGTTTACCAGATTTTCGCTATACCACATGGTTTAGAAGACATGGGCAAAACCAATAACAGTCTGAACAAAGCGCGGTTTTTTGCCCCCCTCCACCGGGTCCTCATGTTCGAAAACTCAGCAAACATACGCTGTACCATGGCCAAACAATCCCCCATATTTTGGTTAAGTTTGGTATTGAGACCAGGCGGAATGTACATGGCTCTTGGACAGCCTATAGCGATGAAGGATTCAGGGATTCGCTGAAAAGGATCGCTCAGACTGACTTCATCACGAAATTAAAGAAACACGACTTCTTCGAAGGTGAGCTTTCATCTCCAGTTTTGCTTTCCAACAACTGAGGGGAACTCTGAGAAAGTTTATGAATGAAGCCTGTAATGTTTGAGAACATAATTAAAACAAAGGGGTGTACTAGTGTATTCCCTCCCATTTTAGAACTTTTCGTCCTCCTTAATGGCTCGCCCGATTTACAAACCGTAACTATTATCGGATGGGGGAAAGAAAAAGTTGGTGGAGGATACACTGTCCAAATTTTGGATAGTGACAAACTAGTGTATTTTCTATTTTCCATTTTCTAGAATTGTAAGTAACACCACTTTGAAGGAAGAACTGCCCTTATTAGGTAACATCAGGCATTAAAGAACGAGTTAATTTTAAAAAACGACCACCAGATAGAAAATTGATCGAGCCATTGAGGAGGAATACACGGGTACACTCAAATAAAGATTTTCAAAATGAAGGGCAGGGAGACGAAATTTGTGAAGAAAGAAAAAAGTACCTGAGGAACTGTTCACCGTGTTGAATGGCTTCCAATGTGTCGTCGTCTGGAACAGAGTATGAACTGTTGGAACCTTCAGAAGCGGGAGAGCTTGGTGGGGAGTCATGGTCTCTTTTGACGAGGGAAAGAGGCTCATCTGTGTTCACTGACATTGGCTATGGAAAAGTAACAAATAACGTACAAAAGACTTTCCCCAATAACGATTAGATTTGAAGGAGAAGAGGGTTGCGGTTTTATCGTCAACCATAATCGTCATTTGAGGAGAAATGAGTAGTTTCATGCAGGCCAACACGTACCATAGGCCATTTATAAGATTTCATATGACATTACTGAAGATCGAATTGCAATTCTATGTCTGATAATAAAGACCGGATTTCTATGCAGCATAGATGCCCCGAATATGCAGTAAAAACTAATGAAATATGCATTTAAAAATATTGTAAAATCCGAGAAATTAAGTTTCAGAATTTGGAAAAAACCACTCTACCAGTAACTTTCACTAAGGAATGATCGAATGAAATTCTTAGTTCGTAAAAATATTTTGTAATTGCTGCTATTACAGAACATTATTTGTTTTACTATTTACAACTTTTTGCAGCGTTCACACTATTCGTACGTAACAAAATCTCACAATCGGTGACAATGACTACTCATGTTACTTTCACCATTATCATTTTGAAGTAATTGATATTTACAAAAATACACGTTTCAAGGTTGTTTTGGATGAAGTTGTGACGACGGTCCGAGAGAATGTTTTTGTAGACGGAAAAAGACCGCTCCACATCAACCGAAGTGACTGGAGCAAATTTAAAATTGCTTAAAACAACCGGGCAAGAATGTTCCGTCAGTTCACTGGGTACATCCTCTCCCATTAAATTCTTGTTAACGTTCTACACCATTATTTTTCTGCATGAGAGTGTGGAATTGCCTGCATTTTTGCGGAGCATTCCTCGATAAACACCAAACTTTGTCTCAACTTAACAACCACCTTCCTCTATCCTACAGTTAGTATCAATGATATGAACGACAAATGGGCTTTGATGAAGGCGTTGGATTTCCGACCAAATCCAAGACTTTTTTTAACACTTTGTGAACCTACTCAATAGATCAAAATTAATCTCTCCGTCTGATTTTGGTACTTAGGAACTTTATTTAATTCAACTCCAGTCACCAAAAATCGTCAAACGTTATTGATCATCTACATAATAATAACGTAGCAACAGTCCGAATATGCAAAAACATATTATGTTTTTGCATATTCGGACTGTTGCTACATATTCTTGCATAATATGCAAGAACGAATATTATTCTGGGGAAAAATCGTAATGCTGCCTATCTTATAATGTAAGAATAAAATTCAAACCAGAGCATCTACAGAAGGCAACTGAGATAAAGGAAGAATTTGCGCTCGACTTACATGAAGCGAAATGGATATGCTATTGCATAGAAATCCGGTCTTTACATACCTAGTTATAATACTGTTATTATGTTGGAAAATTCTACACTGATTTTATAAATTCGTGTCTCGAATACCAACAATTTTAAAAGGTTAGTATTACTTCATTTCTACTGGTTACTAACTTAGTAACCAGTAGAAATTAGAGTGAACGAACGAGGGATTTCAACGTGGGAAAGTTCTCAGTAATTGTTGGTGTGCAATTTGATACAATAATTGTATCAAGTTGGAAGTGGATAATTATTATTGTATCAAGCTAGTTGTCAGCGGGAGGGGGGGGGGGGAATAAGTCCGAGAACCTACAAAATAACACACTTATGTCAGTACATTTCTGTTATCGAAGTTGTGAACATTTCATATTTGTACTAAGTTAGTTAGAATACAAATAGGAAGCAGCATTTGAATTCTATAAAATGTTAATTGGTTGGATATTAGGTATTTTTTGAAATGAAACAATTTAGAATATTCACCTGGGTTCCAGCTTGAGCACAATACAGAGCAAACAAACGAGGCAAATCATATGCAATTGGCGACGTTTGTGGTGGCCGAGTGTTTGAATGTGCAAGCGGGGGTGTAACTTCTTCGCCGTTCTGGGGTTCCTGGAATCCGGTCATATCCACTTCCAACTTGATCTTCTTCGAGTCCTGACTCTCTTGAGACTGCACCGGCATTAGCAGACCTTCGTAATGCGCAATGTGTTTGTCGGATTTTCGTTTGGAGTCCCGCTGTTTGTTCATAGATAAAAACAAGAGTTTGTCTTTGTTCTTGCACCAGCCTCGGAGAGTTGACTCAGGAACCCCGTACATCCTGCTGACGGAAGCTTTGGTCTCCCCGAGATCCGTAACCCTCCGGATGGCCTCCAGCTTCTGATCGCTGGTCAGCTGCCGCTTCGAGTCCTGCCTCCCATAGTTGTCCAGGAGCCCCATGGTCAGTTACCGAAAGAAATTCGACGGGATAACGGCCCTAATCAGGATTCAACCGATTTTGCGAGGAGGACGTCAATGAATCATTTAACTAATGCGTATCGCGGTCATTTAAACTAATAATTAAAGAAAGGGGATGGTAAACAAAACGATAATTTAGTCGGCCGAAACCCGTCCACCTACAACACAAACACAGCCATTATTGGCCAAGATTGCCAACTGTTGTGTGCAAAAAATAGAGGCGGGGGCGTATTGCACATTAATGGATGCTGCAAAAAGATGGATCATGCAAAACGCAGGAGTACCACCCTTGTATTCCATCATGGAACAAGCAATTTTTCTTCCGTGGTATTCCCGTCTTCATTCACATACTGATATTAATCATGATCCGTTTTGGGGCAAAGCAAATACGTAAATTTGTAGCTCAAATACGAAAATTTGATCGCAGTATAAATATTGGCAGAGAATAAATAATGTGGACGTCGGAGCATTTCCTAAGCACCAGTCTTGGAGGAACCCAATGTGGGTATAGTTGTAAGGTTTGTTCGCTGAGACCATCAAACCGGTTTGAAACCGTTGGAAGTGCGTTTGGGCGTTCGCAGAGGCTTCCAGTGACATATCGGCTCGTCACGGCCAGGCTCGGCAGCCATGTTGGTGCGTTCGCTGAGTCTCTCAAACCGTTTGAAGCCGGGTTTCAAATCGTCATAACCGACTGGAGATTTTTCTCCCAACCACTTCTGACTGGTTGGAAACCACTTGAAATTTGGTGGCGGCCACGCATGCGCACCGGTTCACCCCCATCCGGTTGGAAATGGTTTGCTACCAGTTTGAAAACCACTGGAAATGGTCTCAGCGAACAAACCTGTAATTTCGATCACTATTGCAAACAATCATTAAATATAATGATTATTTAAACTGAGCCCATAAATTTTCAGTTTGACCCAATAATGAAAAGATGGGTATGTGAATTAAATATACAATTAAGGATATATAGGTACCAAAGTGCGTTTGGGCTAGTATGAGTAGTAATTTGTGTGCCATGGAAGAAGGAATTCTTCCATGGTTGTGTGCTTCTCTCTTTGTTTTATTCTTCTTCGTTTTCTGCCTTCCTCCTCACCATCAGTCCCTTCTCAGCTGTCACTGTTTCTGTTTATTTAACTTCCACAAAATTCGAAAAATGGTTTAATTAGGCGAAATTCGGTCTTTTTATCACATTCACCACATGACCACAGCACGATTCAGTCATTTTCCCCCACCAATGAGTTCCTTCACGTAGAAACCCCCCAGTTTTACCCTTCTCAACATCAAATAATGCAGTCCATCACCTGGACTGGGCGTATCATCTCACGTGCTTTGTGGAATGGCATTTCGAATTATTCTACGACGACGGCGGAGAACTCGCCGAAAAAAAGGGAACCGCACATCTTGTCAGTTGTCTCTGGGTTTCCAAAGGAGCTTTGTAAAACGACAAAGTTGAAGAAGGGGCAGTTCGGGGACGATGCGTGGTTCTGCGCAAGAGTCAAAGCGGCTGACGTTCTTGGTATGTCCTCTTAATATCTATTTCTTAAATCATACCTGTACTATTAGTAAAGTCGAGCAACTTCACGACTACAGCTGTGAAGTTTTTCAAACCAAACTGTTCGCCCTCCAATGTCGTCATAATGTCGAGTCAATCACCGACCTATGAATGGACAGAGATAAAACTATGGCGCAATAACAATTACTAGTATTACGAATTATCTTCACGTTTCGGCGAATTCTATAAGGCGTCGCACTTATAACTGTCTAATAACTGCACTTCAAGTTTCCACCTTATGCTTCTAATGTATAAAATTGTAGATTTGAAAACCTAAATTAGTGATAATATTACGTACCATTACCACTTCAAATTCAATCCTCAGTGGCTATTTAAATGCTCTTCTCTCAGGGGTTGATTAAACATTTAGCTTACTGTCAAATTAGTCATCCAAATTGGGTGATGGGTGTGGCAGCGTTCACCTCGTTGGAGATGGCATTATGCAAACCGTTCTGTGTATTTTCTTTGTGAAATCTTCGAATGGTTCTGAGTCGAATCGGTGAAGATCATGTAGAAGTAGAAGGGAAATTTGAACTGAAGGATTAAGGAGAAATTATTTATTGCTTGGGAGTTGACGTTGCCAACTCCCAGGAAGAAAAGATGTTGACGATTTGAACAAGCTCTCCAACGGTTCTACAAGTCATATGACATAATATGTCATATTATGACATTGTGTACCATTGAGTCGCCCAGAAGCAGGGTCCTGTGACTCTCCTACAAGGTTCAAAATGTGAATATAGATTTTGCGTTGGTGAATTGACAAACACGGTTGTGGCTTATAATTCCACTGTTCTATTAGCTCTAATCGTTTCTCCATTACTCTTATTTCACAGGAGTCGCCGATGGTGTTGGTGGCTGGAGAAATTACGGCATTGACCCTGGAGAATTTTCTTCGTTCCTTATGAAAACTTGTGAACGACTAGTCACTAGCGGCAGATTCAATGGGCAACCGGGGAACTTATTAGCTCGAAGTTACTACGAGCTCCTTGAAAACAAGCAGCCAGTCCTTGGTAAAACAGATATAATTTATATTTACGATCAGTTTACTCTTTACTTCTTTATTAATTCGTAACCACCACAATAACAGAACTCATTATTAATCATTGTATACGTTTATCGTTGTTTCAGGTAGTAGTACAGCTTGTGTGCTGGTATTGAACCGTGCTACGAGTATGGTTTATACTGCCAACATCGGGGACAGCGGTTTCGTCATTGTCAGACGCGGCGTGGTTGTACATAGATCTGAAGAACAACAGCACTACTTCAACACGCCTTACCAACTCTCTCTCCCTCCTCCAGATCATTCGCGATCTGTTTTGAGTGACAGGTTAGTCAGTTTGAGTTCAGACGCCTCAACAATCTGTTGGTACCACTCCAGGAAACCATGTAGAGTAGTGCTGGGACACCGATGTTTTAAAAACTGGTACTTTTGCATGATACGGAGGCCACTAGTTTCCACCGGGCGGATTGAGCTTATCATCTTATGCCCCTGGTTAATTTATGCGTCCACTAAAAGTATATGACGAGTTCTCTCTGTCCAACTAGTCTACATGTGTGTGATATGTTGTTTACGGGATGTAGGTGATCTGTTGTTTGGGCAACTGCGAACGAGCGAGCTAGTGAGCATTTAACTCTGATGATTGTTCATATATTAATAGCATTATTATATGTTCATATATTAGTAGCATTATTATCAAGGATAGTGTGGGTAAGGTGTTTACAAACCTCAATCCTAATTACACAGCCGCAGCGCAATGGAAACTAGTGGCATCCTTATAATGCAAAGGGTACCTAAAAACTTGCCATCGGTGTCAACAAAAACATCAACCAAAACCATTGATATTTGAAAACATCGATTTTTTTTCAAAACTACATAAACTATACTTTTGAGCTGGAAATTAGCGCAATGGGGATCACTATAGAGTGCGGCTGCGACTGTGGTGGATCTGGATTTGAATCGAAATATGTGCAGAATAGCAGACGGGTTTTTTTAATGTCCAATCTTCACTCTTGCTCTTCAACTAAAAATTAACTCTTCGCATTCAGTTGCTGTATTTTTGCCAATTCCCCTTCAGAAAAATACCGTCAAGAAGAACAAAAGTACTCTAATAGCCACCCAATTCCTTCTCACCCTGAATCTCTAGTCTTGAATCGTACATGCAGGTACTTTTGTGTTACACTCATGACAAATTAACTAAAATCAGTTACACTTTCCCCAAGTTTTAGGTTTTATGTTCACTGTAATAGTTGTATTCCTCGTGTGTTGTAAGCCTGTTACAGCCTACAGTAGGCCTTAGTGTTAATTTACAGTTTTTAGAATTTGCACTATACTAATTACATAAACATGTAATGTAATGGTGTCGCTCTCGACTAGCTACCTAGAATTACCTTAGATGATTAGAACGAATAAGCTTTACGTTGTTTATGGCGACAAAACGTGAATGACAACGCTTTTTTTCGTTTTAGGCCAGAGTCTGCAAATACAACGAACTTCCGAGTTGAAGACGGCGATGTTATTCTGCTTGCCACAGATGGAGTGTTTGACAACGTCCCGGACAAGATCTTGCTCAACGAATTGAGTCGGGTGCAAGGGGAAAGGGACCCAGTTAAACTCCAAACCGTAGCCAATTCGATAGCGTTTATGGCCAGAAAACTTGCTTTCGACGAAAACTTCATGTCGCCATTTTCCAAATCGGCCAGGAGTTACGGGATAAGTGTGACAGGTAAATGGAATAATTTAACCATCCAATAAGACATCTGCAGGATACTTTAGTACACGTGAGCACCATTCACATGAAATGCCAGTCAATCATTGGTATGAGTCAATCAATACCCTGTTCAATGGAAGACAATTTGAAAATTGAATAATGTTTTCGTTGAAAATGCAATTTCAATTAACACAATCCAAAAAGTTGACGGACACGTAGAAAATCTGTCAGATTTCCATCTCAACGTCTAGCAAAACGAGTAAAAGAGGTTTTCGAAGAACAAAGTCACGTGCGACCATGATAGTAGCTCATTTGCTCTCCAATAAACCATCTTTAGGGTGCATCAAACAGCCGTAAATATAACGGGTTATGTGCCCTATAGTTCATTTAACTACGTGGCCAAGTCCAGTAAAATAAGCCTTGGAAAAAATATGAAAAACTAGTGATGGGAAACTATTGATTGTTTTTACGATCGATAGGGACTATAGGAAATGAAGATCTTACTACTATTCACATAATAGGTTGAGGGATAAGTAAAACCATTCACTGTAACTTCAATGTGGGTTCAATTACATATTCTCTTTTAATTTGGTCTTTCAAATTAGAGGTGTTGCCAGAGGTTCAACGCTCAGCTTTACTCAACTGTAACTGGGCTATCTTTTTTGGACCGACATCCTTATGAAAGTACATCAAGGAGAAGACGAAAACTAAGCCTTTTAAAACTCAAATTACCGAACAGAAAGTCGAAACCGGGTTACCACTAGCCAGTGACAACAAAATCAAACTTAGCAACTATCGATAGTTTTCCACGATACTGACGATAGTTTCCAATCACTAGTTAAGACTGCTGGAAATGGTTTATGCAAGAGAGTGCCTGACACCACCGCAAGACCAGTATTGGTTAGATCTGACATGAAAAACCAAAATATGTTAACCCTAAAAGAACGATTTTCGGGCTAGCGACGGCCTGGCTTATTAGTTTTAGAAGTAAGGTTTGGTTGGTTGGGAAATCATGGCCTAAGACCTTTTCAACGTCAGCGCTAATTATCGATCGTTTCCCATCACTATGAAGAACACCAATTTTGGATTGTTTCTTCCTGTTTCTGTCGTACTTTTGAAGCTGAAATGTGACTTATATTTCATTTGCAGGTGGCAAACCCGATGACATCACAGTTCTCCTCGCCACCGTCGCCTTGTAGTGCTGATTTCAGTTCTTGCGCCATGGGCCACACGTTAGCCATATTTTTTTGTCCACTCGTTTGAACCAATCGTCGACGTTTTCAGATTTTAAATCCCTCGACCAACTATTTCGAACTATTTTTCTCTCTCGGAATTACGATTACCTAATTTTTCAGGTCGAAAAGCAATTCTCGTCTCATTAAATTAACATCGTATACCATTTCCATTGATTAATGCCTGTGTGATATAAATTCGTAGTATTTCATGAGTAGATATATGAAGAACCTATATAGCGAGCAGCCTCAATTTTTAAAAATGCATGATGAAAAGTGCTGTTGAATGTATAACACCATTTTTTTTTTGTTTTCTTCGAACGTCTCTTTAAGGATGACAAGTTAAAATTTTTAACTGAGGTGTTACACGACTGTTGAAACTTGTGGGGCTTTACTTCTCTTTAATTGGTGTTAACTTACGTTGTATTCTGTTTGTTCTCTTTTGTAATAATTATTGCAATGTACATATTATTCTTAGATTGATAAAGTGTGATAATTTAAAAGTGATTTTGGTTTTTGTTTTCATTTCAAGTAAACAACACTACAGCCATGGAACCAAAGTAAAACAGGTACTCATACTTCTACTCCCAGTTGAGTTCCGTCCAAACCCTGATGGTTCAAGACTTTTCCTTATTAAGAATTGGTATTCGGATGAAAACAACTACAATTAAGTAAAAAGTCTAATTTCATTAATCTAGATATTTCATTGTACAACTGCAAATGATTGCCAACAAGCCCGATGGCGAAAGTGACCATTATAAAGAGAGGGGAAGGATATTACATGATACAATATATCAAGCTCTTATCACAGATTGGTAAACTCGATAACCGTTGAATTAAAGAAAAAGGTTTGCCACTCTGAGGTATATAGCGATAAGTAGAAATGGATTTCTGAGTACACCTGAACCACAGGTACCAATCAGTGCATGACGAGAGGCAAGGCATGTGTCAAATAAATGAAATACCAAGATAAATATCGGGAAATAACTCCAGAGGGAGTAACTAATTAGAATCACTTCCAAAAAAATGAAATAATTAAATCGTGACAATTCGCATTCATTTGTTTACATTCAATCAAGTCAAGAATGCTCCAAATAAAATCCAGTGTCACAATAGTGGATAGGAACCGCATTAATGTACAATTTCTTAGTCTTTGCACGCACTTGTTTTGAGCAATGTTCGGATTTTTATTCATTGGGGGGCTGGAGCAGGTGCTTGGTTTTGCCCTCCCCAATCGAAGCCGCCCGGACGTTCCTCTGGAAGCGCAGTGTAGTTCGGGTCTTCCACCGGTGGGTCAAAAATATTTTTCCTGAAACATTAGAATTCAGGTTCACTCAACTGTAAACAGCCTCATGAGTGATGGTGATGGAATATCGAAGTAACTTACTACACTGTACACTGCTATGTAACGATTGCTCAGTGACTGAATTGTTTTAGCGCTGAACACGATGGTGAAGACAGAATTGCGATATCGTCAGTGAAACAGCAACATGCTATAACTCATTTGTCCAAATTTTTCAGGAGAGACAAACAACTATTTACGAAATTTACGTCGTCTTACATGCTGAGTCGTTGCCTCGCCACAACTGCATTATAGCCACAAACTGAATTATAGCCTGTTGGCAACGCTGTCAATAACTTCCCAGGGATTCGTTTTTTTGAGAAACTGACTTCTCCTGTCGATCGGGCGCGAAAATTTGAATAAGGAATGGTGCCTAACTCTATTTTGGCGAAATATTGACTTATAGCATGTGGCTGTTTCACCGACGGTATTTTATTCCGTTCTTAAACTGGAGCACTTTGAAGGTGAAGAAACTTGGTTGTTACTTGAGATGTTCTTCACGTTTCATCTGCTCTAATCTGATAACTGAATGAGATATCGCAATTCTGACTTCACGGTCGTGTTCAGCGTTGAAACATCTATAAATTAAGGTGTTACTCGGCTAAAAATGGAGATAAAATTTGTTATAAAACTTTTTTTGTTATGCTGCAAGACTGGTTTTTTTTAACATTAACGGAAGACAAATTATCTCTTTTCTGGATGTTGAAAATTCTGACCAATCTTTTTTTTACATTACTTACTCACTATTAACATGCTGCATTGTTACATAATAATATCATGTAATAATGCAGAATGTAGAAATTATACAAATTATAGAATGCAGAAGAAATACAAATGATGTATTTCTTCTGCATTCTATAATTCGTAAGCGTTTTCATTATACAGACATTTACATACACGTTATAGGATCAATCCTCTGAAGAATTAAAATTGCTCTTTTTGTTCTATAACTCCCAATAATCCGGAATTCTTCGATAATCCGGCGGTTTCATGGTCCCGTATGTGTCGGATTATCAAGATGTTGAAGATTCTAAATAATATTAAATGCCAAATTGGCATCATGCCCCCTCCTAGTGAACCTAAGCGAGCGTACTCATCTTCTAGCTAACGTTCCATGACCCAATGAAATCCTCGCCATTGACACACTTGCAGGTAAATAACTTAATAAAAAAAAAATAAATAAAATAAATAAATGTTTACTTACAAGAACTGTGGGGTCCTCAGTATGCGGAAACCGTTTCTTTGGTGCGGAAAAACATCTTCAAGGAAGTAATAACTGTGGCCGACCGCCATACCAATCAGGTCGACCCACACTGTGTTTCCCAGCAGGACGGAAAATCCAAGAAGGACCCAAGGCAAGTAAGGAGCCTGCGAGCAAATTGATTTACGATTTATTCAAAATTTTAAAAGATGACTCTTTTTATGGTGTATCACAGGATGGATCCTATTCAACAAAGGAGCCTTTGAAGTCAATGTGACCTATAAATAGTTGCCTGATATTTCGTGACATTTATCACAGATTATGTTGAAGCAGAAACGCAGCATTTTCTATATTTCATAATTTCCTTTTAGCAGGGGCTTAGTAATGATCTACGCCTTCTTTGTGGTTCTGCAACCTTCACTTAGAGACTGCCCTATCAAAGAAAAGTTGTCATTTTCGATCTGCCTTGTTAACAATATCAAATACAACGTGCTATGTAGGTCATTAAAATTCAAGTATTCCTGGTTAAGTTTTGAAAACTTGTTGCTCATCAGTAAAATGAGTATTTCTTGGTGAAGGTAATAGAAAAAATTGCTCATGTTCTACAAGAGATGTTTTTCTACACTTCTCTTAGTGGCTATTAATTGTAATGAATTTCTAATTTCTTTATTAACAAAACAAAAAAAATTACCTGAAAATTCATGAGGCCGAAGAAGTTCATGCGAATAAAGGGATTCCTTCTAGCCCAAATGTATACAAGCATTATAGTGAAAGCTTGTCCCAGAAATAGAAGGTTAGCACCCAAAAATGCACATGTCTATACAGGGAGTTAAGTAAATCATGGTAGTTTCATAAACTGTGGAAGAATCAAGGTGGTTATACGTTAAGTTGAATTAGTGGTACTTTTTCAGTACCAAATCAGCCAACCGTTAACACTATACGTCTCACTATCTGGTCGGTCATAGTTGGAACTGGAGCAAGGTTTCAATCGGCCGGAAACATGGCACTGTTCATGTACGCGAGGGCAGAACCCCCAGCTTATAAGACAGTTTGTGACGTGTCAGTACGTCATCACAGTACCCACCTACCAATTTACTTCCCCTTCGATCTAATTGCCCCTTTTACTCCTCATATACCTGTACGAGGGATGTCCAGAAAGTAAGGTTACAAGGGCTGCGTAAAAGGCAGCTTCTATAGTGGCGCCATACCCAGTCACCATCAACCGAAAAATTCAAAGACATTTTCAGAGAGGAAGATCATGGCACCTATCTTTTGGGAGCGGAAAGGGATATTGTTGGTCGATTTTACGCCTAAAGGAACCACCATAAATTCAGCTGCATACTGTGAGACACTCAAGAAGTTCAAAACAAACAAAAATGCAAGGAAAAAAGGGTGGGAATGCTTATTTGTGGTGTGTCACTCCTTCATGACAACGCTAGACCTCATTGTTTCATTTGGGTGAGATGTTGTGACTCACCAACCCTACTCCCTGGATCTGGCGCCATTGGATTATCATCTTTTCTATCAATTAAAGGAGTTTTTGGGCGGACAACGATTTTCAAACGACGAGGATTTTCGAACCTACTGGATGCTGTCGAAAAATAGTTGAATAGTAGATAGTGGAGCTGAAGGTATACGACGGGGGTATACAAAAACTGGTCCCTAGGCTACAAAAATGTACTGACCTCAATGGCGATTATGCAGAGAAATAATGACAGGTTTTGGCACTCATTTTGTAAATTTCATTTAAATATATTCATTTTTCAATGTTGTAACCTCACTTCCTGGACGTTTTCGTAGATAGTGGGCCACTAGCTTGAGGATGATATACGGAGAGGAATTAGCGAAGATGAGGAAAGTGTAGTACGATAACAATAATTATTATTGTTAAACTTTCAGCGAAATGATAACTCGAAGTATTGAAAGGATACAGTCATACACACTCCACCAAAAAGAAACATCATCACAAAGTCAGCTGTCCTCCCACGGAAACTTCCCTCTTCCAACATCCGGCAGTAGCGATATGTGAATATCATGTTGAAGAAAAAATTGAACCCAAACGTTCCAAAAAAGGTAAATGTCGTCACCAGCCTCCATACCTTAAACAAAATTGGACATTAGAATTGATCGTAGGTAGCTGCATTAAACTTCATTCAGGCGTTTACTTATGCTTTTTGGAATATTAAATGTTTCAAGTTTACCAAGTAGAAAGTACAGGGCCTGTACGCAGGACAGGTTTGTTTCGCAAAACTGGCATGTTACTGTACATTCACAAGAGACAGAACGTTTCATGAAATTTTGTCTCTCTGACCTTACTCAAGATGTATCTCTCAACTCATACATGCTGTCTACAAATACTTTTTTCAGCGGAAACATGAACTGGTACAAATGGAAACTAGGACGTGGTCCTATTTATCAAATGATGGACTTTATTTTCTTGTTCAAATAATAGTTGATTTTGTAACTAACAAGGTATAATATGTCATAGACCCCATTGAGGCTGCCTCAACATATCGCTCGCTTGTTGCAAGAACGACACATCTCCAGATTTGTCATTTTGCAACTGTTGATGAATGAAAAAGGGCTTTCAGAGCACTTTTAGGTGGTAGGACGACATTTGCGAGCTTCATTTCGGAGCCAGTTGGGAGCGCCACATGTCGCAGTGTGACGTTTTTAGGCCACTGTCTCCCTTGTCCCATCATCGTAGTTTAGTTCGTGGCTTTCAGATGTGAACTACACGCAGTTTCTATCAAACAACGGTACAACAGCAAAAGGGACGTTTTCACAGGTGAGAGCCAGAAGTAGAGTAGCATCTCGATTTATGTCGTTAATGATGAGAAGCGGAGCTGAGGCTACCTGCACATTTGGCAGTATCATCGTGACTAATGTCGTTCTTGCATTCAAAATGATCAGTGCTGTTGGTATTATCTCAATAGGTACTGCTCAGAATTAATCAATAGAAAGCAAAAGTGCTTCCCGATTCCTGATTAGTCCCCTCAATCAGAATTGCTATATCCTATTCCGTTCTTAATCTGGAGGACTTTGAAGATGAAGAAACTTGGTTGATACTTGAGATGTTCTTCATGGCAATCATGTTCTCCAATGGAGAGATTTCACTTAAAACTAGTTATTTCTTCGAAAATTCGCTCTTATAGCCATGTTTCAAGTTTTGCCCACTTCATGTCAGCTACTGGGGCGTCCCCCTGTCACCTATTAGGCGTCAGCCTGAGAATTCAGTTCAAGATGATGTGTCAAATCCGAGACGGATGGAAGTCAACGAAGTAGAGACAGAAATTCCTTCAGTGTTAGAACCAACAGTTTATATCCCTGCATCTTCTCCAGATGGTCCGTCAGTGACCCCGGTGGATACATCTACAAATGAAACTCCGACAATGAGTTCTCATTCAGGATCAACCAGCAGCTCCAGCTACTCCTGCAGCTGCAGCTCAAATAGCTCTTCAGAGGAATGTGATGACGAAATAAACGACAGAATGTATGTTCCCGAACTGGCGAGTAACGATAACAGTAATGAGGATGAGGAAGCTGACTCGATGATCCTAGGGCTGCGAATGTTACGGAGATTTGTGCATCTAACGCTAAGGAGCAAGGCTTACTCATACGCAACTGCGTCATGCTGATCAGCAAGAACGTCACATTCGAAGATAAGCCGCTTAGTGAACACTAACGTCGCAGCAACAACGACATAACTGTTACATACATGGTATTTACACCATTTAGCGTAGAGGGTATTAATCTGAAAGGTTATTTGAATGCATATCTTCGCTCCTCAATAGTGCCCTCTGCAAATGCTAACACCTCGGAATGTTTACATCATCCTGTACTTGGTCATTGAGGTTTGAAACTTAAAAGTGCGTACTTATCCTGAAAAGTAGCGAGTTTCAGATGTGTCATTCTTGCAGCAAGCAAGCGTATATTATACGCCAACTTTGAAGATATTATGGTGCCTATGCTAGATAATATCATATTATGGATAGGTTGGATTGAACTTACTTGATACTGTTTTAATATCAGAATGGGATTGAAATACAGCTGGAAAGGAGAGACGATCTCCAATTGCTGAAAAATAGGAGTGAGAAATCAGACAATAGCTTCAAAGCTTCCAGGAACCAATATGATGGTGTCATTCATACTTTATGTACTCACGACAGCCAAAGTTGTGACGACGCAAGCTGTGGTGTACGCCCTGGTCACAACTGGCATCTGCAAGTATTCTCGCATCAGAGCTTGATATGCCATTTTCGCTGAGTTCTTTGAGGGCACACATGAACCGGAAAGAAACGAGTGGTCGTCAACAACTTCACAACAGTCTGACTAGAATCATTTCCCGAACTCTGGGAAGGTAAGGGGTCTTGCTTGTGTCGCTCGAGCCACCTGAAGCGTTCAGGAATCTAAATTATTACCTGGGAGCGGTCAATCAGACACCAAACACAAGAGTACAACAGCTGTATCATTACGTGTACTTATTCAGCTCAATCCCATCACATCCCCTGTTGGCGACACAATCACTTCCCCATCTGACTTATCGAAGATCGAAAAATTATTTCCTTTCACTGCAAATTTGAATGCGCTAAACTAAAAATCTATAAAGAAAATGAGAAAAAATAAAATATTTGCGTGAATCAGTGAATTTGCTAGAAGTTTTGATAACAGAAACAGAAGGGCTTATCAGTGTTGATTAAAACGTAATGGACAACACGTTGTTATAGTCTTCAAAAAGTACTGAAAAAAACTTGTCACGAAAAAGATTTTATCATAAAAATATAATCTAAAATCTGAAAAAATTATAGCGAATCATAGAAAATCAAATAACCTGTTAGGTTGGATAACGTGATCCACGTGGCATGTCCACGTCCCCATTTTCAGGGCACTTCATCCGTTCAGTGAAGTCAAGGCAGTCGTTCTCGTAACTTGTGTGTCTTGTATTTTTGTTCTTGATTTCACAAGATGTTTTAATCTTATATCCCTAATAGGAAGACTTCGTGTTCCTCTCACTCCGTGATTATGGTCGCCACCAAGTTTTGCAGACCCCGTCTTATGATCAAGCCTGAAAAAGACAAAATCCGCGAAATGATGATTGCATCTGTCAACAATTACACTTACACCATTTCCTTGGGAAATGGGGAGCAGCAAAATTCGCCTCCGCCTCCCAGAAAACGCCGGCGACTCGATAACTTGACGCCGGAAGAAAAACTGCGAAGAAAGTAAGTTGAAATTCCTACTAGGAAACGACCTCAGCCTTATCGTAATGTTGTTTTGTCGTCGCTGTTTTGAGTTCTTCACATAGCAATGATGTCGTTCTATTACATGTACTCGTGTTTTACTCTCTAGAAAACTGAAAAATCGCGAAGCTGCCCAGACATCCCGGGATAAGAAGAAAGCATATGTTACCCAGCTCGAGGACTCACTCAAAGCTTTACGTGAAGAGGTTTGTTCACATTTCATCTTAACTTAGCATAGAATCGTATTAACTCAGTATTACATTACACCGTATTCACGTAGTTGTGGTCAATCATTGACAGTCAATGACAGCAGGCAATGAGAGGGAGTGGCATGTCGACTCTTCTCCGACCCGATTTTTGAGCCGTTTATTATTCTTGCTGCTTCGATTTCATTCTAAAGTCGATTTAAATTATACCTCCGTGTTGTTCCTCTGTTTTGGATGATATTTTACGACGTATCGTACCCCATCATTGCGGTATATTGCGTCTTTTTTTTTCAAGGTCACGGGATTGTGGGACGGGGTTCTATTTTCCGCCTGGGGAACTCCCAGCTGGCTGACGCAATGTTATTACTTGATTGCGTTGGAAGTTCACAGCTTCGTTTCGCCTCTGAGCCGAGAATAACAATATGATCATAATGGGATTGGATTTTTTTATGGTCGGCAGTAAATTTTATGACAATCCCTCGATTGCCACCGTGTAATTACTTCGATATGTTCCGCCACTTGAAAACCGCCACTTGAAAAAAAAGCCCCCCTAAACCACCCCTTTTTTCGTTTTGAGACTTACGGCTAAATTTTTATGAGGATGGTACATGTTTTAGCCACATTTAGCGTAGAAATTAGCTTTAGGAGCCACTCAGCTGATCCCAGCCTTATGCTGCTTGAAGTGTAAGTCCTAGGGAGGATTAGTACCATAACGGACGGTTATGTGAAGGCTACTGATACCACCTGCGTTCTGTTATCCAGAAAACTCCTAAACCTCTAAAGCTCGCCACCCAAGAGGTTTTATAAGCTGCTCTCTATCATGGATTCAAACGCTTTAGCCATATCAAGCAAAATATACTTTTGTTGCCCTTGTCAACAGCATCGTGAAGGTCTTTGGTAAGAGAAAAAAGCGCCTTGTCCACTCCCAACCCTCTCCAGAACCCAAACTGATTTCACCCATCTCCAGGTGATCATAGCTACTTTTTAACCCACCTCTCAGAGATTGGCCAGTAGTTAGAAACCTGCATGGGTTCTGCACCGCCTTTGAACAGAGGAATCACATTAGCAACTTTCAGAGCGTCGATTCATTTGATACAGGTGCCGCTTGTGCTCCTTCAAAGTTTCCTTAGAAGTTGGACGTATAAATCAAGTGGACGGGGTTTCGGAATAAAAACAACCCTCAATCAACTGATTAGTACCATAGAGATTAGTTGGGCATATGGGTGTTTCTCTGAAAATGTGTATTTTTCAAGGGGGAAAAAATCTGAATTTAAAACGATAAACCATACTTTTTTCTTTCAAATTTGTGCTCTCCTAGAGTTCCTTAGTTAACACTGTTAGCAGCAGCACAGGATACCATAATGCACCATACCTAATGCATTTTAGAAAATTTTGTCCTACCAGATGAATGAATAATTGTTAATAATCTTTCATTTTGGCGAGGACAAATTATAATATAATAACGCAAGCATGTAAGAAACATTTTATTATAGAACTTTCGTAACATTTTTAAACTTTTAAATGCCATAAGAAAGGCTTAAAGAATACATAAAGGCATAAAATATGAAGTTTTCTTGAGTTTCTCCGCTCTCGACATAGCCTGTTTTCGTGGATTCCCATTCAATAAAAATTAACTAATAAGTTTAACCTATAAATAACAACTCAACAACACAATAAACTAACATTCTGGAGCAGAGAAACAAGGGTCTTATTTTCTACATCCTTTTGAAATTAAGTAAAGTAGCTAAGTACATTGATTTTTCGAGTTGATTCGAAATTCCTAAATGAATGCCGGATTTCGCCCCGTTCCCCCGACTGTCGGTTTACTGACCCGAATGAGTTGGCACATTCATGAACTTTCTCTATCTAGTTGACTCATCGTGTTTTGAAAGGGTTGGGGCTCTCATGATGATGATGCAACCTCGTGATTGGCTTACGGTGAATGGCGTCGTTTATTATTCCATTTACTGGAGTTTTCAAGATTAGGAATCTTGACAAAGATAAGGAACCACCTTCAAATGATTTCATTTCGTTTTAGTGCATCTACAGATAGACAAAACTGGTAATTTCGTATGTCGACTCAGGCATGGTGTGCTCAACTCAGTATCAGCCAACTCAGGTTGGTACACGAAAAAATCGATGAAGATGAAAATTCGATAAGGGGTGGACGATAAAGAGCACCGAAATTCCTCAACGACTGTTTGACGACGTAGTTTTACCAGAAACCTCAGCAATGAATGGAGAAAGGAGCACCAACAATACCCGTCTGTACAGAGATATAGCACTGATTCCTCCTCCTAGATATAGAGCACTGTTTCCTCCCCCAAACAAACACCCCTGGTTCCGCTCAATAGGTGAAAATGAAATTTATTTTCATGACATGTAAGAACTATGTGCTCCGATATCCCAGGACAATTTGTACATTCATTTGCGTCCAACATACCAATTCTGTGAAAATGTTGGTTGCTTATAAGGTGGCCTGTTCTTAAGCGCGAGATCGTAGAGTAAAACGTAATGTAAATGTAAAACGCTTTACTCTACAATCTCGCGCTTAAGAACAGGCCATCTTCTAAGGAACCAACACCTTCACAGAATTGGTATGTTGGACACAAATGAATGTACAAATTGTCCTGGGATACATAGTTCTTAAATGTCCACGATACGCTCTACCTCGTATAATGCTCTTGGAAGACATCAATGCGTGCAGTTTAAAGAGACCTTCCAACTTGAACCATGTTAGCCACAAACGAACCAATAGTTAATGAAATATTATTTATTTTCAAAGACAGTAAGAGATTCATTTAGTGATCTTATTAGAAAAGTGTATCTATAATTTATAATACCTACATGAATGTCTTGTAAATATCTTATGTACAATCATAATATTTAGGGCTGAATGTAAAACTTTACAAACCCAATAAAACCTATAATTTTACAATAAAATTATAGGTTTTAAAACTATAGGTTAAAATTATAGGTTTTTAAACTTTACAAAGCCAACAAAACCTATATAAGACTGTGTTTATAATAATTTTATGTTTCAATGTGTTTCAGAACAAACGACTGGCTTATAAAATGGTCATCATTGCCGAAGAGAAGGACGAATTGGCCCGAAAGAACGAGGCATTGGAGAAAGAGTTGAAGGCAGCTATTGCCGGAGGGAGTGGACCCAGGCCCGCAGCGCCCCTTAGTCCTCTGCAGAAGGATCGTCTACTCCCGCCAACAGTGCTGTCTCTAACTCTCCCTTGGATGTTGACTTTGATGTGGACCTTGAGGACTTCAAATGGCTCGATGACCTCACCGGCTCTGCCCCCGACCTCGAAGAGCTGGGAAAAATGGCCGACAGCTTGTCAAAGGAAGCCATCAAGCTTGAGGTGAGCCACAACAAATTCAAGTACCAATGTTGGTCAACCCTTATCCCCGACTGGTTTAAGTCACTAATCGAGTAACAAGTTGACTATTTACCATGAAAATAGAGGGATTTACCAAATAATTTACTGAAATAAAGAAAATTAATACTTAAATGCATACTTAGATTTGCAACTCGGCGATAATTTTTTTCAGCACAAATTCTACTTCAGCTGGTTTGGGTGTGTTGAGATTTATGCACGATATACAGGGTGTTCTCAATTTGGTGTAAAAGAAAAAAAATGGGTAAAACTAGACTGAAAATGGCGTAGAACGCCGCCAACTGTATCTTTCTATCTCAATCCGTTCCCAAGATAAGATTTTTTTCAGAAAACCACGTTTTTTGCCATGAAAACCGACATTTCTTCATTTTAGAACAATTTCTCTACTTTTGACAACATTTTCGGATTCAGCGTTATTTTCTACATACGCCTACTGCACATTCATAATCAAAAACGAACTCCTAATGACCGCAATTGCAATTCAAACATTGACAATTTTTAAAAAATTAACTTTTTGAAAATACTTGTACGTTAACTGCATTTCCAAAATTTTATCAGCTTTCTAATGGTCTACATGGCGATTTCTTATCGATTTCATGGAGTAATTCAAGTTTGAATGTGGAAAAACAGTAGGCACTACAAAAATACGAGTGAGTACCTACCAGAAAATTAACAAACGGATTCTGAACTTTTTGAGTTTGCCATTGTAGTGATATGATTCAGATTGATCATTTCAATCTCACAAGCCCTGGCTCTTTTTCGTATGGATTTAACCGTAACATCATACGAGAGAATCTGATCTTGTTGCTGTGTAGCAGTTACTTCCAAGATTCTTCTCTTAGAGAAATTCCATGAGACTTATCATTGATATTATCAATCTGAACTCAGCATTCAAACTTGAATTTCTCCATGAGATGAACAAGGAATCGCAAAGTAGACCATACCATTAGTAAGCTGATTAAATTTGCCAGCTTCAAGCACGTTTTTTGGAAATGCGGTTAACGTAGAAATGAAGAAATGTGGGTTTTTATGGCAAAAAACGTGGTTTTCTGAGAAAAAAAACCTTGAAAAAATCATATCTTGAGAACGTATTGGCGGCGTTCTACTCCATTTTCAGTCTAGTTTTACCCATTTTTCTCTTACACCCAAGTGGCGAACACCCGGTATTAGGATCACTTGTTAGATTGTCCCATGGGCGTTAGCTCTTGGTTCTTCATTTTCAGTATGAAACTTGGTAGAATGATAGCCAAGTTTTGAGTGGAAATCTGAATAGACGGATCCATTCCGACTGGATTGACCAATTTCATCCTCCGTGAAAACCTTTCATATTGATATTCTGATTTACAGAGTGAAGAATCGTCCGGAGCGGTGGTGGGGCCCGAGCCAGAAATCCTGGAACCCGCTCCAGCACCCGAGCCGACCCCCGAAGACGAACCCGCTGCTTATGTCGTGAAAGACGAATTCATCATCATCACCGTCCCCACCGATGAGGACATGGTCTGCACGGAAGACAGCGTACTCCTTGTTGATGACGCCTCTCTCGTCCAGGACCATGAGATGACTGACGACTCGACTTCATCGATCAGCGTCACGTCACCCTCTCATCTGACAGACTATGAAACCGACTACTTCGTCCCCTCCAACTCTGATTCTGACATAGGTTACGATTCCTTGGACTCTCCGGAAAGTAACAATCTCAAAATGTTGTTTCCCGAATTACTTTGAAAACTGTTACAGCATGACATTCCAACTATAATAATCTAAGCTGGTAATCTCCATTTGTAGTGCCACAAGCTCTACCTCAGTGCGAGTTCGTGGAGTACACTTGCAATGCGTTTACCTACAAACTATTTTTATTATTTTTATATCGTTTCATTATTAAAATTCAGGAGATTATTATCATTTGCTTCCTATAAACCTTTAAGGTGTACATCTATATTCATCTATATTACGTTGATGCGTAAATATGTAGTGTATAGATTAATGGCATAAGTAATATTCTTCAACTGACAGTGTAATGGAATTAGTTTTTCTTGTAACATATTTCTATCAACTCCAATTTATTTTGTGATGTGACGTCACATTTTTATCTACGTAAGCTAATGCTTTTCTGTTAATCTCACTTTTCCGTGAAACTTAAATAGGTTTCCTCTACAGTTTAATAAGATACATCACATACGATTGTTCCCGTCTCTGTATATAGCAAAACGTTAAGATTAGTACTTAAGGGAATCAACATTTCGAATATTGCAATTTTTTGTTTGATTTTTCTGAAAACACCGTTCCGTCTTTCAAGGGGAAATTGGTGTTTTTCACGTTCGGTGATTCTGTTCTGTTTGAAGATTGAAAAATATACACCTGATATTTATAGAAATGCTGTTGTCAATGTCTACCTTTGACTCCTAAACAAATTGTGACTTCGAAGTTGTCCAGTACACGTCAGGATGGAACACAATGGCGGACATATAGGCCTCCCCCCCCCCCCCCCCCAATTGGGTCAAAGAAAACAAAATGTCATTTATTGGAAATAATTGCTAACCTGGAGACGATTACTTATACTACAAGAGCACTGCTGCAATTTCACACGAGAGACGGTAAACAGGGCGAATTTTATTCAAGGGTCCTTTCGGTGTGACCACTTGCAGTGGAATAAGTCTAGATAAATCACACGACATTGGTCTGGCTGTTGGAAAAATTGTAGATTAAAATTGTAAATGAAAATGAAAAACTAAAATGTTTAACTCAAGACTTTGAACCCTCATTTGGAATATAATTTCCGAACTAAATTTGAAGGCTAACAAAATCGGAAATTCAGAAGTGAATGGTTGGATAACACGACCAGCTTGCCTATAGCTTGTCTTGTCTGGAGGATTTTATAAAAAATGCTGAAGCAGGAGTAGGAGGTTAGTAGATTTAAAAACTGCGAATTCTTGGCACAACGGTTTATCATCTTCTTTGTGCAGATTATCCTTCTGTATTGATCACTAAATGGTAGATTGATTATCATTTTTTAAAGTATGCCAATTTTGTATGTATATTAGGATAAATATGCAAGTTGTTCATCAACTCATTCAATTTAGCATCCAAAAATTATCTAGTAGAACCTTTTAGACTGATTGACTTGAACGGAACCACCACGTGCGATTAGCAGATCTGATTTTCCATAACAGTAACATCGCAGGAATACATAAAACAAGGAGATGGGGTAACCACTGTATATTATCATATACACAACTACATCAAAAGTGAAATAAAAACATTGTGTACACTTACATCTACATATCAACTGTTAAAGTATCAATATGTTTGATAATATCAAGTATATTATACTCGAACACGTATTAGCACGAAGGACTCATAAAAACATTATTATGAAAATCCAACTTTGGTGGAGTTGTCAAATCAAGACCTAATCTGTTTGAATAAAATGAAATAATACCAATGGGGACGTACTCGTACATAGTCATAGATCTATCGTAAATGAGTAGCGACTACAGCACAGGGAGACGTTTCCCCAAAACAAGGACTACCTAACCATTTACGCTAGAGAACTATATTACGATACACTGTGACGTGTATCCCATTTTTAAGCCAAGGGGTCGTATGTGACCCATTAGTTAACGATTTTCTCCCCATGCTCCTTTCATGTATTCTGAAAATTTTTGCCGTCAAATATTTTGATCAATTATTCATGAAATAGAGGAAAAATCACGAACACCCTGATCAGACTCCTCGGTGGTTGGGAATGAAAAATATATGACTAGTTTGGTGAATTTTCGGATCAGCATTTCAGATAATTAAAAAAATTGAAATTCACCATCATGATATTCTGGTGTCAACATTATGTTCAAACATCTGCCTAACGGAATCAATAAGTAGTTCACGGAAAATGACTGTTTGGAAGTACCTATCTTTGATTATCTTTGATAATTCACGTTGGGGTCGTAGGCGACCCTACGGCCTAATATGGGATCATCGGTGCCTCAAGGGAGGTTGACTGCAAGGCATGACAACTATGTTTTCAGTCAGTATCTAATCGTTCAACCGACCTCTAAAGTGATTTCTTCTCGTTTATTATATTACCAATATTGTTTGTTCGGTTTCATTCTCTCCTCTCGTGTGCGCGGAAATCAGCTTATTTTTTGAGTGGTATGAACCTATAAGTTATGGAGGCATACAACCCAGAAACAAATAAAGAGTGGACAACGCAGGAACTCTTGGTTATTTTGCAAGATGAAGAGGACAATGAAGGAATTGATGCTGTTTATATCCATAGAAAATATCGACGATGACATTATTGGAGAGGACGTCTCGGATTTTGGTAAAGATGTTGCTGGAACCTTTGAAATTCATTGTCGTTCACAAAGTAACGCTCAAATTTCAACTCCATGCAAGTCTCAGGGAAATGATTGCGTATCACGTCCACTCAGCCCTTCTTCTCCTTCCACCTCTGCTGGGCCTCCAAAACGACCAAAATTGTCCCGATGTACGAGCTCCAATTCTACGGATGGAAGTGGGGAAAAATCCATCACCGCCCTTGCAAAAAGTAGGACCAAAAAACTAAGAACTGTAGAAATTGGCTGGCAAAAAACCACCACTCGTGATAATGAAGTAATTTTTGAAGGACTTACTGACATTGAATCTCAAAATATGCTTGAATGCTGTGAAGGTCTGTCACCATACGAACTATTCTGCCTGTTTTATGACGAAGAAATCATAAATATGATAGTTGAAGAATCAGTGAGATATGCGGCTCAAAAGAATGACTGAACATTCAGCGTTTCAGCCTCTGGAATACGTCGATTTTTAGGAATACTCCTCCTTACGGGTTACCATACATTGCCCCAGCTCCGCATGTACTGGTCCAAAAGTGAGGATAAAGGTGTGCCGTTGGTAAGGGAAACAATGAGTAGAAATAGATTCAGAGCCATAAAGAAGAATTTACATGTCTCAGATAACAATAACCTGAACAAAAACGATAAGTTTGCTAAGCTGCGCCCTTTTTTTGACAGATTGAATACCAATTTCGCGAAGTTTGGAATATTTTCCGGGAGGCTATTAATTGATGAAGAGATGATTCCTTTGTTCGGTCGTCATACAGCTAAGATGTTTATGAGAAATAAGCCAGTACGCTTCGGTTTCAAGACTTTGTGTATGTGCGCAGATGATGGATACTTATTTCAGTTCATTCCCTATGCAGGTGCACAATCCGGTTTCACGTCTGACCTGGGGCTTGGAGGAAATGTAGTTCTTGAATTACTGAGTATCGTGAAGCAACCTAAGAAACACGCTGTTTACTTCGATAATTTTTTCTCCTCTTACCAACTGTTTCACAGACTGTTAGAGGAAGGTTTTTGTGCAACTGGGACAGTAAGGGATAACCGACTGAAAAAGTGTCCTCTTCAGTCAGACTCTGAGCTAAAAAAAACCCAAGAGGGGCTTATGACTCAGCATACGATCCAAAATCGAATCTGTTGGTGGTCAAATGGCATAACTCGCTTGTAATCGTGGCTAGCAACTATTGAGCCCCTCCATAACACAAAACGTTTTTCAAGGACTGCTAAAGAAAAAGTGATTTCTGATTACAATCTGTACATGGGAGGAGTCGCCAATAATCGGATTTCAGTCAGAGGCAAAAAATGGTGGTGGCTGATGTTCACCAATTCTTTGGGGAACTCTGTGGTGGACGCATGGAAAATTCATCTGCGGTTCAACAAAAACTCCATGCCCTTGATTGAGTTTCTAACTGCAATAGTACATCATCTGATGAAGTCTGTCGACCCAGGGGAAGATCTTCCCAATCCAAACTTTGGAAGACGATCAATTTCAGTTTCATATTCGAGATATGACAACATGGGACATATTATTATTCGACATTCCTCAAATACTCAGAAAAGGTGTGGACAGTGTCAGAACAAAACTCTTTACTTGTGCGAAAAATGTAAGGCCAAAAAAACACAAAAATTTATAATTTTTTCGTACCCTGGCCTAAAATGGGTTAAGATAAATGATCCAGATGTAAAAATGAAAATTTTGAAAGAGGTGAAAAATAAGTATAATCTCATCGAGGAATATGACAACCACATTAAATTTTAGACAACTAACTTATAAGAAATGTAGAAGAAAAATCGTAATATTAATAACTTTATATACATATTATGTATATAAAACAAAGGGCGATGTAATTCAACTGTTGTCAGCCTCGTCGTCGTGGCCTGACGAGTGCCAAGTGAGTCGCTCTTCGTAGAACTGTATCACGATTTGCGGGCATCGGACGTTGGCTAGCTTTGCAGGCACCAGATCCGCTTCGTCCGTTCCTTTCCTAATAGTGCAAAATGAATTCATTAACGATAGAATCTGAGCAAACAACAGCCGGAAGATGATCGTTCTGAACGAAGGATACACAAAGCAAAACGATAGAAGAATAAAACAAGATCGAGGAATGTGTCTGTATCCAATCCATTCACCTGACTTATTTCTTCCTATGGCATCAACATGTAGGAGACGTTTTCTCTTAATCGTATTAACTTTTTGAATGACGCTATTCTTCCTAGTATCCACTGTGATCAGATAGGTAAATCAAGAGTGAAGTGGCAACAAGGCCAACCTCAAATAGTACAGAATAACATGGCCTAACTGACATTTTTATCCAGCGGGATTCAGATTAAAATTATTTACCTATTATCCCGTAAGTTGTCTGTATAGTAAGTATATTGGCACCCGGAAGTGTCTGTTGCAAACATTCACGTATATATACGTGAAAAATTTACAGGAGACACAAAAAACTGTTTATTTATAAAAATTGGGGACATATAATATATGTCCCCAATTTTTATAATATTATTATCTCTCCGGTATATTATTATGTCTCCTGTAAATTGTTTAAAAAAACACTTAGGCCATGTTGACCAGCACCATTTGAGGTAGGCCATATTGACCAGCCCCACTTTTGTTACTTCACCCTCGGATGCCACTTCACCCTTGAAATAGAGATGGTTCAGCTTCCAACCTGAAGCACTGAACTATGCCTCTACTTGCGAATAGTGATTCCCCTTTTGCAGTCGGGGGTTTTGGCTAGTCTCCCTTGCGTTGCCAGGCACAACATATCGACGTTCGAGAAACAATACCGCCTATCTCCCATTTTTTTTTTGGAAAATTAGATTTTGGCATCAATGTGCTCCGTCTCACGGATCGTCTCATTGTTCTAGTTTACGGGAAAATCAATAGATACAGCAGTTATTTCCAAAGAACTGATAGTTTTAGTGAAATGATTCCTTGATACTATATTTTGATTCAGTTTTTCCTTCTTCCTGCAAAATTCTCACTTCAGTAGATAGGCGGTATTGTTTCTCGAACGTCGATATCCTATCAGGAATTTGACTATTGCAATTTGTATGAGGAGGCGATGAACTAAGCGAGGGCGGCTAGTTCGTGATCCAAAATTCTATCACCGCACGAGACAAACCACCCGCAAACCTCCTCCTGTGACTCGTTAAGGCATAACGACAACAAAATGCCGTTAAGATGGCGACAAGTGTCGGTGTCGTTATGTAACGACGATTGGTATTCTGCAACCGTATGATAGCGACACCTGTCGCTTAGCTCACTGACTACAGAGTCGTAGTCGACTATCAAATACCTATTAGGATTTGATTCAGAATATCATTTCCTTCAAATCATATTCCACAAATATTTTGATTTGAGGCCTCCTCACGCGAGAATTTTACATTTCGATACCTTACTTCACAAAGGGAATATGTCCATAATAAATTATTAAGGACATAATATTATTCCCTTTGTGAAGTAAGGTATCGATTTTCTCTTATTTAAACATGTTTTTATTTTTTGAAATAGTCGAGTTGAGCTATGCGACACTTGACGCTATCTTAACGACGTTTTGTTGACGTTATGATGCCTCAACGAGTCCCAGAATCGTGAGATAAGCACAACGTTCACACTTCTCAACCACTCCAGTGGATTGACTCCTAAGCGAGTAGCTCATACGAGTCAGCCTACCACAAAGAAACAATAATACTCACCACTTCATTAAAAACATTAGATCACCGCGGGCGTCAGTAGCCCCGACGATCTTTTCCGGATCCAGGCCACGGTCGAAACCTCTCGGCTTGTTGTCATCCTGAAAATCAAATTAAAAATATCAATGCTGACCCAGAATCTACAACATTTCATTGTTAAAACCAATAGTTACTCTAGGATTACGTTGGATTCATTTTAATACATTTTTTTTAAATCGTATCAATCCCGCCTATTTATGATGTAAAGACCAATTACTGTGTGGATTATTTGAGATTCAGTCTGCATAGAGGGTTGATACTAGAAGAACTATGACTCCCCCCTATGTGGATTGAATACCACCACGAGGGGCAAAACATCACAAAATTACTGGTACTCATGCGAGTCATAGTAGCGGGGCGACGAATAATATGCCAGAAGCTCGAATCATTAAATGTAAATTTTACTGGCAGCCCCCAGCATCTATAACTACAACGAACTGGCGTGATAATGTTCAACACAAATCAAGGAGGAGTAAACGCAGGACTATTTTGAATATTTTCAAACGTAATTATCCTATTTTTAAACGAAACGACAAGCTATCAGGGCCAAAGATTCAACACCTCTACACAGAAACTGGTCAGAACTGGCAAGATTGGTCTGAGCCAAAGGCGTTTCCCACTTCTGAACCCAAATAAGGGCCAAATGTTGATTTGATTCTCAATGAGTATACCTCTGCTGGCTTTTTAGCCTTCTTTGTCGTCTTCTTGTCTTCGCCATTCGAGTCGTGAACAGAGGAACTTTTCCTCTTGGCGGTGGTTTCAGAAGAGGTGGACGGTCTTTTCATTTCTTCTTTTTTCGGTTCTCCTTTGTCGGAGCCTTTCTTGGAGGCTTCCCTCGCCTTCCTGTCTTCTTCATATGCCTGGATTAAATCAGGGCAATCCAGGTTTTCTTCCGGCTCCCAAGTGTTATCGTTGCTGTAATTGACACCAATATTTATTATAGTTAGAGTTTCCGAGGACAAAACCGCCTTGAAACATAAGAACAATAACGTACTTGTGAAAAAAGCTCACAGTAGGATTGCAAGGTCTATTCGACAACTTGTAAGCACCACAGGAATTATGTATTAAGCGAAATTGAGGACCAAAATGAATGGTCCAGTATGCTTGTAATTGGGCCAGATGATGAGCAGCCATTCAAGAGAAACAGTGTGGGTATATAAGTAGTAGGGATAGGGATCGGTTGGATAAACATAATTATTTTTTACTACCAACATCGTATAAAAAACGTCGATGTTTTTCCTGAAGTACCTTTTACCTACTTGAACACAAATACCTTCCTAACTGTCAATTTTTGTTCTAATTAAAAAAATTGAAACTTGAAAGATTTACGTTAAATAAAGACAAAAAATGAATTGAGGGACAACTTAACAAACTTCGGTTCTTCTGAAAGTCATCACCGATAAGAATAAAAACGAATCAGCTCACCACAAAGACACTCAGGAACAGAAATACAAATACAAAAAAAAAAAAAAAAAAAAATACAATGGGTTATCGATGTGTAATAAACATAGAATATTCATTACCCATCCCTACTAACAACAGGATGAACGAAAAATGCGGTGGAGTCGACAATTTCAAGGGAACTCAGATGTTTAAGGGGCAACCTGGCATGCTGAGGGATTGTACCCAAGAATATGGCGGAGCCATCCATCTAACATAAGATAATATCTTTCATCATATTATGACAATATAGAAAAAAAATCAAGTGAGAATATCAATTCAAACTCCTCATAAGATGTAGGGATGCAAATCGATTAATTTTACCTATTTATTGTCTATTTATCTAGTATTCGAATACATCAGGATTTTGAAAGAGCATAAGAATGGTGGTAGTAACAATAACAACGACGATTTGTCTTCTAGTTTCATACTTGATACTTCTATCGGTTCTATTTACACCTTCAATTGATAATAAAATATCTCCCCTTGCCGGGAAAAACGTCTGATCATGGATATGTCTGTTAGCTTTAGGAACCCCTCAGCTGATCCTGGGCCTATTCTGTTAAAAGGATAAGTCCTAAGGAGATTTCATGCCGAATTACAGCTTAATAGTGTGAATAGCATAGAAATTAGCTTTAGGAGCTCCTCAGCTGATCCTGGACGTATTCTTTTAAAGTGTGAGTCCTGACGAGGTTACATGCCAAATTACAGCTCCATAGTGTGAAGAGCATAGAAAGTAGCTTTAGGAGCCACTCAGCCGATCCCTGCCCTATGCTGCCTGAGTAAGTACTACCTAAGGGGGCTACATGCCTAATTTCAAGTCTCTACCACTTTTTGAACGCCACATGCGTTTGAAATGAGAGCTTTGAAAAAAATTATTTGCGTTCGATTAATTGGTCACATTAATCATTTGATATTATAATCGACCATTTGGTTCCGATGTTGCATCCCTAATAAGATGGCATCAGACATTGCTTCATAACACAACAAAAATCTTAATTGGAAGGAACACTTACTCTGAATAGCCCTTCCATTTCAGCAGGTACTCTACTTTCCCGTGTTTAATCCTCCTGTCCAGCACCTTCTCGACGGAGAACTCCTCCTCCTCTTGCTCGCCAGCCGAGTCAGTGACGTCTTTGGGTTTACCCCCTTCGGAAAATCAAGTCCAGAAAATATTAATGGAAATGATACTGAATACCAAGTCAAAATCTCTCTGAATCAAAGCACATTTCCCACAAAAACATTTATTCTAACACCATGCACCATTGAAGACCTCGAGAGTTTGTAATAGTGCACTGTAATACAGGATTCTCATTTTTCGATGGAAAAGAAGTTTTGATGAAGAAATAAGTATCTAATTTCATCAACTTAGGTGTTGTTACCTTATTGATGTACACGAAAAAATAACCCCTAATGTAGAAACCGATAACATACCTTTCATTTCGGACGCAATTTTGCTGGAGTGTGTAGATAAAAACCTGAAACAAAACGAAAAAGGTCTTGTTAGAACTTTAGACGGGATGCTTGGAAAAAGATGTGTGGTAGTGTGTTGTTACTTCTCAAATGTTGAAGATAGCAAAACCGTGTAGGAACCTGTCTACTCAGCTCGCAATGTTATGTTGGCTATGTGAGAAGTTGAATGCGCGATAAACATGGCGTTTACAACTAGAAACTATCCCGCTGTTGCTATGCAAGAAGCCCAAGTCCCGAAACCGTCGACAGATCGACACGCCGCGTCGTTGTAACCGCATGTTTTGTAAAATGTAACTCCCTAGGGGCCTCAAGTATTAGAACATTACTGAATAATAACTCCTTGAAAGGCGTGGAGTCATCATATTATGATGACTCCACGCCTGTCAGAGTTGAAAGATGTAACCTGTCAATGAGCTGAACGATGTAAAGCGGGAAATACTTCACCAGTATCTTATCGAGATAGAACTATAAACGAGGCGACAGTAAAAAAAAAGATTACGACTTCAAAAAAGTTGCAACTTTGCGATTCAAAACTCACGTGGAGATAAAACATGAGATAAAGTGCCTACATCAACCCTTGTGGACACCCCGACAGAAGCACAGCAACGAGTCAAATATGGCGGACGCAGGGCTGAACGATTATTGAGTTCCGACCGGCTACAATTGGAAGACGAATAGAAGTCCTAGATAGACTTAATTTGAACTATGAAAAAATATGCTATAATCAAGTAGAAGAATATTGCTAAAGAACAGGCTTCCACACAAATAAAAGCTTGGAAAAATAGTGACAAATGGCGACACAACTTGAAATTAGGCGTAGGTAGTTTAACACACTTCCGCGCAACAATTGGAAGAAAAAACAACGTTGAAAGAAACGAAAATGTTGTCAACTAAGTAAAGTAAGTATCAATACCGATGTTACGAAGTTGAAATTGAAAGAAAAGAAACATTGAAGATTTCCGTGGTCAGCGTGACAGCTCAACTAACACGCTAACCTTACGAGTTGAAAGGACGCCAAATGCCGTTCGTCAACTCGCGGAGTAACACGACATTAGGAATAGTTTTGCTAACTACGCATGAAAGATTTCACAACGAATAAACTATTTGACTTAAGTACTTACAAATGAAAATTATTCTTGGAGACTTCCAACGGGACGCTAGCCAAACGTGTGTGCAGACGAGAAGGCGGACCGATCGAGACAAACGAAATCACAGCGAAGAGAACCAAGATGGGGGAAACTGTGCAGTGGTGCCACACGAACAGGACTATTCAGCTAGAAATTAGACAACAAATCGAATAATTAATTATTCGTAATTAATTATTTTTAAACTGATTCTCACTAATTTTTAATATACCTATTACAGATTGACTAGTAGGACTTTAGTTGGCGTTGTGGCGACGGAAAAATTCTCCCTCCCAGAGACACTGTTCCGTGGTAGGTAAGAGAGTTTTCTGTGGGTATTTGTACAGACATTTTAGGCCCGGTCCCGGTCGGCAACTTTACGAGGTGTAATAATTACACCTTAAAACAATTATTGTTTTATAAATCCTATGAAAATTATGAGGATATATGAGGCTATTGTAACATCAAATTTTGTTTTAGAGCGCTCTGTTGGGCGATTATTGAAGCTCCCTACCTACTTGTGTCTCTTGTGAAGTTCATGACATGTGTTCATGTTGATTAAAATCGTTCTAGTTCTCTAATTGCTGTCTCTTCTAATTACATTTCACTTCCTTGCGTAATCTAAAACTCTACTTTAAAAATTTCCAGAAGATATTCGGTATGCGAATAAATTGTTCGGTATGGATGGAATAAATTATTCCATCCATATTTAACATGGAGGAAGTAAAACCATAGAGTCTCCTCGTCACATGAGTCGTCCAGTTCCAAAAGCCACTTTGTCCAATTTTCGAAAAATTCGAGATAACTATCGATTTTCACTAAATCGCAGGTGACGAATCGAATGGTGAAGTTTTGCTTCCGAGTCTGCAAAGCAGCGGAAGCCTTGTGTTCACTTTCGTGAGCCAAAAAATTTTTGTCTTCAGAAATCAAAATTTCCACTTGCATTTTGCGTTTCAAAGCCTACTGAACAAATTTGGTTCCGTGTCTGTCTGTTTTTCTTTCTAAACCCACTATATCCCTTCCAAAATGACCCTGAAGAGCCGTGTTGCTTTCCAAAACCCACTATGTCCAATGGTGAATTGGGTTCCAAAAGCCGCCATGTCCATCTCATTTCTCCTGTTTCAAAACCCACTTTGTCCCACACTGTTATGCACCCTTCTTTATCATTGTGTTTCAAAACCCACTATGTCCACAGTTCTCTTCAGTGTTCTTTTCTTTCAGTTTTTTATTAGTTTTTTCGGACCTTAGTAATCTTGTAGGTACTTGAAAGAGAATTTATAAAGAAGAGTGAAATCAGTACACCTGAAGAATACGTAGAGGTGATTTCAAGGCAAGCTTCAGTGTCCAAATTGGGAGACGATTGCGTAGTTTATGATTTCAAAAAGAAGGCAGCTGGTTTTTTCAAAAAAACTACTGTTTGGCACTTCAAATTCAATGAGTGCAAAAGAATTATTGTTACTTTGTCCGGAAAGAACAAAATCCCCTTGGTAAGGGGAGAGCCTGCTTATCGATCCGACATTGGCGCAGGAAAATCAATATTGAAAAGAGGGAAAACACTGACCAAAACCTTGGTATAGATACCATTCCCAAGGGTAAACCTGTCAATGAAAAAAAAAACTGCAAGACGTCAAAGATCTATTAAAAAAACATTTTGGAGATAATTGGGTTGATGATGAAAAGCTCGAATATTACAAAAAAACCTTAATCATAGAACCGGCAAATAATTCGATTACGGAAGAGGAACCTTCTCATGTTCAAGAAGAAGATTCTGAAGGTGATGATGACCTGACAGACGGCGACGTGGCTATAGTAGACGAAGAAGGCCAAGTCACAGACTTTCAGGACCGTGCTGATGAGATAATAAAAATCGCTGAAAAATTTAAATGAAGTCTCTAAAAAATAAAAACCTTCTTAAAGCTTGATAGATTCGTAAAGAACTGACATCACGCTTGTTTTTTCATTTTACCATTTTTTTGCTAGTACCTATACTTACTTGGAAATATTGTATTCAGGTACTTTATTTGAACCGGCAATACCGGTAATACCTATGTGTAATGTGTGCCTATTCTTCTTTACTTAAAAATGTTTACCTACAATAAAAATGTATCAAAGCTGCATTATCCAAAGGGTGTGATTTGTTTTCAAACCCCACTTTGTCCGAAGTATACTGCTCCAAAACCCACTATGTCCACCGTACAGTTCCAAAACCCACTACGTCCAATTTTTCAACTGGATTTAAAAAAAAAAGTATAGATCAGGGATTTTCAAAATATATCCTAAATAAAAAGTAATTTTGTGAAGAAAATTAAAAAAAAAAAAAAAAAATGGCTAAAAAACTCCATTCTGAAATATCATAACAGTTTTTCTCGATTATCTCAAAATTGGGTAGTGAGGACATGGAGGCTTTTGGAACTGGACGACTCACATAGGAGTGCATACATATTTATTTAGGTATACATATTTATTTGCTACGTGGACGTCACCCTGGGGTCAATAGTGACCCCAAGACTTGAAATATCAACGATTCCTTACAAATTCAAAAATATATCATTTTTACACTCTCACGGCAAAAATTCTTTGATAGCTCAATAGTTGATTAACTACAAATCGAGGGTCTCACGGCAACACCCCACATCGTCACTTTTGGCCAAAATGAGTTATGCATACCATTCGAAGCGTCTTCCCCCGGCGGATCGATCTAACTTAGTCAACACTAAATATCACGATTTATTTTACTGAATTACTCAGTAAACATAGTCATTGGCAGATGGTTTTTTGGCTCTCCTGAAAAGTCGCCCAAATGACGATGTGGGAAGTTGCCGTGAGACCCTCGAAATATAAGGTCATCTGAGACCCAAAGTTATTTTTCATTCATTATTTCAACATCAGCAAATTAAATTTTTGTAGGTAAATCTAGAAAATTCTTAAATTGGAAAAGTAAATTGTTTCAAGAGGTTTAATATGAACTTTTTGATCTTAATCCAATCTTGACAATGTAATAAGTAAAAAAAAAAAACAAAAAAAAACAATCAATTCCACCATACGATCCGGATATAGAGCATCTCAAACATGACTATTTTTTATGTTCCACAGAGCCAGGGATTTTCTCCTTTGCCTCTTCTTTTTGACGATAATTCTTCGTTTCAATTTTTGGTTTTCTCATTAATGTGCCCTTGATTGACCCAACAGATGTAAAATGGAAGAAGGTTGAATTGAATCGTAAGTGCAATGAAACGTTTGCAATAATTAAGTATTATTCCCGAGCATACTATACCAGTTCAAACAAGACCTTCTGTGAAGGCTATTTAGCGGTGAGAAAGCAAAATAACTCACGAGGTAGGTACTAGGGAATACCAAACAAGAAGATCTGTGAGGGGATCAAATGAGTAGAACAACTTACTTTTTAGGGGTACCTAAGTGCCAAAATTTCGAAAAATGAGGTTTTCCCCGCGTTTTGTTCTTCAAACCAATATGCGAACAATAATTAGAAACAAGAAGTGGAGAGGTTTTTATTATTGCTTCAGGCGCGAAAATTAATTGAACGAAAAAATAAAACCTCTCCACTTCTTGTTTCTAATAATTAGAATAATTTCTAATAATTGTTTCTAATAATTATTATTGTTCGCATATTGGTTTGAAGAGCAAAACGCGGGAAAAACCTCATTTTTCGAAATTTTGGCACTTAGGTACCCCTACAAAGTAAGTACCCCTACAAAATAATTATTACTTTATTCACTTCTGGTATGTACATAGTAACAACTACAATGTAAAATACGGGGGACGGCGTACGGCGTACGGGTGACCGACGGATTTTTATTTATTCGATTTTCTGAATCTACGTATCTTGAAACGTAAACCAACAAATTTTGAGGGGGGGTTAAAAAAAATGTTTCTTTGGTTGGAAATTTTTCTTTTCCAATGGTTCATTATCGAAGATAATAAACCAAAATCATATTATGGCTGAATGGAAATAAAACCGAGAAATTAAAAGTATCGATACCCGATACTATTGGACTATGCGATATCGATATAAAAATATCGATATTTCGATACTATCGACTATCGATGGCCATCCCTATGGGCCACTCGAGTGGAACATCGATCTTGTATCCCAACTTGTATACTTAATCACAATTTTGACGAGAAAATGTTTCAACTTTCCCAACTTATCGCTGCTTTTTTGATTTGGAAAAGTTGGGAAATTTCGGGCCGTGAAGATAGAAACAAATAATAGTGAAAAAAATGAAAGAAATGAGTTTTCCAGTCCCCAACTCATTGAGGTCATAATTTCGTCATCCCACGTTGGATTTTCCAGAAAAGTTCGATCTTCCACATCATCGGGAACAGCCCCAGCTTGTATTACCCCAACGTGTTGCGCGTTACCAACATGATTTTGAGACCAAAAATCAGTGGATAAACATCGTGAATATCGAATTAAAACATTTAATTCGTTGATAATATTGTTGTTTTATGATCGGAAAGGCAGATGATTTTTGTTCTGATCTTTACTTTACTTTACACGTCTAGTTTGAAAGGTGACGTTCAACATCTCGGAGGAAGCCAGAGCCCATGGAAGAAGGGATCCTTCTTCCGTGGCCAGAGCCTTTTTTTTCTGCGGAGGGAGGAGGAAGGAAGGACAAGGGAGGAGGGTTGTCAAGAGAGGAGGGAGCGATGACAAGAGAGGAGAGAGGGTGGAAGGACAAGGGAGGAGGGAGGACCAGAGAGAAGGGAGGGCGGACAAGACAGGAGGGAGGAATGACAAGGGAGGAGAGAGGACGGACTAGAGTGGAGGGAGGGAGGTCAAGAGAGGAGGGAGCAGGGAAGAAGGTACATGTCGTCCGATAAATACTCACGGAGTATGAAGTATGAAGTAGGTACTCATGGAGTCATGAAGTACCTTCCCCATCGCCCTCTACAACGCGCAAGGAGCTCTTGAGCCTCATTGAAGGCCTAAAACATTGGAAGGTGGTTGGAAGGTATTGCAGGTTTCAATTTCCAGGTAGAACGTCGAGCCGGGAAGAAGCATCTCAATGCTGATGGCGACCCTGTGCAGCAGAAGAATGTATAACATTTCCAAGTCAAATTCAACCTTTTCCAACTCAAATTCAACGTTTTCCAACTCAAATTCAACCTTTTCCAACTCAAATTCAACCTTTTCCAACTCAAATTCAACCTTTTCCAAGTCAAATTCAACCTTTTCACCGAAATTACGAAAAATACGCTCAAGCCCTAAATGTACGAGTACCATGTACGACGTCACTCGTAGTACCAAATGCTTGTCTGTGATTGGAACTTCTGTACTACTTTAGGGACTTTAAATCATTGCCCGCTGACAGCGCTAGGTCAGCTTGAGGGTCAACTAGAGAACTGCAGGCAGCCGCCAATAGAGCGCTACCTTGCCACTTGATCCCCTACACTAGTTCTAATATATTAAGTACATATTGTCCTCTTAAATTAGTTCTAAGCAATTAGTTAATTAAACCAGTTCAGTTACCTAGTTCAGGAGCGGCACCTATTGGACTTAAATTAAAGAGTGGCCACCTGTCAGTATTGCCTTCCTCCATGGGGGGATCCATGTACGATCCATCTCTCGATCCATGTTTCTTAGCTCTGTGACGTCATTGCAACCGATCCATCATTCATTCCTGTCATGGCGCTTGCCTCGTGAAAAGCTCTGAAGTACCTACTGTTCAATTTGTATTACAAAAATTATATTTTTTTTAAAATTATATTTGTTTTACCGGGCAACAAGAAGAACTACACTTTGAATTGAACAAGGTTTTAATTAAGTTAGACTGAACACCTTTAGGATGAACTAGGATTTGTAATGATTTTGATGATTAGGATTTGGTAATGATGAACTAGGACTAGTGATTTTTTTTAAAATTATTTTTGTTTTACCGGGCAACAAGAAGAACTACACTTTGTTCAATTCAAAGTGTAGTTCTTCTTGTTGCCCGGTAAAACAAATATAATTTTAAAAAAATCAACATTTCTTTGAAAGAAAAACTCTTCTCTCTTCTTTACATAATTAATATTTTAAAAGTCTTAAAAATTAAAAATCTTACTTGTAGAAAGTCTATCTTCGGGTCGCAAAGGTCAACTTCTAACGCTTCACATTTCTTGAGCCTACTAGTCCCTTCAGAGGTGGGCGTATTCATAATATGAATATTATGAATATTTATGAATATTATTCATAAATTAAAATATGAATAAATTCACAGAACGCGGATTTGTGAATATGAATATGAATAAAGTTATGAATATGAATAACAGGTTATTCACATTTTTATTTATGAATAACGGGTTATTCACAAATTTATTTATGAATAACGCGTTATTCACATTTTTTATTCACAAACAACCACCAATAAAATTATTTTACCCACGTTCCACTTGCTTTTATTTATTTTTTTATTATTATTTTTTCATTTTGAGCAGTTTTGAAGAAAAGACGCTATTGTTCTCGGTCCAAAATTTTTAAAACTCTAATTTCTTTAAAAAAAAAAACTCTCGATAGGATTGGGATAAAAAGTACAAATTAGCACAAAAAATTTGTCTCGGCAATCGAAAGGCTAAGTTCGTAGATGGGCAGAATCGGGACACTTAAGGGAGTTTTAAGGTGGGAAATAACACGTTATTCACATTTTTATTGATGAATAACGGGGTATTCACATTAGCATTTTAGTTGTTCATCTATTTACAATTGTACTAACTCATGTTGCTTTGTTGTATGCTTTTACCGTTGTTTGTGTTGAAAGATTAAATAAAAAGACAGTTTGACATAATATGTCATATCGCGAAATTAGATGGTTCGGGGTGATCGAAAAATAAATCATTTCAACTTTGAAATATTTCGCTACGAATTTCAATGGTTTAATTTTAATAAATCATTTAATGGTTTATTTTTCGATCACCCCGAAGCATCTAATTTTGAGATATGAGACTATTGCAGCAAAGGAGCGATATACACCGAAGTTCAGGGTTCATCTTTCCGTTCTCTATATCTGGCATTGTCGCTCCGTCAGCCTTGGTCGAGTTAGGTTGGTATGTCCATCATCAAGTCGAGCGTAGTTACTGTAGATCTTCTAGTCGATCGGAAATATATATATGCTCGAACGGCTCAGGTCCAATTTCCCCTCCCTCAAGCTCCTCTTCTATGAACGGTACTTGGCTGTCTCTAGTGCGATTAGAGCCTGTGAAGTAGGAGAGAAAAACAATTATTTTCACGACAAAATAATGAACGATAGCATTATTTATTATTATTGTTGTCAAAGTTGTGTAACTTCAGAGTGAGTATGGACCAATAATCACACGTTTTTCTCATGTTTCCAATAGAACGGAATTTACTACTAGTGCATAAATACTTATTAATCACCCTGTCGTCACTGAATTGTTTTTTCAAAAAAATAGTATTCAGGTAATATTGACAAAGTTTCGGAAAACCTTTTATGTTCCACTAAAAATTTCACCTGATTCAAGTTGAAATATAGGCCCATTAGTGACATTACTCATTCAAAATCTAAAGCCCCTTTATCCAAATCTGAAAGAAACTGCTAAAACACAAATTTGAATTTTAAACTGCTAAATTTGAAACTGAAATTTGTATTTGAAACTGCTTGTTGCGGCCAACACTCTGTATAATGGTGCAGGGAAATGCCGCTAGATGGCCTATGCCCCTTAATTGTTTCGAAAAGGCTTATCATATTATTGGGCTGGAGGGGGGGCTCAAGATTGGAAGTGAGTTGGTTGCCATCTGTCCTTGAACAGAGTCGAACAAGTATCCTTGCACCGTGAGAATCCTCCAAGTGAAAGTAACCGATCTGTGCCAAAAGAGTTGAAGAAATCGAGAGTTTTCGGGGTAGTTTTTCGCCAATTCGCATTATTGTACGCGCGTATTTGTAGGTAGGGCTTTCCCATCCTCAACATCCTTCACTGCCCCAAAACCCACCCTCTTTCTTCCACAGTACGCTGCAGCCACCTGCGAAAACTATCAAGGTAAGACCCATCTTATTATTGTTCCGGACATTTTGTCCGGTGGTCCTTCGTCCTATTTTTATTAATTATTGGGGTTTCGTGGGAACCAGCGCATAACCGTTACCCACGGGGGTTTGAGATCAATTTTGGATCGCCCTCACACTGCTGAAACACAAATTTCTGGTATTTACCTATACCAGAATTACCTATACCAAAACTACCGTTTTTTTCTGTAGTTTTCTAAAACTATGCTCCATGGATTTACACATTCAACAACAGGAGTATGATTAGTATCTACTTAGCATTACTTACGAGTATAATACTCCCTTTTCCTTGTGATACACTTCGCAACGATGAGCGCTATCCCGCTGGACACCACAATCCCTACAATAATGGCACTGTATAACCCGATGCTTGCTAGATGGCCATCGCCTGAAAAATGTGGATCGTACAGATCGATTGTTAGACATTGACATACAAAATATCCGAATTGAATGGGAATGCATGAAATTTTACCTTCCCCTCCGTCATTGTTCTCATCCAAATTCATCGTGCATACACTGAGCTTTGATACCCGATTCAAAATAAAGACCCTGTGAATGAAGAAATGAATTATTCAAAGTAACGGGACAATGATGTATTTTTGAGAACAATGAATGAAATTACCTACTACTTGGGATGGGTATCGGTTGGACAAACATCGATGTTTTTACATCGATATTTTTTTTGAAACATCGTTTAAAAAACATGGAGGTTTTTCCGAAAATACCTTACCTGCTAAGGCCTACTTAAGTACCAGTACCTACCTAGCTGTTCATTTTTTTGGTAAATTGTTTTTATTTATAAATAAACATCAAAAATGTACAAATTTATCTTAAAAAAAAGACAAAAGATAGCAGTCGTGCATTATGGTTATAATCATAAATAAGAGCGAATTCTGGAAGAAATAACTGGTTTTATGTAAAATGTCACCATTTTACGGGTTTTATAACGAATTTTGTCTCAATTTTGTGCTGACTAAACACGTTTTTAACGCTGAACACGATGGTGAAGTTAGAATTGCGATATCTCATTCCGTTATTAGATTGGAGCAGATGAACCGTGAATTCGCCATCGTGTTCAGCGTTTAAAAAAAACCCTTTAAAATGAGGGGTCATTTGTCAGACTTTTTGGAATTGATAGGTAATCCCCCCCCCCCCCCCAGCTCCCAAAAATCCCCTTAGAGTTACCCGATTCTACCCATCCAGAGCCGGGCCACTCTAAGGGGATTTTGGGGATTCAGGATGGTATAGAACGGATTTTGGTACAACATTTTTTTCGGAAATTCGAGTTATAAAAATTTTAGACCCAGAACAATAGCATTTTCTTCACAAATTCGCTAAAAATGGATTGAGCGACCATTTAGCAAACAATTTACTTTATTCCGAAAAATAAGAAATCATTTAGTAGGTAAGTAAAGTTCCTAACAAGGCACAGAACTAACGCAATTACATACTGAAATGTAAAGTAGGTTTGTAATTTATAAACCTACTTTACGTTTCAGTATGTAATTGCATCGATTTTTTTTCGTGCGATAAACATTGGAAGAAAAACATCGATGTGTGATAAAAATCAGAAGTAAAATATCGATGTTTCTAAACATCGAGTATTCGACACCCATCCCTACATAAATCGCATAATATCATTCTAGCAGGAAATGAAACTAAATTACAAGATTGTTTCGAATTCGAATGAAATTGACTTCTACTGAAAACTGTGCTACTGTTATAACCAATATAATATTATAATATTATCCTACTCACTACTCAAACGTCGATGAAAAGAATGAGGCAGGAAAAATGAATGTACAAAATGTTGTGACTTGAAGTAGGTAAAATGTTGGGGTACCTGACAACATTTTAGTTAGGGATTGTTAGTTATGTTTCTATTTAAACCTGTGGAAGACGAGTCACACAATAATTGTTGGCCATTACAAAGGTTTACTAGATCGTGTTGAATGTGTGGAGACGTCACTTACCGGTGGAAGACGAGTCACACAATAATTATTGACCATTACAAAGGATTATTAAGAATTTTACTAGATTTTACTAGAATTTTACTAGATCGTGTTGAATGTGTGGAGACGTCACTTACCGGTTTGAATTCGAACATATTTGAGCATTGCACAGCTCAGAAGGATTCCGGTGTAAGAATACCAAGTCAACAGCTTTGATCTGAGTAGATCTCAGTCTGGCGGACCATTCGACGTCTTCGTTGGGTTCGTCAGTACCACTTGAACATACAATATGTGTAGAATGTTCTTCAACTCGTTGATAAGTGAAACATGAATAGTTTATGGGCGAAGAAGGTCCAACAGAAACTGGACGGTGTACGCAAGGGACGTGGGTGATTGAGCCATTAAAAGACAGCTCGATGGAGGCGTTCAATTCACTCGTTGTATATTTTAGTGGAGGAATAGAGAAGTGAGAATCGTGGTAACAATCTTCAACGTCAGAGGTCGTACATTTCAAGGAGCAATGGAAGGGACCTGATTTCAAAGTTCCGTTGGAACAACTGCAGCTATTGGGTGCTTCACACACTCCGCGGATGCAATCAGGTTTGCAGGAAGGGCTGCATCCTAAAGGGCTATTTTGGTATCCGTCATCACACTCGCATTTCTCAGGACCAGTGCACCTGCCGTGCTCGCAACCATAAGTACAAACTGGTTTACAAATATTCGAATGCAAATCCATTGTGAATCCTTTATAGCACGCACATACGTTCGGTTCAACGCACATTCCATTGATGCACGCGCTATCACATACAGGGACACATTTCGTTGAGTCGCCTTCTCGTGCATACCCTGACAAACACTCGCAGATTCCAGGACTTGAACACCACCCGTTTTCGCACGATGAGCACAAAGCATCGCACACGTTCCACAAGGATTGGCTTATTGTGTACCCTTCATAGCACGAGCATTGATTGGGTCCAACGCATACGCCATTTAGGCATTCAGCATCGCAGGATGGCAAGCACAATGACTTGTTGCTTCGGGATAAAACGTACCCGAAGTCACATTCACACTCATCTGGTCGAACACAGTGGCCATGAGAACACCCATCTTTGCAAATTGGGTTGCATTTGTAATAGTGGATATCGTTTTGTACTTCAAAATATCCTTGATCGCATCGACATTCGTTCGGAGCAATGCAAGTTGAATTGATGCATTTCTGCTGACATTTCGGTTCGCAAATATTCGGTTTTGTCGGATTTCGTTCAAAACCGTCGTAGCACGTGCAGGTGGACGGACCGTCGCAAATGCTATTCCCACATTTAGGCGAGCAGTGTGGCTGGCAACTTGAGTTAACTCTTTCATATCCAGGATAGCATCTGCATTCATCTGGGGCTACGCATTCCCCATGCGTACAGTCATTTGAGCAACTTGGCTTGCAAATGAAATATTTCAAGTTGTCTTCTACGTTGTGGTATCTTTCTTTGCATTGACATTTATGAGGCTCAATACAAGTTGAATTGACGCACTCTTGTTTACAGATCGGATCGCATACATGGGGCTTATAAGGGTTTAATCTAAAGTTGTTTTGGCATTTGCATACATTTGGACTGACGCAGTCTCCATTGACGCATTCAGGATCACATTTCGGTTCACAAATTGAATTAACTTTTTCATAACCTCGATGACACACGCACTTTTCTGGTTCAGTACAGTCGCCATGTGGACAGCCACCTGAGCAAAACGGTTTGCACACATGTTGATTAATTTCGTCTTTCACGTACAATGAGTTGCATTCACATTTATTATAACCCTTACACGTTGCATTGACACAAGCTGGGGTGCAGGTTGGTTCACATTCGTTGGGTGATATTTTATTTATAGCGTATCCGTCTATGCACTTGCATTTCCCTGGTGCAACGCAGGTGCCGTGAATGCATTTTGGTTCACATTTTGGAATACATTCTTTTCCAACTTTCTTATAACCACTGCAGCAATGAGTCTTCAGAACTTGCTGGAAAGAGAGCAGACAAATATTTAACCATTATTTGACAAGTTTTGAATATTACTGTACTGTTCACCTCAGGTTAGTGATACAGTGTTATTCGTTTATCTGTAACTAATTCGTGGTCAAGTACGGGATCCAAATTTCGCAAACGTGATCAAGTGTATTTTTTCACCAGTGCAAATCAAGAAAAGAGCAAGATTAAGAAGAGTTCCACTGATGCTGCATTAGCGACGATTTGAATCAACGTACCTACACAATCTTCCTTTCAATTTACTATATATCCACTGTTTTTACCATTGAAAAATCAAAATTCAACAATTGATTGCCCTCATTTGAACTGTGCGTCTCAAATGACCACAAACTCAACAAAAAATAAGGGTTTAATGATATAACAAATAGGTTGACGTGTAAAATTTTGAATTTACGTACTTGAAATACCTTATAACTACAATTCATTGAAAATTTTAACGGCGTTGAACCAATATTGAACACTTACTTCCAAACCAGCTGCGCAGTTATCGCACCTAACCGCCGTTCTGCAACAATATAAACCGGAATCGTTTGAATGACTTGCATAGCACAATATCAAGTTGTACAAAATAATAATAATTTTTGAATATTGATAAATTATTAATAATAACGTTTTCCCTTTTCAAATTACTAGTCAGTTGTGGGAACGTTCCAAGTTCTAAAGGAAGAGAAAACACTAAAAGCTTGTAAAAAATAACGACACAACAAAGTTTTATCTAAAAACGGAAGATAAGTAATATTAAATATTTTACCAAAATTTAAGTACCATTTACCAAAGAATTTAATTCTGTTTTTTGTGTCGAAACCATTGATACACTTGATTTTTAATTTTCTATTTGGTTATGACCTTTTGTGGAGAAAGGGAAAACGATGCTCAAGCGGCCAATTTCCTTCAATTTTCGTGGTTCTTCTTGCTGCAAATTCTGTTAAAGGTCTTGTCGATATTAAATATCGACAAATTTTGTCGAAACATCGCCTAGATCGAATAAATTCGACACATCGGTTTCAAGTGACATCCGCAGTTTGGATGCTCATCAGTGGACGTGAAAGTTAATGTAAAAGTTAAAGTGAAATGAAAGTGAAAATTATCAAAATGAGCCACTTACGGCTTTCTCTCTCCCTGGTTCGTCCTCAACCCTACTCTGCATGCTTAGCCCAACATACCCCTTTTGGGAGGACGTTCTTTCTTCTCTTTGACGAAAATCAAGTGGGAGCAGATTTTTAAATGATTCAGAACTCGAAAACCCTGTGTCGATTGATACAAATAGCCCAGATTTGTAACATACATAAAAACCAGTTTAAAATGAAGAGTACAGGGGAAGAATGATACCTGTCCATACATGCTGATCTCGAGAAAAACCATTATTAAGGTTTAAACCAATTTTGAGGCAAGGGAATGATCAAGATTAAAAAAGACTTCAGATGTTTGCAAATATTTTTATTTTTTTAAATCTTGATCATTTCCTTGCCTCAAAACGTTTTTAAACCTTAATAATGGGTTTTCTCGAGATCAGCTTTTACGGACATGTATCATTCTTCCCTTGTACTCTTCAAATGTCATTGCACACCCAGATAATACGATTAAATTTCACGGTTCGGTTGGTTTCTGCTCCTATTTGATAACTTCATCGTCTCAAATTCAGCAAACACCGAAGGATCGAGAAACCTCAAACCGCACACTTATCCTCAGCTTTTTCCAATTCAACGTCAAAATAAACCAACACCAAATCAATGTGAATTTACAGTGGGGTTTTGTGTTTTTCGAAAGAATCCATGTTTTTACTCGTACATTCAATATTATGATACGTTGAGAAGACAAGACAATCACATCGATACCTTACTTCACAAAGGGAATATGTCCTTCAGAATTTATGATGGACATATTCCCTTTGTGAAGTAAGGTATCGACATGGTAAACCTACTCAAGTTCTCAACCGATTCTTCATGACTGATTTTATTTGACACGTTCTTAATTGACGTGATTTTTTTTATGACGGTCTATTGAATTAAATTACGAGCTTATCGTGGTAATTTGATCGCACTTATTAATTAAAGCTTGTATGTACTCACAGACTTGTATATGATGATTCCCCTATTTTACATTTACCATCAGTGTAGACGCAGAGGAAACTGAGGATACTGCAACTTAACTGTAATGGAGAAAATTACACAAGTTTACAAAATTTAGCCTTTTACTGATACCTATTCAAGGTTGTAACCGTGTGATTTACTCTCCTGATCGGCTATCTGTTATCCGAGAAGTACAATATTCTCCAAGTTTGGGACTTGGTTTATGGTTTGTGATTTTCGATAGTAAATCATTGGAATCGACATAAAAAAAGTTTTTTTAAAGCCCCCCCCCCCCCCCCCCATCATTTGTCGATTTACGTTTCAAAATACGTATAAAAGTCCGTCCGTCCCAGTTAGAGTTATAAAATTATGAAATGTCCGTCCTGTCCGTCCTAAAATGATGAAATTTGGGTTAAGGATTCCAACCAGCCCCAGGATGATCCTTGAAACTTTTCATAATCCTTCGTTAATAGAAAGTCGTTCAAAATTTCAAACGGAACAAAATAGTTTTCAGTTTACATTTGAATAGAATTCAGTTCAGAGAATTTTTTAACACCGTCCGAAGTTCACAATGAGCGCTCAAAGATAGAGTCATTAGATTGTCGTTAACATTAGAGTGAAATTCAACAATTCCTGACATGAGCGTGCATACCTAATGTGGCGGCCAGTCGGTTAGTATTCACACTACTCAGCTGATTCAAACAGCACATGGTGTGAAATATCGGGTTTCTTGTTCTGAGATGGATTTCTTCAGTGGCGTAGCCAGGGGGAAGGGGGGGGGGGGTCCCCCGAAATATTGATACATGTTAAAAAATATTGAAAAATCATGAATTTGAAAAAGATTTCTTTGAAAAATGAAGTTTTGTTTATTATGAAAATCCGTTTGAAACCCGTTTTCCCGGGAATTACCCCCAGACTCCTCACCTTTTAAATCCTTCCCTCCCCCCCCCCCTCCCCCACGAACGAAATTCCTGGCTTCGTTACTGGTTTTCGTGTCTACGGAATGAAGGGAACTTCGAATAATTGGTTCTTGTTTTTTCTCTCTCATAGAGCGAGGGTAGAGAAATATCGACCTGTGCTGTTGTGATTTGGTCTGATAGCCCACAAAATGATTGATAATATGAGAGTTGACTCTGTAGGGTTCGCTCAACATTGACCACGAATGTATCAACACCAGTAACAGGTGGGTGCTTTCAAAAAAGCGGTCGCCAGTTGCCCCAAACCGAAAGGGCTAGCGATGACGAAGAGGGTGATGGGGTCGAGCCGGCAACCGAGATGCCTTTTCTAATACCGACTTTGATTGGCTCGAGCATCGCTGTTTTCAGGTTCCAATGAAAAGTTAGCTCAGCTACTAACGGAAAGTTTTCATCCCCACGGTTAACTTTCTCTCAACAGTCGTTGGTTCGGAAACCGTCGATGGTTCGGAAACCGTCGATGGTCACAATCGAAGCAGGCATTGAAATCATAATTCATAATTATTATCAAAATTATCATGTTACAATTATCAAAATCATAATTATTATGAAAGACAATCGAGGATTACTATTTTTGATCATCGATGGTGTTTTAATGCCTGCTTAAAAACCAATGTAAGTATTACAATAGTTTTACAAAATAATAATAATTAGAAGCACCCCAATTGCTCCACCAAATAGGGAAATTTCTGTTCAGCTGATTGATTTCGTTATTTAGAATCGCCATTTTGCAGCCATGACGAATTTAAGAGGTTCCCTACTGGAGGAAATCACGTCGTGTTATTAGATTTAGTTATAGATAACGACGAGCTGGTGGAGGGGAAAAAAAATCGAGTTATCCACTTGTAGCGTTGATCCCACGAATGGAGGCAATTTCAACGTACATGGGCTTTGTATTTAATTTATGTAAGTTACTCATTGATCAGTAGAGTCAACTATTTAGAGATAATTGAAAAATAATTAGTTGACTTACGAGATAGTGGGGTTTCATTGCTACTGCGGTACCAGTAAAAAGCGATTCGACAGTCACGAATTAACGACTGAATTGTGTGAGAATTATCAAAGATTTCAAGAAGAAGAATCGGCGATGAGATCATAATAATCATAACAAGGAAGAAACAATTGCAAAGTCAGTTGTTTACTTCCTCCCTCGTCTAACATCATGCAGAAGTTATATCCGATGAATGAGTTGCCGGATGGTGTACGTAATGTCTGATTACATTCAAGGAACTTTAACTTAAATTTTAATACATCGTATTCATGACCGATCAGAGGGTCGCCGTTCAAATTTTGGAACCGTTTGAGACTTCCTGGACGATTGGCATTTCACCAAATTTGCTCCCCAGTCGATTAACCACATTATTTCATTAGTAACTAATGAAATCAACTGTTGATGATAGTTCGATTTGTCTCATAAAAAAAAATTTTTCATCCCGTTTGCCTCTACTCAAACATTGGAGTCATCACAGTGCCTGGACGTAATAGAGTGTGCGTTTTTTTTCCCCGAAAAAAGGTGCTTCAAAAAGGGCAAAAATTACCCTCATTCGCGAAAATTATCATCTCCTGAATTTATAGTTCTATAAACTGCCTATATAAACTGCCTGTATAAACTGCCTTTTGGTTTATTATCTTCGATAATGAACCATTGGAATCGCCCAAAGAAAAAAAATTTTTTTTTGTTTATTTTCTAAAATAAACAAAAAAGGCAGTTTATACATTCAGTGGGTAAATGAGGATTGATGAGGATGAGATTATTCGGCAAGGTGATTGGCTGACGTTTTTAGTAGTACCAACGTACTGAAACTTCTTGAGACCAAAATGCCACCACCGCACGAAGTCGACTTGGTCGCTGATCAGCGCTCCAAGCGGCCGTTTTCATGCTGTTTTGCAGCTGTCCAGCGTAATCTTGACGAACAAAATATGTCAAACGGTCGCTTCTTCCTTGTGAATTTTTACACTTACTGCTATTCAGAGTGTATACTCATATGAGTGTATGCCCAAGTGTACACTCAGCTCTTATTCATAAAGCCTACTTGGCTATAAGCTGAGTCTACATTTGGCTCAGATGCTCCTCCCAAGCCCTCTTCATAGGTGGGACAAATCGCGTTCAGCGTTCGAAGTGTCACTTGTCAGACTGTTTCATTTTGGGAATTTAGGGGTAGTTTTTCCCCCTTTTCACCCTAAGGGGAGTTTGGGGGGGGGGGGGTTATGGAGGAAAACTGGTTTTATGTAAAATGTCTCAATTTTTCTGGTTTATTATCCTGTAAACATTACATGTACAAAAATCAAAAATGTTCAGGAAACCATAAAAACAGTTTTCCAACAGCAACTGTAACCAACTTACAGGTTACATCAAACATACATTGAGGAGAAATGAAGCGCTGGAGCGCGATTCTGTCCCTATACGCGTGTCTACAAGGCCCAAATTTACCAATGAAGCTATAAACCTTTTTTTTTTTTTTTGGAAAAATTGTACATAAGTACAGGCTTTTGCACTGTGGCCGTCGCATTGGAATTGCCCAAAGAAAAAATTTTTTTAACCTCCCCTCAAAATTTGTTGGTTTACGTTTCAAGATACGTAGATTCAGAAAATCGAAAAAGAAAATCCGTCCGTCCGCCGTACGCGGCACTTTGCCCAAATAGGTAGCTTTGAGCTAAAATTTCGAAATTTTCGTTAGGGGTTCCGACCAACCCCCCTTGACCCCTATGACGTCATCCATTCCTGCCGGTCCACGTACGTCATATCCTGTGAGTTGATCTTGCCGGCCACTTGTCTGACGTCATCCACCCCCTGCCGGTCCACGTACGTCATATCCTGTGAGGTGTTCTTGCCGGCCACTTCTCTGACGTCATCCACTTCCTGCCGGTCCACGTACGTCATATCCTGTGAGGTGTTCTTGCCGGCCACTTCTCTGACGTCATCCACCCCCTGCCGGTCCACGTATGTCATATCCAGTGAGGTGTTCTTATTTTATTTGTAATTAATTCATCATCTATATCATTCAAGTTCTGCACAAAGGAACCCAGTCGATTCCAACAGCCGGATATCGTATTAATTAATATAATTAATAATAATTATTATTAATAATAAATACAAATTATTAATACCTAACAATAAATTATGATAATTTTCACTAGGTACTTGATAAAATTATTAATAATTAGTGATAATTCATAATAATAATTAATCTAACATATAGGATCTAGACATTAAGACCTAGTGATCTAGACAGAAGGGTGATCTGTACAAAGAAGATAATGAACCGTTGTGTCAAGAATTTGCAGAGTTTTTTAATTCGATTTTCTGAATCTACGTATCTTGAAACGTAAAGGAACCAACAAGTTTTGAGATGAGGTTAAAAAAATTTTTTAGTATAAAGATATTGAAAAAATTTCATCATCTCTATCATTCAGTTTCTGCACAAAGAAGATAACAAACCGGTGTGTCAAGAATTTGCAGAGTTTTTAAAAATGAAACAAGAGAAACAGATGTTTTTTTTTTTGTCACCGTAGATCGCCGTTTTGAAACCCCGTGCAGCGGTACAGGCTTGCGCCGAAGGGGCGACGCGGGGGCGTCTGCCCCCTTTGACTTTGCTTCAGGACCTCAACTCAGTTCGCCGACCGCCGCGCTCGTCCTCTCACCGCGTCCGTACAACTGCACGAGTCCGCAGTACGACGCGTCGTAATCCGCCGGTTGCCCACAGCCGACGACCGGCGTTTTGGTTTATTTATTTTTTTCACTTTGTCCTCACGTCATTCTTCTTATCACAGTTCGAAGTTTCAACTGAACTCGAGAAGCCTGTTTTCGCAGGTTCGAAACACTTTCTCACCTCGTTATATCTCGCTGAGTACCTTCAAAACTGACGAATTTCCATCAAATAAATTAAACAAAATCATTAAGTACTTAATTTGTTAAACCCAAATCCAACTCAACCTCACTGATAATTTGGTCATAACTCATTCTGTAAAATAGTGAACGTGTCCTCGTGTCGGTTGACTGCATGCACCCCAAACTATGAAGGTGAGTGTAATTCAAATGACAAATAATTTCTCGTTTTTATTCATTTGATACCTTCAAGCTTTACAAACTGAATTATTTGTTTGTTTCTCCTATAAAACCTCCTCTACTCCTTCAATGGGACAAATAGTGTGTCACCAATACACCAACTGTGTGAGTTGTAGCTGCCCCTCGATTTCTCAGGCTCCATACATAAAATATCTTGGGGTAATCGTTGACCAAACTCTTTCATGGGAAGAACATATTAAAATGGTAAATGCAAAACTTTGGAAACTGATCCAAATTTTTACGAAGTACGAAATTTCATGGATTTGAAATTGAAGAGACAATTTTACAATGCAATGGTGCACCCTTTGTTGGTGTACGCCGTGGTTGCTTGGGGTTCTACTTTATAATCGAAGTTGAATCATTAACTTTGACTATGAAATGTTTGATTAAGATTTTGCTCAAAAAACCAGTCAGATTCCCTTCTTCAGAAATATTCAGAGAGTTTGCAGTCTTGGACTTTTATAAAATTGCAGTTTAGACTACACTGATTTTTACTTATTAAGAATTCTGTCGCGGTAAGATTCAGAGGAACCAGAACGTTACGAGAGCATATCGAGGGTCTCACGACAACACCCCACATCGCCACTTTTGGCCAAAATGAGTTACCTACCTATGCATACCATTCGAAGATGCTTCTCCCGGCGGATCGATCTAACTAAGTATTAGTTAGGTACCTACGTTAGGTAACACTAAATCTCACGATTTATTCTACTGAATTACTCAGTAAACATAGTCAGTGGTAGATGGTTTTTGGCTCTGCTGAAAAGTCGCCTAAATGACATTGTGGAAAGTTGCCGTGAGGCCCTCGATATGATAGAATCCCCCTTCTTACTCCGAGGATGAACACTACTGTTGGACAGAGACTATACTCCTTTTGAGGTATATCTCGTTTTAATGCTCTTCCGACCTCCTTGACTGGAAAGCAGGAATCACTTCTGGTTTTCAAAAGCCATCTAAAAATATACTTTGTCTCGCTTCTTTGAACTCCCTGTTATCATTGGTAATGTAACCTACTGGAAGGTGTTAGCTTTTGTAATTCGTTTTTGCTTTTGTTGCCCCGTTTGATCAGTGATAGGTATTATAAATTTTTTTATTTTTCGCTTTTGTTGTTCTAGGATAGGTACCTTCCTCTTGAAGGAAGTTTTGTTTCCTTTTTCATCTAGCAGTCTGCTTATATGGTTTCTTTTTGATTTCACAGTGTAACATAATTAATAATTAGGAAATAAGAACAAATAATAGTAGTAAAGCACTTCAACCCCCAGCACAAGTCATAGCATTGGCGTCTTGTAAATATGAAATGTATTGTACTTATAATAAATGAATATGTATAAATATGAAGAAAAAAATTGAAAGAATTACACTCGGTAAGGGGAAAGAACAAGAATTTGTCCAAGGATTGTCAAGTTTTTTCGAGACAAAAATCAGCTTTATAATTTACTCCCCTTGGCGTTTTACTTGACGGTTAGTTCCTTCAATAACCAACAGAATGCCCTATCGAGGTCGAATCCGGGAAAAATGGACATCCTCTTACCCTTCATATAAAAGCTGATTTTTCTCGAAAAATACTTTTTGTGACAATCCCTGTTACCCTTCTAACTTGAAAAACTCTGCAAATTCTTGACACAACGGTTTATTATCTTCCTTGTGCAGATCACCCTTCTGTCTATACCAGACTGTGTTGCAAATCGGCACCATACCATATTCTCACCGTACTCATACCATACCATACGAATTTCTTTCCTATCATACCATATTGTACTATACCAAATCATACATACAATAATATACCATACCATATTCATACCATGTCATATAAACCGAGTGAATATTGAAATGTCATCCGTTTCTGACCTATATTTAAAATTTCAAGTCAATAGCTCATCATCAAAATTTAATTTGTATTATTACAAAAAGGTATTATTTAAACAATTTTACAGATGAGAAACCGAGTGAATATTGCAATGTGGTCTAGACTGTAGTTTACCGGGAAGATGAAAAAAGGTAGTTTTATTCTGGGCGTCTGGCGGTTGACCCACATGACGACCGTTTTCGACGCGAAAATTTAGTGTTTTTCCTAAACCTTTGCGCGCTAACTGTGAACGAACGGCTGGTTGCACAAAAATCCAATTGGTCTTAAAAGATTCGTAATTTTTCAGGTCATTCAAAAGTGAACTAAAAATTACACGGTTCAGTTAAATATTTTGAGATAAGACATCGTCGAAATTTTAAATTTCGTTTTGAACCCCTTCCCCTTGACCTAGGGTTATGAAAAGTTTCGAGGATCATTGTGGGGCTGGTCCAAACCCAGAAACCAAATTTCGTAATTTTAGCTCAACGCTAACTGGGCAAAGTGCCACGGACGGCGTACGGCGGACGGCGTACGGCGTACGGTGTACGGCGTACGGCGTACGGCGGACGGACGGATTTTTTTTAATTCGATTTTCTGAATCTACGTAGCTTGAAACGTAAACCAACAAATTTTGAGGGGGGGTTAAAAAAATTTTTTCTTTGGGCGATTCCAATGGTTCATTATCGAAGATAATAAACCAAAATCAGCTTTTATATGAAGGGTAAGGGGATGTCCATTTTTCCCGAATTCGAGCTCGAGATATTTTCACTCTTATTTCGTATTTATACGAAATGATAGTGAAAATGTCCAAACAGAATGAATTCATTCAATACCAGTCTCAAATATGGAAAATTAATATCAAGATAATATTATTCTACAACTTTTTACGAAGCTTAGGCAAGTGGAATTGAATGAATTACAAAACGTTTACACATGAGGAGTGTCGAAGCTAGTTCACTTCGCGAATAAACTGTTGTGGGATCACAGTCAGTATACGCCACACACATTTAGTTATCTGGAGCTGTTTGTTTTTATACCCTCTAGAAATTATGACAAAATCTTTGAACATTTCCTCGTAACATAACACGTTTGTCCACGACTCTACTTCCCGAATCGGTTGGAAAGTATAGATATGTACCTACTTGTTGAGGGATAACAACCGAAAGCACCTACCGTTGCTATCGTTATTCGATTTAAATAAAAAATTGGATTGTAACATACCATGTTTGTCCCGCCACACATTCATTTGATGAATATTTAAACACAAAAAATGTAATTGATCACAAATCTTCCCGTCCACAGTACGTCTCTTGCGTCATTACTGAATGAATCCTGACGTTATTAGGCGCAACTTCTGCCTTGATGTATTATAAAATTATCTTCAATTATAAATTTAGTATTTCCCAAAGCGTCCAGTGTGCGATTTTTCAGCTGCTCTTCACACCTTTTTCGGCCGTTACGAATTTCGGAAATGTCGACGAGGGAACTTTTACATAGAATTTGGTAGTTTCCGACTTTTATTATTTAAGGTTTGTAGATCAGGGATCTAGCAGAACCTAAAACACGATGCTTCGAGTTTCGTGTTCGTAGTTCACACCAGTGAAGACAGAGCTGGTGAACCCAGACTTCGGATGGCGACGAAATTAAGTGTGTTGACATATTTTGTGATGGTTTGCTGATTCTCCTGTTCCCGAGTTTTTTGTTCGACCACTCTGGGGATGGACGGCTGTGGAAACACAGACCGCATACCCCTCTGGGTGGGCATGTTGCCTAACCTCCCGATAACAGGGGGACTCAGCGAACCGTACATTACAATTTGGGCTGATGAAACCCATTGAATGAACGCACGAAAACTTCTCAAGTGTCGCTTGACTGTCAATATTCGAGCAGATCCCGCTTGACTCAGAAGACTCGTTTATCCAGTTGACGTCGCGAAGGTCCGTCAGTTTCTGGCTGAAAAAAGACGATTATTTATTTATAGCAAAATAGATGAGGAGGAGGGGGGATAGTCAGATCTTCAGGAGGCGCTGTAGGAGAAGACGGAATTCTATTATTTGTGTAGAACCCGGAACTTGGCTTTTTTCATTCTTCAAAATCTGCATTCAAATCGGTTCAGTCGTCAGATAGAAAGCTACGCGATTTTATAGGTACAAATCAGCGTAGAAAGGTTGCGGTAACTAGATCGAATCTACTTCCTGCAAGCATTGCATTGCCAAGTTTCAATAAACGCTTCATTTGATAGTTCTATTGTGCTAGATACAACTATCTCAGTTTTTTGGCGTGTCTCGTTATATTTATAAGACGTATTCATGGGTCGATGAATCGCTGATTCGAACGATCCAGACCGGAAAATTGAACCTTCCTCCCTCCTCGACAAATAAAAAGTATTCGCCATTAGAAAAACGGAAGCAGGTTTCTCCTTTTCCTTCTCTATTCTATTTATCCACAATTCTCTACGAGAATGCAGACCCCTCCCACGCAGCTATTATTGAGAGAATGCTGAAAAGAGTGTACATTGAGACTTGCTTTCCAATGCAAATACTACAACGTCTGGTTGTTTTTAGAAAAGGAGACCGCCATCTGTGCCGAGCGGGTTTAGCATACCCAATTTGCCCCTAGACATTTCCTCCCACGTCGCGTCTACCAGTGTTTTCTGCCATCCTTGGCCAAATGAGTTGTAATTCGGTTGCCAGGGTGGGCGCGAGGGCAGGACTTGAAGGAACAGATGTTTCGAAACCTTTAATGGAAAGCAATATAAGGGCTTACAAATTAATTGCGGGCCCTCTCAAGTTGTTTCCAGAGAAATTCTCTCTCTATATTCTTGTTTGCAATAACCGGACCCCTTTTGCCGCCAGTTGCCGGCGATATTTCATTTCTATCGACGCGACCCCGTCTCTTTACCTTCCTCCGCCGATATAATTAGACGTTTTCCCATTTCATTTGAAATTATCGACTTGATTCATCCATCTGTTACCGAGATTCCAAATCCATTTGAACAACTAGCGAACAATAATTGAATTTGAAATCAGGATTTAAACCTCGGTCCCACCTGTACAGGAACTCCCTCTCCAGTACCTGTAATAGTTAGTGAAACACGCCACGCCTGAACACACGGAGTGTTTCGCTCAAAATAGGTATTCCGATTTTTAACAAATTTATTTACACGGCAGTGCAATTCCCTAAATTTCCCAAGAAACGAAAGCCTGTAAATGTACTGAGTCCTGGATCGTGAATGTTAGATTGTAGATTTCGGGGGAAATGTCACGATATAAGCCCTGGCGAGCACGAGTTTTCGAGAAACAATTTTTTTGCTCCAACCTAATGTACATGGATATTGTTTTGTAATCGCCTATTTTGGAAATAAATTAATTAAATTAATATGAGCATTGAGTAGATAAGTGGTCAGACAGTTTCAAGAAGGATTATCATTATCCTCTCATGAAAGGGTTTCTCGAGTCCCCGAAAAAAACACCCAGAATTTTGCGGTTTGAATTCGAAAACCCCCACTTCAAACCCGCCTATTTCCCCTATATAATCTGAAACAAAGTCCCCGTCGTGAATTTATCACTCGCCGCGAGCCCAAGTTATTAGTCGATAGCCTCCACTAACGATTCCGATAGGCGGAGGCAGTACGGACGGACATGGTGGAGGGAATGGCCGATGGACAAGAGGTAAAGAAGGGGATGGTTTTCACGGATAATCCCGGATTGAATTTCATGAGCGAGCCCACCGGAAAGCTGATCACCAGGACGCCGAGCCCTCTTCATAAATTTACGTACTCATCCCGTAAGCGGCTTTTCCCCCTCCCACAGGGTTTTTTTTAAATGTATTTCCATGCCCTCCCATCAAAGAGGTACAGAGAACATTGAATTTTTATTTTCTCATTACTTGAAACAATGTTTGAACGGAAAATTGTTCTTTTGACGATCCCAAACGTTGCGGGGTGATTATTTAATTACAATTAAATCCCTCGCACCAACTCGTAAATTTCTTCATCAACGTAATAATCCCGGGCGATTGGGGGTAAGTCCCACAGGTGACAGTTACTTCTGGGCAGACCACAAGTCACTCTTTTTGATGCCGTGATAAACAGTGATTTAAATACGAATCTCCGAGTTCATCGAACCGAAAGATGAAAGCTCAAATTGAACCGATTTAATACTTCATGACTAATCATCGTCAGTATTAATTTTAAACCGCAGTGTATTGGCCAAAGTTGACATTAACAGCCAGCTTGTTTACTGCCTCCCCTCCCGTCCAACTTGGTGGATTCACTCATCGGAAACTAAATTCAGTTTGGTTTTAAAGAACTAGCAGTTATCAGTTATTATTTTTAAATTTGCTAATCCAATTGTATCAGTCATACTCATTCGAGAACCGAGCGTTAGTCCCTCTCTCCCTATCGTCTCTTCTGCCAATGTCTTCAAAACTTTCAATAGAACGTAGTTTTTCTATACAAGTTTCCATCCATTTTCCTTCGAGTTTCATAATATGAGGAAATAAGCGAAAATGTGATTGAGTCACCGAGTTAGTCATTCCATACGGTTGGTGGTGACACCGTAGTAGTATAACACCTTTCAATGACTCAGTAATGTTCTTTGAGGTAATACCGCGAGCGAGGTGTCATCCAAGGGTTGCCGAGAAAATGCGAACTCGACTGATTTGAAAATAGAAGACACTGACTATCAAGACCCAACGCAGGAGAGCTTACAAATGCCGAAAATTTGACATACGGATCACGTTCTGTAGAGGTAATGAGGTTGAACCGTGGACCTAGTAGGAAATATCTCGTCGGGGTTATATATGTACACCTCACCCCGCTCTCGTGCGCTGCTTCGCCGACGAGGTTTCCTTGAAATTCGACTTCCCACCGGATGACGTCAATATTTACACGGAAGACGGATGACGAGGTAGAGCTCAAACATGTGTTGAGCTCGGAGTTTGAGTCAATTAGGTGGTAAGGAAACGGGAAGACAAAACCGGAAAAGGAGGGATGCCGTTGATGAACGAGAGGGATTTAAACGCCGAATTAGGCTGTCGTACATGTGGCGTCGGCGGTACCGACTGAAGCGTTAAGAATATTGAAATTTACAAGTGGATTTACTTCACTACCCAAGTAGGTACTCCAAACCCCTTTACATTAGTGGCTATACTTGACATTTGACACCCATATTGCGGACATGAGCAGATATGGATAGTTCGTTCCTCCATAGCTCCATCCTCCTCCTCCAGGTTCCATTCTTCCTAACTGGGCTAAAGATTCTCTTCAAGACTCTGAAGGAATCCATATCCAGTCTCGCTCCCACAGGTAACCGATGGCCATGTGAGATACAGCCGTATAAATACGGTTTGGTAAAGCCTAGCCCATACGCTACATTTTGCACAAAATTTCAAGTTTACGCAGTATTAATCGTTCATACGTTTTCACCAAGTATGAACGAACAGGACCATTCAGACACGACAATTATACTACAAGGCTCGGCGATCACAGTGAATCATACCCGAGCCCTGTGTTGTCTTTACTCAAATATCTTAGTTTGTTGGATTCTTCAAATTACTATTGGATGGGACCCAAATCCTACACGATCTCAGAAATGAGTCGCATGCCATTACCGTTTCTACTTCTGGAGGCTCATTAAAAATAACGCTCTTAATCCCCAGCTCTGAACTTAATCCATAAACGGGCGGATTTTTTTTCTCCCTACGTTCCAGCGGTCAGTCTCTGTACGCTCAAGGGCTTCTTTTTATCCCCCTCTTGTTATTTAATAGTAATCAGAGCGACCCTTTTTAGACGCAACTGAGAAAAAAAAGCAAATGAGGGAATGATACACATTATACAACGATTGCGGGGAAGGCTAGAGCGAACCCCTTGTCACCCCATGAATGGCGGTTCGGGGTACGTGGAAAACGCTAATGGGCATACGAAGGGGTTGGGATTAGAGCAGAAGCGGAGGAACATTAGGATAGAAATGAAACAAATATGTCAGGGCGGAACGTTTCGCACTTTATACGTCATAAACCTGATGATCCAGAGCCGCTAATGGCATTTCACAGCGGGGCTTAACCTCTTTTAAGCGCCCTCTTGAGTTTGAAATGACTGCATCTACGATGAATAACTAACAGTTGGTAGAGATTCCCCCACTCCATTGATAGAACTAAACGTTTTTGCTTCTTCATTAACCTGTTAGTGATTGTATGCACAAACGCTGCAAATGTTTCCAAAACGGTTTATTATTTTCTGTATGCCATAACCTTGTGAGCCCCATAACTACATGAAATAGCTGGAGTAATAAGGTTAAATATTTTGTGTGTAAGGGGATTTAGTCAGTAACTAGGCCAGTAATGGTCTATTCAGTTTAGACGTGATAAAGTCAAAAGTGCGGCGAACCTAACCCTCCGAATACCAGGAGGGGTCCCTAACGACTCCACGATCCTATTTTTCCTTAAATGAAATAATTACAATTATTGTAAAACAAACATGGACTCGTTCTGGATACTCCAAGTATTTCTTCTACTTATTTGCGATTCGGGCAGTTGCACTTTTGAAGAGTTTTCTGGTTACCTCTAATACCTCGTCATATCAAGGTCGATTTTGATTACCCAGCAGAAGTAGTTAAACGGTATTTATTTCATGTCGGAGCCCCATTAGCGTCCTGAACGCTATTTTTCACTCCTCCTCCCCCACCTCCGGACATCATTTTCCCCACCTACCATCTCCATCTGCCTCAGCCGGCATACCCCGTAAGCAAACAGATTATACGCCCAGCTCTTCAAACGCAAAAGCAAAATTACGAGTTGATACAACCTGGATCCTGTTGAGTTATGAGGCAGATAAAGCGGTCACTCCCTCCGCCCCCGATAAAGAAATACCGAGCATGTCGTAGGTAGTTCGTATGTTCTGATGTATTTTTTCCTTTTTTTTTGCATAGCTATTGAACTGAAGTTTCTCTTGCTACTGAGATGCCGATGTCGTGTCGAAGTCAATTTCAGTCAAACCACCATCGATCCATCGATTGATCTCGAGCCTACTATACTTTACTGCTGTTTGCAAGTTTTTAGCGCTTGTAAACAGAGCGATCAAGTTGAAAACGCCTACCAAACACGATCGTTGACAATAACGTATTCAAATATATCTTCAACACACAATGGAGAAGACGGGTTCAATTTATTAATAAATTTAGAGCTAGAAAATGAAATAAAACCCCCTCCCATCTTGACATTGACCCGACTTGCGTCGCGCTCATGTTGACGATTTTGTATCGGCGTTACCTTTGAACCCTCGTTGTGAACGTATCGCTGGTCGCACAAAGCTCCGGGTGGTCTTCAAAAATTCTCTGAACTCTACTAAATGTCTTCAGGAACATATACCGTACATTTTGAAATTTTTAAGGTATGAAGTTATCAAAATTTCGAAATTCAGTTGGCACCCCTTCCTGTTGATATAGGGTTATGAAATGATTCAAGGACTTGGCTTGCATAAACCTGTAATCCAAATTTCATCATTTTAGGACGGTGGACCCAATTTTTAACATTTGACGATAATAAACCAAAATCTAATGGAAAAGAATTAGGTATAGAATATTCTAAGAAATACTTTATTTTCAAGACTTTATTTGCCTTTTTGCAAAAAATGATCTTATTGGTGGTTTGACAGGAAATCTAAACCGTACCAATTGGTACTGGTGCATTGAATTATACTGACGTGACAAGGACAAGTAATAACGCACGCGTAGAAAGTTAGTTTTAAAATGCTCGTGTATTCGAATAAGACGTACCTACTGAAAAAATGCGAGAAAGATCACATTGTTGTAGGTATGCTGGTGGTCTTCTATTTCTTGTGGGTCGAGGAAGATCAGTCAGTTGGATCCTTCCAGGATCAGGAAGCTGTTGGTTGTTTACTGAAGTTTGAGATTGTGGCAGAAATTCTCTGGAAACTGAATGTAACTGCTGGTCTTCTACGCTCAGTTTTCTGTGTCACAAGCTCGTCACATCCTCGTCGCCAATTGACGTGACAAGGATAAGGAATAACGCACGCGTAGAAAGTTAGTTTTGAAAAGCTCGTGTATTCGAATAAGACTTACTAAAAACAGAACATGCGAGAAAGATGCTAATGGAGGAGCTATGTAGGTAGAGAGCAACGAACTGTTACAAGAATCTTTTTCAGTGGAAAGCCATCTGTCAGACAGGTCTAAATCATCTAAATTTCGGACCTAAATCATTCCGTATTTAAGACTATACCGAGGGGAATTCCATAAAATTCGAAATATGTTATCATCAGCTCGGTTCCATCTATTAAACATTTTCAGAGGTCGAGAAACGTTATGGTTTAAAGCTTCTCATACAAACGCTGTCAGTTCCGCTGTTTGGCTATCGCATTCCCTAAATTTACCTCTTCAAAGGCTTCGGAATTCGAGTTTTCGGTTTGCGGCCTCCCCCCTCCAAGCCCGGAAGATCATCTCTCCATATATTTCTGCGGCAGCCGGTATAACTTGAGGAAAAACAGAGTCACGGTTAGGCGGATATAGTCGGTGGACCGTTGCACGGTTCTGGTTGGTGAATCGGCGGTATGGCCTGACCAATTTGAATGGGTAGGTATAATATAAAGGTGGAGTTAGGCAGGAAAATTGATCAAAGTTCGTCCCGCAGTTAATTCAACAGGTTCTTGGTCTGTGCCGAGCGGATTTCAAAGAGACTGCGGAAATATCACGTATGAATGTGTATTTAGGTCATTTAGTTCCAAAGGCGGTTGTTCACGATACTCGAACCGAATCCTAAACAACTAATTGACATACTGCAACGGAGGTCGAATTCGCCTTCACATAAATCCTTCCGCTTTTCAAACATCTCGCTCACTGGTGGTCCTGCCTCGTGGATCACATCATTTGTTTTCAGGCTTCAACCTTATTCCTACTGTTATGACAATAACCTTGTCAATAAATCCCATTATTTCCCCGAAGAACTCTGTTATGCGGAGCAAATGGGAAATAAGGCTATTCCACATCCACGCAGCTCATGATGTCCAATTCTGACTCTAAATGCTGAAAAATAACAAGTTGGTAGGTATTTTTGATAATATCATTCTACAATCAGTTCTTGATGAATTCCTAGATAAGCAGTTGAATTCCTTAGAATGTAAACTTCAGTACCTCATCTCAGTTCGACATCAATTTTAGTAGAGTGTCCTTAATTCGAAAATGACAACCGTGATTTAAGAGGTACAGTTTTTAGTCAGGAGTGAGCAGTGGGTGAATTTTTAAATAAAGAAAAGGTGAATTTTTACAATCTAGATTTCTTTAATATACGCACTTTTTGTATTCATTATTTTCATGCATGCAAAAACTAAACATTTTATCGAATATGTAGCTGGATTTCAGATAAAATGTTTAGTTTTTGCAAAAAAGTCGACTTTTAGTCAAAATAAACTCGTGAAAATGTATAGAATGCCTATTGTTCTCAGGGTCAAATGAGTTTTTTTACGCAAATTTAGTTGGCAAATGAGCCGACTTTTTTTCGTTTTTACGAAGTATTTGAGTCGACAATTGCTCTTCTTGAAGGTCCATTCGAACTCAAATAAACACCTCGAGTCGATATGAAGTCAACTTTTTTTCGTTTTCACGAAGTATTTTAGTCGACAATTGCTCTTCTTGAAGGTGCATTCGAACTCAAATAAACACCTCGAGTCGATATGAAGTCAACTTTTTTTCGTTTTCACGAAGTATTTGAGTCGACAATTGCTCTTCTTGAAGGTGCATTCGAACTCAAATAAACACCTCGAGTCGATATGAAGTCAACTTTTTTTCGTTTTCACGAAGTATTTGAGTCGACAGTTGCTGTTCTTGAAGGTCCATTCGAACTCAAATAAACACGTCGAGTCGATATGAAGTCAACTTTTTTTCGTTTTCACGAAGTATTTGAGTCAACAATTGCTCTTCTTGAAGGTGCATTCGAACTCAAATAAACACCTCGAGTCGATATGAAGCCAACTTTTTTTCGTTTTCACGAAGTATTTGAGTCGAAAATTGCTCTTCTTGAAGGTCCATTCGATCTCAAATAAACACCTCGAGTCGATATGAAGTCAACTTTTTTTCGTTTTCACGAAGTATTTGAGTCGACAATTGCTCTTCTTGAAGGTCCATTCGAACTCAAATAAACACCTCGAGTCGATATGAAGTCAACTTTTTTTCGTTTTCACGAAGTATTTTAGTCGACAATTGCTCTTCTTGAAGGTGCATTCGAACTCAAATAAACACCTCGAGTCGATATGAAGTCAACTTTTTTTCGTTTTCACGAAGTATTTGAGTCGACAGTTGCTGTTCTTGAAGGTGCATTCGAACTCAAATAAACACCTCGAGTCGATATGAAGCAAACTTTTTTTCGTTTTCACGAAGTATTTGAGTCGACAATTGCTCTTCTTGAAGGTCCATTCGAACTCAAATAAACACGTCGAGTCGATATGAAGTCAACTTTTTTTCGTTTTCACGAAGTATTTGAGTCGAAAATTGCTCTTCTTGAAGGTCCATTCGAACTCAAATAAACACCTCGAGTCGATATGAAGTCAACTTTTTTTCGTTTTCACGAAGTATTTTAGTCGACAATTGCTCTTCTTGAAGGTGCATTCGAACTCAAATAAACACCTCGAGTCGATATGAAGCCAACTTTTTTTCGTTTTCACGAAGTATTTGAGTCGACAATTGCTCATCTTGAAGGTCCATTCGATTTCAAATAAACCCCTCGAGTCGATATGAAGTCGACTTTTTTTCGTTTTCACGAAGTATTTTAGTCGACAATTGCTCTTCTTGAAGGTGCATTCGAACTCAAATAAACACCTCGAGTCGATATGAAGTCAACTTTTTTTCGTTTTCACGAAGTATTTGAGTCGACAGTTGCTGTTCTTGAAGGTCCATTCGAACTCAAATAAACACGTCGAGTCAATATGAAGTCAACTTTTTTTCGTTTTCACGAAGTATTTGAGTCGACAATTGCTCTTCTTGAAGGTGCATGCGAACTCAAATAAACACCTCGAGTCGATATGAAGTCAACTTTTTTTCGTTTTCACGAAGTATTTGAGTCGACAATGTCTCTTCTTGAAGGTCCATTCGAACTCAAATAAACACCTCGAGTCGATATGAAGTCAACTTTTTTTTCGTTTTCACGAAGTATTTGAGTCGACAATTGCTCTTCTTGAAGGTGCATTCGAACTCAAATAAACACCTCGAGTCGATATGAAGTCAACTTTTTTTTCGTTTTCACGAAGTATTTGAGTCGACAATTGCTCTTCTTGAAGGTGCATTCGAACTCAAATAAACACCTCGAGTCGATATGAAGCCAACTTTTTTTCGTTTTCACGAAGTATTTGAGTCGACAGTTGCTCTTCTTGAAGGTCCATTCGAACTCAAATAAACACCTCGAGTCGATATGAAGTCAACTTTTTTTCGTTTTCACGAAGTATTTGAGTCGACAATTGCTCTTCTTGAAGGTCCATTCGAACTCAAATAAACACCTCGAGTCGATATGAAGTCAACTTTTTTTCGTTTTCACGAAGTATTTGAGTCGACAATTGCTCTTCTTGAAGGTGCATTCGAACTCAAATAAACACCTCGAGTCGATATGAAGTCAACTTTTTTTCGTTTTCACGAAGTATTTGAGTCGACAGTTGCTGTTCTTGAAGGTGCATTCGAACTCAAATAAACACCTCGAGTCGATATGAAGCAAACTTTTTTTCGTTTTCACGAAGTATTTGAGTCGACAATTGCTCTTCTTGAAGGTCCATTCGAACTCAAATAAACACGTCGAGTCGATATGAAGTCAACTTTTTTTCGTTTTCACGAAGTATTTGAGTCGAAAATTGCTCTTCTTGAAGGTCCATTCGAACTCAAATAAACACCTCGAGTCGATATGAAGTCAACTTTTTTTCGTTTTCACGAAGTATTTTAGTCGACAATTGCTCTTCTTGAAGGTGCATTCGAACTCAAATAAACACCTCGAGTCGATATGAAGCCAACTTTTTTTCGTTTTCACGAAGTATTTGAGTCGACAATTGCTCTTCTTGAAGGTCCATTCGATTTCAAATAAACCCCTCGAGTCGATATGAAGTCGACTTTTTTTCGTTTTCACGAAGTATTTTAGTCGACAATTGCTCTTCTTGAAGGTGCATTCGAACTCAAATAAACACCTCGAGTCGATATGAAGTCAACTTTTTTTCGTTTTCACGAAGTATTTGAGTCGACAATGTCTCTTCTTGAAGGTCCATTCGAACTCAAATAAACACCTCGAGTCGATATGAAGTCAACTTTTTTTTCGTTTTCACGAAGTATTTGAGTCGACAATTGCTCTTCTTGAAGGTGCATTCGAACTCAAATAAACACCTCGAGTCGATATGAAGTCAACTTTTTTTTCGTTTTCACGAAGTATTTGAGTCGACAGATGCTGTTCTTGAAGGTCCATTCGAACTCAAATAAACACGTCGAGTCGATATGAAGTCAACTTTTTTTCGTTTTCACGAAGTATTTGAGTCGACAATTGCTCTTCTTGAAGGTGCATTCGAACTCAAATAAACACCTCGAGTCGATACGAAGTCAACTTTTTTTCGTTTTCACGAAGTATTTGAGTCGTCAATGTCTCTTCTTGAAGGTCCATTCGAACTCAAATAAACACCTCGAGTCGATATGAAGTCAACTTTTTTTCGTTTTCACGAAGTATTTGAGTCGACAATGTCTCTTCTTGAAGGTCCATTCGAACTCAAATAAACACCTCGAGACGATATGAAGTCAACTTTTTTTCGTTTTCACGAAGTATTTGAGTCGACAGTTGCTCTTCTTGAAGGTCCATTCGAACTCAAATAAACACCTCGAGTCGATATGAAGTCAACTTTTTTTCGTTTTCACGAAGTATTTGAGTCGTCAATGTCTCTTCTTGAAGGTCCATTCGAACTCAAATAAACACCTCGAGTCGATATGAAGTCAACTTTTTTTCGTTTTCACGAAGTATTTGAGTCGACAATGTCTCTTCTTGAAGGTCCATTCGAACTCAAATAAACACCTCGAGTCGATATGAAGTCAACTTTTTTTCGTTTTCACGAAGTATTTGAGTCGACAATGTCTCTTCTTGAAGGTCCATTCGAACTCAAATAAACACCTCGAGTCGATATGAAGCAAACTTTTTTTCGTTTTCACGAAGTATTTGAGTCGACAATTGCTCTTCTTGAAGGTCCATTCGAACTCAAATAAACACGTCGAGTCGATATGAAGTCAACTTTTTTTCGTTTTCACGAAGTATTTGAGTCGAAAATTGCTCTTCTTGAAGGTCCATTCGAACTCAAATAAACACCTCGAGTCGATATGAAGTCAACTTTTTTTCGTTTTCACGAAGTATTTTAGTCGACAATTGCTCTTCTTGAAGGTCCATTCGAACTCAAATAAACACCTCGAGTCGATATGAAGCCAACTTTTTTTCGTTTTCACGAAGTATTTGAGTCGACAATTGCTCTTCTTGAAGGTCCATTCGATTTCAAATAAACCCCTCGAGTCGATATGAAGTCGACTTTTTTTCGTTTTCACGAAGTATTTTAGTCGACAATTGCTCTTCTTGAAGGTGCATTCGAACTCAAATAAACACCTCGAGTCGATATGAAGTCAACTTTTTTTCGTTTTCACGAAGTATTTGAGTCGACAGTTGCTGTTCTTGAAGGTCCATTCGAACTCAAATAAACACGTCGAGTCGATATGAAGTCAACTTTTTTTCGTTTTCACGAAGTATTTGAGTCGACAATTGCTCTTCTTGAAGGTGCATTCGAACTCAAATAAACACCTCGAGTCGATATGAAGTCAACTTTTTTTCGTTTTCACGAAGTATTTGAGTCGACAATGTCTCTTCTTGAAGGTCCATTCGAACTCAAATAAACACCTCGAGTCGATATGAAGTCAACTTTTTTTTCGTTTTCACGAAGTATTTGAGTCGACAATTGCTCTTCTTGAAGGTGCATTCGAACTCAAATAAACACCTCGAGTCGATATGAAGTCAACTTTTTTTCGTTTTCACGAAGTATTTGAGTCGACAGTTGCTCTTCTTGAAGGTCCATTCGAACTCAAATAAACACCTCGAGTCGATATGAAGTCAACTTTTTTTCGTTTTCACGAAGTATTTGAGTCGACAATTGCTCTTCTTGAAGGTCCATTCGAACTCAAATAAACACCTCGAGTCGATATGAAGTCAACTTTTTTTTCGTTTTCACGAAGTATTTGAGTCGACAATTGCTCTTCTTGAAGGTGCATTCGAACTCAAATAAACACCTCGAGTCGATATGAAGTCAACTTCTTTTCGTTTTCACGAAGTATTTGAGTCGACAATTGCTCTTCTTGAAGGTCCATTCGAACTCAAATAAACACCTCGAGTCGATATGAAGTCAACTTTTTTTCGTTTTCACGAAGTATTTGAGTCGACAATTGCTCTTCTTGAAGGTCCATTCGAACTCAAATAAACACCTCGAGTCGATATGAAGTCAACTTTTTTTCGTTTTCACGAAGTATTTGAGTCGACAATTGCTCTTCTTGAAGGTGCATTCGAACTCAAATAAACACCTCGAGTCGATATGAAGTCAACTTTTTTTCGTTTTCACGAAGTATTTGAGTCGACAATTGCTCTTCTTGAAGGTGCATTCGAACTCAAATAAACACCTCGAGTCGATATGAAGTCAACTTTTTTTCGCTTTCACGAAGTATTTGAGTCGGCAATGTCTCTTCTTGAAGGTTCATTCGAACTCAAATAAACACCTCGAGTCGATATGAAGTCAACTTTTTTTCGTTTTCACGAAGTATTTGAGTCAACAATTGCTCTTCTTGAAGGTGCATTCGAACTCAAATAAACACCTCGAGTCGATATGAAGTCAACTTTTTTTCGTTTTCACGAAGTATTTGAGTCGACAATTGCTCTTCTTGAAGGTGCATTCGAACTCAAATAAACACCTCGAGTCGATATGAAGCCAACTTTTTTTCGTTTTCACGAAGTATTTGAGTCGACAATTGCTCTTCTTGAAGGTCCATTCGAACTCAAATAAACACCTCGAGTCGATATGAAGTCAACTTTTTTTCGTTTTCACGAAGTATTTTAGTCGACAATTGCTCTTCTTGAAGGTGCATTCGAACTCAAATAAACACCTCGAGTCGATATGAAGTCAACTTTTTTTCGTTTTCACGAAGTATTTGAGTCGACAGATGCTGTTCTTGAAGGTCCATTCGAACTCAAATAAACACGTCGAGTCGATATGAAGTCAACTTTTTTTCGTTTTCACGAAGTATTTGAGTCGACAATTGCTCTTCTTGAAGGTGCATTCGAACTCAAATAAACACCTCGAGTCGATATGAAGTCAACTTTTTTTCGTTTTCACGAAGTATTTGAGTCGTCAATGTCTCTTCTTGAAGGTCCATTCGAACTCAAATAAACACCTCGAGTCGATATGAAGTCAACTTTTTTTCGTTTTCACGAAGTATTTGAGTCGACAATGTCTCTTCTTGAAGGTCCATTCGAACTCAAATAAACACCTCGAGTCGATATGAAGTCAACTTTTTTTCGTTTTCACGAAGTATTTGAGTCGACAGTTGCTCTTCTTGAAGGTCCATTCGAACTCAAATAAACACCTCGAGTCGATATGAAGTCAACTTTTTTTCGTTTTCACGAAGTATTTGAGTCGTCAATGTCTCTTCTTGAAGGTCCATTCGAACTCAAATAAACACCTCGAGTCGATATGAAGTCAACTTTTTTTCGTTTTCCCGAAGTATTTGAGTCGACAATGTCTCTTCTTGAAGGTCCATTCGAACTCAAATAAACACCTCGAGTCGATATGAAGTCAACTTTTTTTTCGTTTTCACGAAGTATTTGAGTCGACAGTTGCTCTTCTTGAAGGTCCATTCGAACTCAAATAAACACCTCGAGTCGATATGAAGTCAACTTTTTTTCGTTTTCACGAAGTATTTGAGTCGACAATGTCTCTTCTTGAAGGTCCATTCGAACTCAAATAAACACCTCGAGTCGATATGAAGTCAACTTTTTTTTCGTTTTCACGAAGTATTTGAGTCGACAATTGCTCTTCTTGAAGGTGCAATCGAACTCAAATAAACACCTCGAGTCGATATGAAGTCAACTTTTTTTCGTTTTCACGAAGTATTTGAGTCGACAGTTGCTCTTCTTGAAGGTCCATTCGAACTCAAATAAACACCTCGAGTCGATATGAAGTCAACTTTTTTTCGTTTTCACGAAGTATTTGAGTCGACAATTGCTCTTCTTGAAGGTCCATTCGAACTCAAATAAACACCTCGAGTCGATATGAAGTCAACTTTTTTTCGTTTTCACGAAGTATTTGAGTCGACAATTGCTCTTCTTGAAGGTGCATTCGAACTCAAATAAACACCTCGAGTCGATATGAAGTCAACTTTTTTTCGTTTTCACGAAGTATTTGAGTCGAAAATTGCTCTTCTTGAAGGTGCATTCGAACTCAAATAAACACCTCGAGTCGATATGAAGTCAACTTTTTTTCGTTTTCACGAAGTATTTGAGTCGGCAATGTCTCTTCTTGAAGGTTCATTCGAACTCAAATAAACACCTCGAGTCGATATGAAGTCAACTTTTTTTCGTTTTCACGAAGTATTTGAGTCAACAATTGCTCTTCTTGAAGGTGCATTCGAACTCAAATAAACTACTCGAGTCGATATGAAGCCAACTTTTTTTCGTTTTCACGAAGTATTTGAGTCGACAATTGCTCTTCTTGAAGGTCCATTCGATCTCAAATAAACACCTCGAGTCGATATGAAGTCAACTTTTTTTCGTTTTCACGAAGTATTTGTGTCGACGATTGCTCTTCTTGAAGGTCCATTCGAACTCAAATAAACACCTCGAGTCGATATGAAGTCAACTTTTTTTCGTTTTCACGAAGTATTTTAGTCGACAATTGCTCTTCTTGAAGGTGCATTCGAACTCAAATAAACACCTCGAGTCGATATGAAGTCAACTTTTTTTCGTTTTCACGAAGTATTTGAGTCGACAGTTGCTCTTCTTGAAGGTCCATTCGAACTCAAATAAACACGTCGAGTCGATATGAAGTCAACTTTTTTTCGTTTTCACGAAGTATTTGAGTCGACAGTTGCTGTTCTTGAAGGTCCATTCGAACTCAAATAAACACGTCGAGTCGATATGAAGTCAACTTTTTTTCGTTTTCACGAAGTATTTGAGTCGACAATTGCTCATCTTGAAGGTGCATTCGAACTCAAATAAACACCTCGAGTCGATATGAAGTCAACTTTTTTTTCGTTTTCACGAAGTATTTGAGTCGACAATTGCTCTTCTTGAAGGTGCATTCGAACTCAAATAAACACCTCGAGTCGATATGAAGTCAACTTTTTTTCGTTTTCACGAAGTATTTGAGTCGACAGTTGCTCTTCTTGAAGGTCCATTTGAACTCAAATAAACACGTCGAGTCGATATGAAGTCAACTTTTTTTCGTTTTCACGAAGTATTTGAGTCGACAGTTGCTCTTCTTGAAGGTCCATTCGAACTCAAATAAACACCTCGAGTCGATATGAAGTCAACTTATTTTCGTTTTCACGAAGTATTTGAGTCGACAGTTGCTCTTCTTGAAGGTCCATTTGAACTCAAATAAACACGTCGAGTCGATATGAAGTCAACTTTTTTTCGTTTTCACGAAGTATTTGAGTCGACAATTGCTCTTCTTGAAGGTCCATTCGAACTCAAATAAACACGTCGAGTCGATATGAAGTCAACTTTTTTTCGTTTTCACGAAGTATTTGAGTCGACAATTGCTCTTCTTGAAGGTGCATTCGAACTCAAATAAACTCCTCGAGTCGATATGAAGTCAACTTTTTTTCGTTTTCACGAAGTATTTGAGTCGGCAATGTCTCTTCTTGAAGGTCCATTCGAACTCAAATAAACACCTCGAGTCGATATGAAGTCAACTTTTTTTCGTTTTCACGAAGTATTTGAATCGACAATTGCTGTTCTTGAAGGTGCATTCGAACTCAAATAAACACCTCGAGTCGATATGAAGTCAACTTTTTTTCGTTTTCACGAAGTATTTGAGTCGACAGTTGCTCTTCTTGAAGGTCCATTCGAACTCAAATAAACACCTCGAGTCGATATGAAGTCAACTTTTTTTCGTTTTCACGAAGTATTTGAGTCGACAGTTGCTCTTCTTGAAGGTCCATTTGAACTCAAATAAACACGTCGAGTCGATATGAAGTCAACTTTTTTTCGTTTTCACGAAGTATTTGAGTCGACAATTGCTCTTCTTGAAGGTCCATTCGAACTCAAATAAACACTTCGAGTCGATATGAAGTCAACTTTTTTTCGTTTTCACGAAGTATTTGAGTCGACAGTTGCTCTTCTTGAAGGTCCATTTGAACTCAAATAAACACGTCGAGTCGATATGAAGTCAACTTTTTTTGTTTTCACGAAGTATTTGAGTCGACAGTTGCTCTTCTTGAAGGTCCATTCGAACTCAAATAAACACCTCGAGTCGATATGAAGTCAACTTATTTTCGTTTTCACGAAGTATTTGAGTCGACAGTTGCTCTTCTTGAAGGTCCATTTGAACTCAAATAAACACGTCGAGTCGATATGAAGTCAACTTTTTTTCGTTTTCACGAAGTATTTGAGTCGACAATTGCTCTTCTTGAAGGTCCATTCGAACTCAAATAAACACGTCGAGTCGATATGAAGTCAACTTTTTTTCGTTTTCACGAAGTATTTGAGTCGACAATTGCTCTTCTTGAAGGTGCATTCGAACTCAAATAAACTCCTCGAGTCGATATGAAGTCAACTTTTTTTCGTTTTCACGAAGTATTTGAGTTGACTTCATATCGACTCGAGGTGTTTATTTGAGATCGAATGGACCTTCAAGAAGAGCAACTGTCGACTCAAATACTTCGTGAAAACGAAAAAAAGTTGACTTCATATCGACTCGAGGTGTTTATTTGAGTTCGAATGGACCTTCAAGAAGAGCAACTGTCGACTCAAATACTTCGTGAAAACGAAAAAAAGTTGACTTCATATCGACTCGAGGTGTTTATTTGAGTTCGAATGCACCTTCAAGAAGAGCAATTGTCGACTCAAATACTTCGTGAAAACGAAAAAAAGTTGACTTCATATCGACTCGACGTGTTTATTTGAGTTCGAATGGACCTTCAAGAAGAGCAATTGTCGACTCAAATACTTCGTGAAAACGAAAAAAAGTTGACTTCATATCGACTCGAGGTGTTTATTTGAGTTCGAATGGACCTTCAAGAAGAGCATTCATACGTTTCAGCCAATCCTGTGCGTTATGCACAAATCTTGTCACAGCCCACCAACTCCCGAGACTGGAGATTAAACATTAACGCCAAAAAATATGCATTAATCAAGTTTACACTACGAACATCAGCACACACGCCGAACATCAGCACTACACAACGGACACATCCTACCATTCTGCAACGTCTGACATGAACAGGCTACATAAAATACCTAGTAGGCAAAATACGACACAGAATCAGAACCCTTGGACACCTCCTTGACCACAGATCCACTCTATCTGTCTCCTACAAACCTCAAATTTCCTTGACACTCATTCGACCAATATGGGCCTATGCTGGCGGATTCTGAGGGGCAGCTGTAGCTACACACATCAGTAGGTGACCTAAGACACAGGTCACCTAGAACAGGGTACTTTGGGTAATCACGTTAGAATTAATTAATTAATCACCTGAACGCGATGGTGAAGTCAGAATTGCAAAATCTCACACTGTTATCCGATTAGCGCAGATGAACCGCGAAGAGCATCTCAAGTGACAACCAGGTTTTTTTCATCTTCGAAGTGCTCCAGTTTGAGAACGGGATAAGGTATCGCAATTCTGATTTCACCATAGTTTTCAGCGTAAACAAAACCCTCTAAAATGAGGTGTCAATTGTCAGACTGTTCCATTTTGGGTTTTAAACATTTTGGACCGAGAACAATAGCTTGCTTTTCTTCGAAAATTCGCTAAAAATCGTCTTATCACAGCTTTTCAACGTTTTGCCTTCTCGTGTTCGTTACGCATCGGGGCAACTCTGTGTCCCGAAGATGGGGATATAATTGGATTAATTCTTTATTAAAAAAAAGTAATAATACAATTTTAAGCATGAAGGCAATCTTGTCTGCCTACATAAAAGAATTTCTGGAACTCTCTTTCTCTCCGTCTCCTCTCCCTCAGTCCCAAACTCCAACCGAAGGGTCGTTAAAGTGGGGGATTTTTTGAGAGGGGGGGGGGGGGGGGGCAAAGGAATGAATTATGTTCATGATCTTTTGTTGAAGGAGGAAGGACCCAGGATTTTTCTTGCTTCACCACATTATCCAAAAGGGGGCCATAAATCATTCTTTTCACTTCTGATCAACTTCCCACAAATTGACTTCCTTTGGGCGGGTAGTCTCCGCCGTCTTATTGGCAGGCAATTTATATTCAGTTTAACTTTTTTCTCTCCCCACTTCTCCGCTCCGTCCAGTATTTTTAATCGGGGGTGGCGTGCAGTTTGCAGTGTAGAAATTGAGGTTATGTATTCATTATTATTCTGGTTCTTGTCGATTCGAAAGGAGTTTTTCTTTTGTGGTTTATTACGTTAATATCCGTCGAACCTATCACGAATACGACACAACCTCCGGCTATTATATCATCATTATAATAATGATGATAATCCGGATAATAATGATTGCACTGCCCCACAAAAAAAGTTCAAGAACCGAAAGACTGACCGCGGTGTCCCCGTGTATTTTTCGACGCTGAATCCGAATCCGATGTCCGAAAAAGTAGTAAAACTCCAAAATTCACACTTAAGATCAAAATTATCTTCTAAATAGAGGTTGAAATTTCTAGACCCAATCCCATATCAAAAAATTCCTCAGTTCCTCACACCTCAGCTTATAGATTTTTCAACGCTGAACCCGATGGTGAAGTCAGAATTGCGATATCTCATTTCTTTATTGGACTAGAGTAGATGAACCGTGAAGAACATCTCAAGTAACAACCACGTTTCTTCATCTTCAAAGTGCTCCAGTTTTAGAACGGAATAATTCTAACTTCAAACCTAACTAAACCTTCAAACTTCTAAACCTTTAAAATGAGGTGTCACTTGTCAGACTGTTTCATTTTTGAAATTGATGGGTAAATTCCCCCTCAAAACTCCCCCCCCCCCCCCCGTCGAACTTAGCCTTTCAATTGCCGAGACATATTTTTGTGCATTTCCTTAAAGATCACTTAAAATATGAAAGTTTTGATGGGTAAAACATGTTCCTTTGAGGTTTCTATACCTAGTTTTGGACCCAAGAATCGCGTATGTCATCGGGGAATCTGTTAAAATCTTTCCTTCCCGCATCCTCACTCCTCATCGTAGGAACCGAGCGCCCATCAGTCTTCGGCTTGTTCCGAGTTTTCCGGAGCTATCTATTCGATCGGGTCGTAAATAACAACAAAGTGCTCTATTTTCTCGAACTACTTACGTGTTCCAGACGTCGAAGCGGTGGGGGCCTGCGTAGGCGAATGAAACTTGAATCCTCCGGCTCAAGAGCTCAACTTTGATGAAGCTCTAGGGATTTCTCCTTATCTCAAGCTCGGCGAAAGAACCCACAGAAAAAAAACCTCCACAAATAAGATAAAACCGAACTCTTTCGAACGGATTTCCAACGGTCTTCAGCCTCGTCGAGGTTGACGTAATTCCCTGCAGGCAAATAGTTTTTACATTGCATTACAGGGCTTTTGGAATATTCACTGGTACGTTCCGTAACATTTTCCAATTTGTGATCAAAACCAGAGACACTGACTTTCACGTGCTCAATTTTGAAATCTCTCAAAGCTGATAGGCCAGGTTTCCTAAGTAGTAAACTTTCCCTTCTAGATTTGAGAATTTGATTTGAGCTTTGACGAAATATTTAAAAAAAAAAGAATTAATTGAATTAAAATAGAAATAGGTGGCCAAAATTATACATAGTAACTATGGAGTTCACATATTAAATACGATGAGTTGGGTGGAGTTCACAACTGTTGTGAACTCCACCAAACTCATCGTATTTAATATGTGAACTCCACACATCTCACCATGTTGACAGGCGAATTGCGCACATCTCATTAAATTTTTCAATAAATAGATTTTCGGCAATTAACCCTTGACTTTTAGCCCGAAAGAAATGATAAACATGAACATTAATAACAAAGAAGCTGTAACAGCTAAGGAAATCATTGAAAAGCGTAAAATCAGCTCTCCTGGAAAATGATCCAAAATGAGATATGCGTAATTACTGTGGTGGCGACGAATTGCTCATCTTGAAGTTTTATTCAAATACACACCTCGAGTCGATTTGAAGTCTTCTTGAAGGTCCGTTCGATTTCAAATAAACACTTTGAGTCGATTCAATATCGACTTCTTTCGAGTCTCACGACATATTTGAATCGACCATTGCTCATCTTGAAGGTCCATTCGATTTCAAATAAACACCTTGTGTCGATTTGAAATCGACTTCGTTCGAGTTTCACGTCGTATTTGAATCGACAATGGCTCTTCTTGAAGGTCATTCGATTTCAAATAAACGCCTCGAGTCGATTTGAAGTCGACTTAATTCGAGTTTTACAACGTTTTTGAACCGTCAATAATTGTGTAAAATTCGAATTAAGTCGACTTCAAATCGACTCGAGGAGCAACAATTATTGTTGCTCGTCCACCACCACCTGCAGCAAAGCAAAGGGAATGCGGACTAATTATTTATTCCCCAGCTCAAAGTGTCCCCCGCCCTTCCCCTATGTCACCCCTCTCTCCCTCAACATGCGCACTCGTTCACTCACCTTCACAACGCACCATCTGAATAGTTTATAATAATTTCTATAATAATTTCCAATTTCTAATAATTCTAAATAGTCTTACGAATTTGCATTCCGTGCAGTTTGTCGGGTTTAGAGGCGGAGGTGAGATCACTCTGGTGGTTTGATGTGTGTTATTGGCGGGGGATGGTGGCGTTGGTGAGTGGTGGGGGATGATGCACAAACTAGATGGTGCAGGGTTGAGGGGTAGTGAGCGTGTGCGCTTGTTGAGTGAAAGAGTGATGTGAAAGGGAGGGGGGCACTTTGAGCATCATAGGGGGGGGGGGGCACTTTGAGCTGGGGAATAAATAATTAGTTCGCATTCCCTTTGCTTTGCTACAGGTGGTGGCGAGCGGGTTGGTATTAGTCGCGGGAGGGGGTCAGGTTAATAGGGGAAATGTAGAAGGGGAAACTCGAATAAACTACTGAGAAACCCCCCCCCCCCCACTTCACCATCGTCATTCCTGTGGACCCTCTTTTCTCCCAAAGTAACGCGTCGAGGGAGTTTCATGACTATTCATCTTTAGCATTCGTAACGGAGTGGTGGCTGGAGGGGGGTGGTGGAGGGAGTGAGTTTTCTCGTCGTGAATGATAATCAACGAGATTTTCAACGTTTTGAACGGCAGTAAAATGCGGTGATACGACTTCCCTCACTGACCCTCCCACCCCCTCGTCATCACCTCCCCGTCATCCCGTCGAGCGACCCTTTATACGTTGACTTCTCTCCATAAGCCGCTGTGATAGAGTCAGCGGAGAGGATGACGGTGGTGGTGGTGGCGGGGGGGAGGAGGTTATCTCTTAATCCCCAGACTCTTGATGAATACTCCTCCCCCTCCTCCCTCCTCCCTCCGGCCCCCTCCCTCCACCCTCCTTCCTCCGTCCCCTCTCCCTCCCTCCTCCCTCCGGCCCCTCTCCCTCCCTCCGTTCCCTCTCCCTCCTCCCTCCTCCTATCAACCACCGTCTCTTCCATCATCTTTCTCACCGCCCCGCAGACGTCTTTAGTTGCGAGGGAGAGGATCAAATCAACGATGGAATGCGAGAGATCGCATCTCCGCAGGAAGTCATTTCCCCCTCAAGGGCTCATCCGTTTCGAGTCTCCTCCAGAACTGAGTAGGTGCATCACAATTGCACTAACAATCAATAAATGAAATAATCTAAGCAATCACCAAGTCAGAAATGGTTCATATTCATTAGCGAATTGTCGAAGAAAATGTAGCCATTGTTCTCGGTCCAAAATGTTTAAAACTCGAATTTTTGAAAACTTTTCATACCGAAATCCGTTTCAGACCATCCTGAATCCACTGCCAAAAGACACCAAAAATTATATGCTTAAAAATATATTTGTATATTTATTTGTTTATATATTTATGTATGTGTCATTCCAGACGATAACTCTCGACAGAAATTTGATAAAAAGTTCAAAACTTCACAAAAAATCTGTCTTGGCAATTAAAAGGCTAAGTTCGTAGATGGGCAGAATCGGGCCACTCTAAGGGGGGGGGGGGGTTAGGGGGGAATTCCTCATAAATTCCCAAAATGAAACATTCTGGCAAGTGACACCTCATATTAAAGGTTTCTTAATGCTGAACACGATGGTGAAGTCAGAATTGCTATATCTCATGGAGCGCTGGAGCACTTTGAAGATGAAGAAATGTGGTTGTTACTTGATATGATCTTCGTGTTAAGTCTGCTCTAATCTGATGACGGAATGAGATATCGCAATTCTGCCTTCACGAGCGTATTCAACGAGTAATTACCTTTAAAATGAGGTGTCACTTGTATTTGGTAAACTGACGCGACCAAATATGTATCACTGGTTATTGAACATCCACAGGGATGTACCATTAAACAAGTACCTAGTTAATTAGGCTTGCAGCCTACTATATAAGTTAGTACTAGATCAACTGTAAAGCTTTTGATGCAATACAGTCGAATTTATATAAAAAATTTATATAAAAAAAAAAACTCTTCCCATTAACCTAGGGTTATGAAAAGGTTCAAGGATCATCGTAGGGTTAATCCGACCCCGTAAACCAAATTGTTAAACCCCAAAACCGGATTTTTTCAGTTAATTTTCTTTCAAACTTTGAACGTAAACCGTTCATGAAAACGTAAACCCTTAAATTTTGAGGGAGGGAGGGAGGGGGGGGGGGGGGGGTAATTTTTCTTTCTTGGGCGATTGCAATGGTTCATTATTGAAAATAATAAACCAAAATGTTGCCGGAAACAAATGAATCTTTGCGTATCTTGAAACGAAAACCAAAATATTTTGAGGGGTTAATTTTTTTTTGTTTTTTGTTCGATTCAAATAGTATCTTAGATGACGATCAAAAATTAGTCGTGAAAGTTTTGGGCTGGTTCGATAGTAAATCGCTGCTAAATACAAAAATACCAAACCAGCGTGTACCTACGAATTCGAACGGGGATTTTTTTTATGAGTCAGAAATTTAAACGGTTGTTCCGGTTAGTGAGGGGAAAAATAAAGAGCCTCCAACATTAGATTGAATCAAGTTATGGGACGCGCTCCGCGTCCCTCGGGGAACGAGGGTAAAATAAATAAATGCGAAAAACGAGAGTACGGCGGTTTAAGTCTTATTTGTCGCTCGACTCTCTGTATTCCCTCTTTCATTTGGTCTTATTTTTCTCTCGCTTCCCTTCAAGAGAAACCCCCGTTGAATGATGAACCAATTTTACGGTAGATGACTCTGATCAATTTCCTCGGAAGTCTAAGTATATATTATACCATTTCCACTTTACGCCCCTTTCGTGCCGCGATCAGTTTCCGGGCCGACACCTCCGTTTTTTTCTGTTTCCCCGCTCGCGTCCTCGCGGATCGCATGATTGTTTCCCGTTTTTAGGGTTAAGGAACGAGGGAGGAAACAACCTCTTTCAATTCCTCTGTTGGGGTGGTTTTTTCGGTCGACGTATCACGATCCGATGAGACCCTATTCGGAAGTTTGTGTCTCGTCTTTAAATCCGATGTCAGAATCCGCTCTCCCGATATCTCTCCGCTCTCTGGCAATACAACCCGCCGCCGTTCTCCGTTAAATCGCGAAGAAATCTCGTTTTGAACATCTCGAACGACGCATCAAACGACTGTATTTGAGGTTTTTCTAACGATGTTAGACGTCGCACAGTGGTGCAAGTGCAGGAAAAATGCGATTTTTCGACATTTTTGATTTTGAGCATCTGGCTCATGTTTCTGTTGTACATTAGCCACTGCATCTTTTTATAGTACGAATTTCATCCGGACTTGAAGTCAAGGTAGTGGAAGTTTTGGTCAAATTACACGTAACTTTCAATGTTTGGTATATAACTGGGAAAAATAGTGAAATAGTTCTAATGTTTTATTCCTGTTCTCGGATGTTTCATCAATATGCCACACATAAGACGAATTGGTCAAAAAATTATTTTTCACCGCGCAACTAGATCAAAGTTACTAACTACCTACCATAAACATTTTGAAAAGGCAGTGCTACAAAAAAAGCTCCGGTTTCCTCAGGGATGGGGAAGGCATTTTCTCAAAATAGACGTGTTAAAGTAAAGATCAGAACAAAAATCTGTGAACTCCCTTTGATGTTTGTTATGATTTATTGTCAAACATTGATTAATTTAGAATTTACATAATTTTTGGAAAAGTGCTACTTTGGTTTAAAATTGGGTTGAGTGAATTTGGAAAATATTAATTATGAATTTTGACTGGTGTGATAGTAAAATGTGGTTCCCTGAAGGGGACAAGGCGTAGGAGCGCGAAACCCTTATAGCTCAGGGCCCAGCTACACTACATAGAAGTAGTAATTCCCTGAAGGGGAAGAACACTTTATTAATAAAATTTGATAGGAGCGCGTAACCCTCTGAAGGAGAGCACAGCTACACTGAGAGAGTTTCTTTGAGGGGCGCGTACTTCTCTGAAGGAGAAAACAGCTCACTCAAAAATAAAAGAGGGTTTTAAGGTTTTTTAGAACACAAGGTTTGAGAGGTAGGGTCAGGTCTAGGCAAGAGAGCGGGATAGACTGGTGATCTAGGTAGGTGGGCTCAGGGTTTATATACTCCCTTGAGCCCCCTTCTTCCTCACCTCGGGGAATTCCCAGGTCGTTGACTTCATGTTTCCCGTTCTCTTGTGACCTTCACTTTATTAAATACTTATTATAAAATTGTATACATACTATTTCTTATTTACTAGGAGGGGAACATATTCATGAAGTTGTGTTTGATTTGGGGGAAATCATAACAATGTTTATACAAGTGTAATTGGGCTTGCCCGTAAATAAAAATAAATTATTAAGTAAATCAAAGACTACTATGATGGTGTTAATATTGTGATCGTCCCTCGAGACCTGTCATTGGAAAACATCACAGAGAAGAAGGAGAAGAAGAACAAGACAGAAAAAAAATCCGGATCAGCCTGTGTTAGACAGAGTATGATTCGCGATAGCTAAGTAAAGTAGATCACTGAGCAAAAAGGTTTCGAATTCCGCGTTGAACCTTTGCCCGGCTCCGGATAGTCCAGATTTCACTCGCAAAACCTTTTCATCTACATCCCGAAGTTACTCTTGGAAAGGGGTATATGGAAGGATATAAGTACGTAAAAGCTTTTCTAAAACTTTTCCACTGGAGAAGCAGGACAGCGGCCTCTACGATCCATTTTAAACATGCATGACCTAAAGCCCACCCTTTTACTCTTTATGAGAGTTTTTTTCTTGCTGTTTACATTTGCGGTTGTATTACTGAATAGCTCTCGAGCTTTTCGGCCGATTTTTCGAAAAAATTCAAAATTCGAAATCGCGCAGCACTAATTCTTTGGCGGGTTTTGTACATTTGCTGTCAACAAAATTTATATTTATATTTAATATAACATACTTATTATGTTAGGTACCGCAAAGAGGTTCTTTATACCGTGCCTTGATAAAATTATAGGTAGGTACATTTGCAACAGTATAATATATTATATGGCAACATGTTTTTATGTCTCTTTTGACAGTCAGTTAATTCATGGCCTTCCTCCTCATAGTATACACAGGTTGACATTCTGGTCGAACTATCTCTCCATGTTGGTAAAAGAAGTATTTCCTACAATCTTGAATGTACCGTCGTGGCACATTATCCCGTTTATAATCGCTGTCCTTCCTCTTGCCCAATGCTTATAATATTAATAATAACATATTATGTCCTCCTGGTAGATGGTTTTTTTTGCCTGGTTTTCTGGTGAGTCATCTCCTTCATGTCCTTCGTCTGCGCTGTGGCGACACAATTTAACCACCTTCAAAGCACTTCTACACGTGGTTATAACCAAGGCTGGAAGCACCCATTGGCTGACGAAATCTCATTCCCATAAAGGCTTTAAATAGCCTTGAAATAACCAACCAATTAAATTCAAAACAACTCCAAAATCTACTCAATACAAGGCCCGACCACAGGTTTTAATTAGGCCCGTATAACAAATGTACATTTTATAATATAATTGTTGTCCCGGTATTATATTATAATTGTTTTTCCTCACTGCTGTTAGTGTGATGTTTATCATGATAAGTCAGTAGGTCAAAGTGAGTTATTCAGTTACTCTAAGGTATACTCAGATATACTCATTATACCAGTTCATATTAGTAAAAAGATTTGTTAATCAGAATAGATTACAACCATTTTTTTACGTTTTTGAGTCGCTTTAGGTCTTCAGAAGGTCGATTCGGTCCCAAAATGTACCCCTCAATTCAATTCAATTCAACCTTTTTCGAGTTTTTGTGACGTTTTCGAGTCGAATTTCGGAAATCCCGATGAGTCAATCTAACTCAATTTTCTATATGTAATCAGAATCGATTACTTATAACCATTTTTCAACGTTTTCGAGTCGATTTAGGTCTTCAGAAGGTCAATTTTATCTTAAATGAACCCCTCAATTCGATTCAATTCAACCTTTTTCGAGTTTATCGACGTTTTCGAGTGGAATTTCGGAAATTCCGATGAGTATATCCAGCCCATTGGGCAATTCCAGTCAATTTTTTTTTTTCCAAAGTACCTTGTCTAATGTTAGCAAAAATCGGGTCCATTCGCCAAGAAAATGTTCACAAAAATTTAGGAAAATAAAAGAAAATTGGTAGTTTGAAAAAACCGCCGGACGAGTGACCGGGTGTGACGTCAAGACGTCACCATTATGGATACTAGATTATGAAGCTATCCATGCATAAAGCACCCATGGATTCCTGTGGCGTGCGGAAGGTTCAATCCTTGTTACCAGGGCGCTTACCAGCGAAGGTTATCTACGCTTTATTTTTTTTCATTCGGCAGATTGTTTTTATCAAGTACAAAATCGAGTGATCCGTGATTTCTTCAACATTTTTCGTTCTCTACACGTTATAATGGTGAAGAAGGTGTGCATCTTCCCCAAGTGCGAAACAACAGAAGCGGACGGCAATATAATGATTTAATGTGGGGAGACGAACGCAATGGTTCGCCGTGGCTGGAATAAAACGATCATTGACATCTGCGCTTTACTGCTGTGAGGATCATTTTGAAGTAAGTTTTTTCAATACCTATTGAGGGTTGTTCATTTAAAACTCGTGGACTATACTGAAATCAACCTCGGGGATGTTCTCACTGGTTGCAGGTTCAAATCCGTCTTCGATAGTATTTTGCCTCGGCTTTTTCACACTAGAGCTGGATGCCATTTAATTTCTTAACACAGGGCACTCGGATGAAAAATAAAAATGAAAAAAGAGAGATGAAAGAGATGAAAATCAATTTGTTATGGCGAACGGCGATAATGCAGAATAGAGATCGAGAATGGTGGAGTGACGCAAAGATGGAGTGACGCGAATGCATGGATCATTTTTCTTGAAACATCGTGGATACTACAACTAACGATATTGCCTATCAATCCTCGTTTGAGGTGTCCGATGACGTCAAGGTTTCAGCGCGCACAGTATGAACAAGTACTAGTTTTGATTGCATTTCCTACCAAACTTAACGAAAAAACTGATCAACTCATGCTATTTTCGTAATCTTCACACGCCCCTTGACCGAAAAATACTGTCCTATTGTAAATTTTCGGACCCAATGGAATTGCCCATTTCTTCCTTAATCAGAATAGATTACTTATAACAATTTGTCGACGTTTTTGAGTTGTTTTAGGTCTTCAGAACGTCGATTTAATACTGAATGAACCCCTCAATTCGATTCAATTCATCCTTTTTCGAATTTTGAGACGTTTTTGAGTCGAATTGAGTCAATCTAACTCAAGTTTTCCCTTAAAAAAGAGCTGACATGTCGAAATTGCGTTGTGCGCGTGAAATCTGAATTTGGGAGTTTCAGAAATGTTTACTTCGTAATCTTATATCATAGTATATTTGTTGTGTGATTTCAGTGCCTTGTTTATAACTGATTTCTCAATCGATTTTTTCGGAGCGTTATGTCTGATTTTTTATTGCTCTCTCGTCGTGTCCCTTCGAGTGTCAATTATAAAAGGATTTAACTGTAACGACAACATCGCGAGAGGGGACAAAAAAGAGTCACAACGCCGATAGTGATTTGATGGAAGACTGGCGAGGTGAGGTGACTGTGGAAGAGCAGAGAGGGAAAAAAAGGTGGCCGTTTTATTACATTCCCGAGCTCTCCGTGTCGCAGATAGATCGAGTTTATCCACTCGCCGGATTGACGGGGAACGGTATGCGTTCGGAAAAGCAGAACGGCGGGAGTTGTTTTTCCGTAGGGTGCACGAGAGAGAGATTTAGATGAAATAGTTGAGGTGTACCGAACACTACATTCATTGTGATCCAATTATGAAGGGTGTTTCTGATAATACGAGTATTAAACGCGAAATCGTATTACATACATGAACAGTACAATGTCAAGCTACCATGCGAAAGAGGCATTTTTGTTATGAACAGTTATTGTCTCCTAGCGAGGCCACGGTGAATCGTCAACTCCAGCGCCTCTGACGTTGTTTAGGTGTATTACGTGGCCTCCATTGCACCGTGGGTGTCAGCGATATTATTTTGTACGGTAGAAATTCTCGTTTCGAATCCCTTTGATGTCACTAAATGGTTTTTTCCCTCGCATTATCCTGATTTATCCGTTCACTTAGTTTATATTTTCTTCAAAAGGCACCATCAGTAGCTCATCCATCTATGCTCCTCGCTCGATATCCCATCTATTTTTTTTCTATATAAATTCTATCTAAATTTTTCGGGTTTTAACGCTTTCTGTATCGAATTTTTGCGGCGAATCGAACGTGAAATTTTTTGATATCTCCAACAGATTTCGAGCAAATCACCGATTTATTAACACCAGCTATCTAAACCCATTAGGCAACACTAGGTATCTCAAACCCCACTCAAGGTACCTTTTATTGTAATCTTAAGACTCTGTTGATACAGTAATTTAGAAGAGTAAAACCGCTTGGTGTCCTACGAATAAATGAAACGCGCCAGAAAACAACCTCACGAGTGGATCATAACTAATTTTTTGGCACCCGAAAAATCATAACTGAGATGGCTGTAGTTGCCACTTGGTCGATAATAGTCATTTCAATGTCACCTTTGCCGCTTGGTTTTGCTCCACAGGTCGCCAAAATCCACCTACTCGTAGATTCACTCTGGCATTAAGAGATTTAGAACTAGGACCAAGGAAAAGTGCTTAGAACACTTCAAAATGCATTGTGTACCTGACAGGGTCAACCGTTGCTGACGATGATACGATATTGTTTGAAATATCTTCAGTAATGTATGAAAATAAAGTATAATTTTATTCATATCTGCATATTAATAATCATCATATACATCAAACATGACTTACGAAAAACCGGCGTTGAAATATCCAAAATCACACAAACGGAGAATGGCCAATTGGCACCATTTTATTGGACTATTCAGATCTTGTCAAAATAAGTATGACATACTTGTGTTGAATTTAGCGTTGGTGCGAAAGTTTTGATGATCTTAATTAAGTATCTATTATTCGTTCAAACTACATATTTCTGATCTTGAGGTTATGGCTTCACCTGTGTGGGGTTGGAATCCAACTGGAGATTTGAGTTTTGGAGGCCACTACCGGTATCAATTCTTGTCAAAATTTCCTGTATAGACCTAAATTCTTCATATGGAGTCCAATTGGCGAATTCAATGAGACTTCTCAAAGTGTGAATATCGAATTGAATAATTGAAAAGAAACTACTTACAGGGTTTTACAATAACAACCCCTCGTTCTTCGAAGGGGAAAACCCTGTCGTTCAGTTATAATTGCACATTAACGTTGGAAAATAAGTTTCCTATAATGATTTTCTATACAGCCCATTGCAGTGTTAGTTGTTTTAGAATTTATATCCCGATTCCTGAACGGTTCGGTCAATGTTGTTTTCTCTTCACCACCCCTCATGTTGCGCGAAATGTGTCAGTTTAAATGCCACTTCAAACTGACGATTCTCGTTACATTCCATGGTCCAAATTTAATAATACTATCGACGTGCATGCCGAGTGGATCACGCTCGTGACGGCTGCATTCCGCATTCATGCCCTTTGAATCCGTTTAGAACGGATTGATTCACGCCCAAACTAAAACGGGGGTTGGCAAATGTCAGCAACTTTTTTCTGTATTTCTTGAACTTTTGCGACATTATCTATAATAATGTCAAACTACTGGAAATAACTCTCGGTTCACCAACGTAAAAGTATTAAAATGAAATGAAAAGAAGTAACAACAACTGTTGTATGTAAAAATCACGTGGAAGTGAACTCGGGGCCATTATATTGTGATTCTAACTAAATTGGTTATTAAAAACTAAAGTTCATGATTGATTAAGAAAGTGTTGGCGTTACAATTTCATTAAAACATGATTTTCTATACTTCGCTTAAATAGCTGTTGCATGGAAAAATAATTACTAGAATAGTGCAAAATAGAATAAGCAGAATGAAAACTGTGTATACATTGGATTTCCAATGATGAATAGCAAGTAATATCGCGCTTTTCGAAGGACATTGCCTCATTTGGGTTGGAGAATGGAGGTCAGGGTAGGAACTAGCTAGTTGCGATCGGATGATAAATCAGGAATAACAGCGTTCTCCCTCATTTTCCGTCTGTTTCCGGCAATATAAAGTATAGAATGGATTTGGCACACAAGGGAGGAGAGAGTATTATATTGATTAGTGGGAATAGGGAGGGTTTTATGGAGTGGTTGTGTAACGATGGGTGGTTTTTAACCCAATACGTGCAGTTGATGGATTGCTTGTCTTTGAGTTGACACTGAGTGGAAATTACCATTATTGTCGACTATTACCTAAACCTTACCGAACTTGTGACATCGGTACGCCGAAGTGCTACACAAACGGATTGGTCAAATGGAATTTGAAAACATACTGTATTTGAAGAAATCATCACCATTTCACCATAGGAAGGGGCCAAGATATCCATCAGTATGTTGCCACAAGCTCCCCTGAATTGAGGTGATCCAAGGTCTATTAAATAATTTTGGTCAAATTTTGGTCGTTACGAAGAAGGCAGAGGCTGGACATTTGAAAGGATGTGAATTCTTGGATCTTTGAAAAATTGATTGAGGCCTGTTACGCACATTATTCAAGAGCCTGATGGTTTTTGGCTGACCCAATATTTCACCATAAAAAGGGGATACGCCACGATACTCATGAATGTATTGCCACGAGCCTCCTTGAACAATTTCAGGCAATTCTGTTTGGTCATTACGAAGAAGGCGGAGATTGCCTTTGAAGCTGTCTGGATACCTGAAAGGATACGAATTCTTGGGTCTTCGAGTATTTTTTCTTGCGACCTGTTATGCAGATTATTCAAAAGCCTGATGGTTTTTGGCTGACCCAACATTTCACCATAAGAAGGGGATAAGCCACGAACCTCCTTGAAGGAGTTCAGGCAATTTGGCAATTCTGTTCGGGCATTACGAAGAAGACAGATATTGCTTTTGAAGCTGCTTGGATACCTGAAAGGACCTGTTACCCACATAATTCAAAAGCCTGTGGGTTTTTGGCTGACCCAATATTTCATCAAAAGAAGCCATGATACCTGTGAGTTTATTGCCACGGGCCTCGTTGAAGGAGTTCTATTGCCAATTCTGTTTGGGTATTACGAAGATGGCACAGATTGCCTTTGAAGCTGACTGGATACCTGAAAGGATATGCATTCTTGGGTCTTACAGTATTTTCCCTAGCGACCTGTTATGCACATAATTCAATAGCCTGATTGATTTTGGCAGTCCGGCCAATGTCCTGCCAATGTCCGGCCTTACCATCCATTAACCATCTGTTTGTCACAGGAGTATGAAACAATGTCAAACTTTTATCTCAGGAGTGATAGCCTCAAGAAAACTTGGTGAACGAATAAAGAAAAATATTGAAGTCTTGAAAAATACTACCCTATTTGTACGCCTTATCTAATAAATACTCGTCTGCTAAATTAACCAACAAGATGTTCACAAATAGGAATTGAAATAAAACTCTATTACCATTCGGGCAGACGGTCCCGTCATGCCAATTTCAACTCCCAGACAACGGCCAGCGCTAAAGTGCTAATTGCCTTACCGGCAAACATGAAACGGCGAGGACGCAAAGCGGTGTGATCTCCGGCTAATGGCCAACGAGTTTCCATTTCGCGGAAGAAACAGTGAACCGCCGTTTTCACGTTCGGTCTCGCCGTTCGCCGCCTGGCGGACCTACCACAATACCGTACAATGTGAGCCGACCCGGAAATTTCGGAGGAAATTTCCAACTCGTCGCTGGATATTCGCGTTATGACGTTTCGCTAGACCGGCGTTTCCCCGGTGTCATGATTCCACATTATCGCGCTCTCTGGCGACGGAGTGAAAAACATGAAAATACCGTTATGGGATTACTCTGAAAATGTTGTTGGGGCGTGAAGAAGCGACCCGAACAGGATTCAGTCAAACGTTTCAATGGATACGTCACAAACTTCCTAAATAAAGCTTGACGTTCGTATTTGTCTCCGAAGTGGTTCTACTCCCGCTTACCTATTTGTGAAGAAACGGAATCTAACGTTCGATTTGAATGCGACACGACAAATTGTGAGGATTTTGGTCAGCTCTGAATCTCACTGCCACTCTTAATTAGGTAGGTATTATACTGGCCAGCGCTCAAAAATATTTTTAAACTTGATATTTTTTTGTGGACCGAAACCAAAAGTAACTTCAAAATTTTCGTATTTTGAGAATACGATCACAATTTTTTAAAAATCTTGCTTCCCAATTTCACGAAGCAAAGACACTTTTTGGCTAACGCACTCAACTGTTCACCCCATTATTCAAATAAGTGGAGGTGCAAGTGACCTGCAAACCTTCCCAGAGTCACACAATGAGGAAGAGTGAATATGAATAAGGAAAGTTTATGTTATTTACGCCAGGTTACTCACAATTTAAAGGCTTGTTTATGAATCACAGTTTTACCTGCTGTTTTATAACGTTCAAAATTCTTCTCGAGTCTGTATCAACACTCAACACTTTTTTGTTATACTGGTATTCGTAAGGAATTCGTTTTTCAAAAATCAGAGATTTCGTCGGAAATCTATTTTGTTTTTTCTCGATAACGCCGATTTTGGAGTACGGTTCGTTGATTAGAACAAATCGTGGGCTCCCCAAGGAGTATGCTTGGTTAGTGCGAAGGAGTTCAGGAGATGGCCTAATGAAATTGGCGTTCCCATGGTTTGAAGGAGAGAAAAAAATTCGTGACTTTTGTTTATGCTACTTTGAGGAGCATAATTCTAAAAAAAATAAATAAATAAAAATAAAAACTAAAGAGTCATCACCTACCTTCAGCAAAACCCCCTGAAGCGTGAACTGCTAGTGACAATAAAGAGGCGCAAAGTTAAGCATTTGAGGTATTTTATACGGGCTGGTACCCAGTACAAATGTGTAGTTGCGGATCAACAGAGCAGCAGATCTATTTCACTTGGCGCAGGACTGTGAGAGATATGCCGAAATGATAGTCAATATTCAATGCACATAAAAGTTAGTGTGCATCGCGAGTTCTATAAATACCTTAACCGAACACAAGACCAAGTAAATTTAGACCCCGCCAGAGGTTCGAAGAAACCCGAATTCATTAGAGACATTCGATCATTCACATTCATATTCGAGAAGCTTCATTCTGTTTAAAAAGCTCCACCAAGGTATTTAGTCTCATTTTTTTGGGGGCGAATCCGTGCAAAGTCAAACTATAGTCGCCCCCCCCCCCCACCGTTAAACCCTTGACTGAAAGCGAGAAAGGAAAAAATTTATTCTCATTTACTAAGAAAATCCTGTAAATTCACTATCGTGTTACTAAATGTTTATTTCTAGATTATAGAGTAACACGATAGTGAATTTCCGAGATTTATATTAAATTAATATAATATTATTCATGAAAATTTTACTAAGAAAGTCCTGTAAATATCTTATTTCTAGATTAATGTGTAACACGATAGTGAATTTCTGAGATTTTCAGAATATAATTCATATGAATGAATACCCTAATACCTCATCAGGCGCCCGGCTTCCGAAGGCCAAGAGATTCCAGTCCTTAAGTCCGCCACCAAGTTGAACGACTTAGTTACGAATCTTGGCTTGACCAAGGGAAAGGCTGAGGGATCAAAGCTGAATGAGAAAAACGTGCAGTCTTTTGGTACCACATTCTACAAATATCGCCGGAGGGAACAGCAAACTGCTGTTCACAACTGAAACGCACCTTCTCCACGAAGAGATCAAGACAGCATAAGCCATTGAATTGTATGATATTATACCTTTCAAATACACGATTAAGTATTTATTGATATTTTTTCGAAATCAAAAAATACATGTAACTAAAATACATGTAACCAAGTTTAGATGAAGATGCAATTATTTTACATAGGCCGGTGTGATCAGTAGTAAATTTGTTATGCGAATATCCCTTTTACCCCAATCTAACTCTTCCTTTCCCATTCACTGCACGTTGGTTCAACTTACATCCTCTGAGGCGATTGGGTGTTTAAATTTAAATTATTCGTCGGTTTTTCACGTTTCTGTTTTCTCAATTTGTAAAAAACGGCTCGTTAACGTCGGGTAACTACAGGCCTTTCCGAAGTTGAAATAATCTTCTGGATTACGCACGACGCGTTGTGAGCCGGAAGAAACCTGAACCCTGAAGCAACAAACTTCCACGAAGAAAAAGCCTCATAAAACTCGAGTGTATTATACTGTTTGGGCCCCTCGGGGGATAGTGAGCTTCGCTTTCTTTCGATGGGCGTTGATGGTTTTATAAAGTCCTCCCCTTTTCCCCTCATCACCACTCATCACCAGCATCCCATCTTTCCGCTCCTCCCACAAGGTACCTTTTTCCCAACTCAGTTCTTCAACGTTACACTCGCACCCTTCAGGAAACTTATGTAAACCTACTTTACGAGACCCTTAAACATCACGCCTGGAGTTTCATGCTGGTGTTTCCTTACTTTTCCTTGAGAAAAGAAAATACAAAACAAACAAAAAACTTCCCTTGAACGCAAAGTCATAAGGTGAAGTGCCCAGTGTATTTTTTTTCCAAGTACGCTGGACATAAGCCAATGGGGGCAATAACGTTTGTTGGTACGACAAGGTTACTCTGGTATAAAAATCACGCTTCGCCGGTTTTATATCAGTGCCAATAAGTTGATATGGTATAAAATTATATCATATTATAATAATAATATTATTATAATATGATATAATTTTATACCATATATATATTATATTATATCCGTCGTTATTGATCTTCAAATGACTTGATTTTACCGTAGAACGTCAAAAATCCGGACCGTCCATAATCCGGATTTACGTCCGTAAAAAAATTAATATGCCTACTGCAGTACAAAAATCAATTAAAGACTTTTTTGAGAGCCCTGACAATGTATAGAGTGGGTAATATTCTTTAACTTCGTACTGTACAGTTTTTAGCGAAGTTTCGAAGCAAAGTAATCTATTGCTCTCGGTCCAAAATGTTTAAAATCATGTAGTTTTCATTCCAGACGATAACTGTCGATAGAATTGAGATAAAAAAGTTCAAATTTGCACAAAATCCGTCCTGGCAATCGAAAGGCCAAGCTCGTAGGTGGGCAGAATCGGGTCACTCTAAGAGGGGGTTTTTGGGAGTTTTAGGGGAAATAATTACCCATAAATTTCCAAAATGAGACGGTCTGACAAGTGACACATCTTTTTAAATGGTTTTAAGGGCTAAATACGATGGTGAGATCAGAATTGCAATATCTTATCCCGTTCTTAAGTGAATTCAACGTTTCGGTCAAGTTTCTATAATTTTAAAGCATAAAAACAGCCTATTTTTGAAAATCCGTTTTCCGGGACGAAATAGTCTATTTTACAGCTTGAAACTAAGTTTTCTCGTTCTTCGGCCTGTCTGTTTCACTTCGGACGGCAGTTGAGGTGGATAGGCAAGAAACGCTCAACATCAAGGTCTTGAGCGCGGGGTATACTTCAACGCCTGCTACACGTTGAGTCTATCGACCTCGGAAAGACAGAAATCGATACGTTTTGGGTGCTGTTGATCCAACTGAGTACAGCGGTTTGTGTTAAATCGATCGAATTTAGCAAAAGCCGAAACTGTGTGCGCTGCGTAACACATCGATGCACCGAGTATCAATTTGAACTTGAGGTGGTTCGTTTGCCTAGACGTTTTTCCCTAAATAATAGCTGTTTTCAATGGCAATTAAATATATCGCTTAATGACGAATCCAACCACGCCAAACCCTCGAAAATTCCGATATTCGTGACAACTGCGTTTATCACCCAAGGTAGGGATGCAAATCGAGGGTTTCACGGCAACTCCCCACAATGTCATTATGGCGACTTTTCAGCAGAGCCAAAAGACCATCTGCCAATGACTAATTCAGTAAAATAAATCGTGATATTTAGTGTTACCTAACTTAGGTACCTGACTTATACTTAGTTAGATACCTATGCATAATAATTAATAATAATTCAACTTCAACTTCATGTGGGGAGTTGCCGTGAGACCCTCGAAATCGATGATCGATTAATCAAATAACCGATTATTTCACCCCAATTAATCGATTAATTGTGATAGATTATATCGCTACCGATTATTTTTTATTAATCGATTATTGTTTCTGATTAATCGGTTTTCGAATATGTATATCTGATTTTGAAAGAGCATATGCATGGAAGAAGAATGTATCCGTCATCCATGGAGGTAGTAACAATAACAACGACGATTGGTCTTCAACCATGTCCTTACATTTTTCTTGTACTTTCACACTTGATACTTTTATCATGGATATGTCTGTTAGCTTTAGGAACCCCTCAGCTGATCCTGGGCCTAACCTAAGGAGGCTACATGCCAAACTTCAAGTCTCTACCACCACGGGAATGGCGCCAAAAACATCACATTTTTTTTTTGTATTACGCCAATTTTGGAATGAATCCCAGCCATAAGACATACCCATGTCGAAACTATTTACGCTATTATAGCGTAAATAATTACTACGAAATAATTTCTTCGTTTTGGCATTCCCTTATCTTCATTAGCCTTAAATTTTAACAATAGGTCGTCACCTACATATATTTGCTTTCGGTTAATTGGTCACAATGATTTTCAGCTTACGATTAATCATTTGATGTTATAATCGATGGTTTGGTTCCGATGTTGCATCCCTAACCTAAGGTTATCAAACATACCCTTTTATTAGACCACGCATGATACGTACCATTTTCATTTCTTCATTTCCACGAAAGTTTCATTATAAGATTACGTTGACCGACATTGAGGATAATCCTCCATACGGATTCCACCGTTGAACAATGAATACTCGATCAGGGGATTCTTTTGTTGTACCTGTGCTTTTTATTTCATTTTAAATTTCTGACGGAGTAACAATGGTTCCTGCCATGAGACTCATAATGCTTATACTCGTACTCCCCCACTCGACCTCTTACGGGTTTCATATAACGTGTAATATCGCGTTGACTCGCACAAAGGGCTTTACTCCCCTTACAGAACCCAATGGAGCGTATTATAATCAGCCCGAATAAAAATTGCTTGGATCAACTCGATCTGACGCAATATTTACGAGTTTCAAACAACGAATCGGCACTTATTAGTTATGGAAGGTAGTATCGAAATTATTTTTCTTTTTTAAAGCAATTTATTAAGCAATTACCACATTCGAAGTATTTCATACTTCATCACAAAAAAATGAAGGCGCGGAATTCCAGAGGCTTATTAAAACCCGATCACCTAGCCAGCCAGCCCTCTGACGTCATAGGCTCTTACGGCATAGGCTGTGACGCACGAGTTGGCCTCCTGCCAGCCGTCTGACGTCATAGGCTCTTACGGCATAGGCTCTGCCGTACTAGTTGGCCTCCGGCCAGCCGTCTGACGTCATAGGCTCTTACGGCATAGGCTTTGACGTACTAGTTGGCTCCTGCCAGCCGTCTGACGTCATACGCTTGTGCGTCATAGGTGCGTCTGACGTAGTGGCCCGCCTGTCGCTTGTGTTCTGACGTGATCTGAGGGAAAGGGTGAATCAAGGAAACAAATTTTTCCCGTTTCAGTTTATGTGCCAAAGCAGAGACATGAAAATGTCAAAAGAATGTCAACTCCATCCTGTTGTTGATACAGTCGAGAATTAAATGCTTGCATACGAGTCTGCAACACATTGGGACATTTTATGTCTTTAAAGAAGTGATTCAAGAACCTTCGAACAATGCTACATCACCTACCCCAGTAGCGTAGTTGTTATACTTAATTGTATAGACAATAATATTATAAATTATTGAGAATGATCACCTGTGTGTAAACAATTATTTAAACAATCACGCTCATACCGCAGCTTGTCGGCCACGCACTCCGCAGTGGTTAACGTAATATGGTTAGGTAAATCGAGAGCTATCCAACGAGTGGTGAACGATTTTTGTACGATGATAACTGGCGAAGATAATGTTCCGTAGCAACGAATCGGTTGTAAGCGAAAATCATCAGAAATTTTCGTGACGATTTCGTGTAACGCTTTTGTGTAACGTTTTTCGAGTTATGTGCCAGAGTAAAGGCATAAAATGTCAATAAAATAATTCACCATTAAAAATAAATTAAAGCCTTTTGGCAGTGCACTGATTTCAATAATTTAAAAAAATTGTCCGGAGATCGGGAATGGCTAACAATGTACATAAAACTAATAGAATTAAACGCTGTGGCAATAATTAATAACAGTAGAAAATGAACATAAATGTTTTGCCTTTTGTAACAGAAAATAGAATAAACCTGCAAAACTGAATGGTATTAAAGAAAGAAGCTCAATAAGGGAATAAATCTGTAGTAATTAAAAAATTGCTGTTTAAGGTACCTAGTCATTTAAATACGATTTGAATTGTTCAACATTTTTTTTACACGAACTACATTTTTCAATGCGCTTTAAATGAAATCTGGGACGCATGAAGAGCACTAGGTATAGTGATTTTTGATTTATCTAGATTTGATTGATGTCGCGTGAAAAAGTCAAAATCTGGAAATGGAACAGGTACTATTACGTGAGACGGCGAGTCGCACTCTGAAGTCGGCGGTTAATATGGTGATTAAAATACTATGGCTATGATTAGATACTTTACTATGCATGGTAGATCACAATAGATACAATAGATAGATCACAATAGATCACAATAGCTTTTTGCCTTGAGTTGAGGGCTTCTCTTGTCAAAGAACTGAGTATCCTGCAGACCGCACTCCGGAAACCGAATTGATCATTGGAAAGCAAGTTATTGTAATCCTATAGGATTAGGATCATATATTAGGATCATTCTAATAGTCTGGTAACTGAAGTTTTTGAATATTTTCGAATATTTGAATTGTTTTCGAATATTTTTGAGAAGATTGACAACATAGAAACAGGTCGATAGTTTTTAACTAGAGAACAGGAACCTTGTGTATCGACTTCTCCTCGTGGAAACTATGAAATTCCGAAGGTGTGAGTATCTATTCGGCCGTATCCGGATCACCGCACATTATCCACCCAAGTTTGGCGCCCGTTGTCCAGAGTTAACCATCGGAGCAAGTTTCCCTTCAGTTCGACCTCATTATTGAGCAGGTTCCCAGATAATTCCTGCACCGTTAGTTTGCTCCCTCACAGCTAATTAGTTGGTAGTTAGATGCGCAGTGTAATTATACAAAGTTTTCAATTAGGCGCTTTCTGCGCTGCGTTTGGCCCCCTAAACCGAACGGTTTGGGAAGCTCTGCCGGCCTTGGCAGTTTCCTGTAACTGGGGAGATACGGTTAATCCAGAGGGCCCCAGATACTGGAGCTACAAATCACCTCCTTGTGATACAGCATCCTGAATTTCCACCCTTACCCCTTAATGCCTAGAACAACAATTAGACTATGTGGATATCTACTTCACTTTAACTCCTGTATAATGCACCCTAATAATAACTCAAGATATCTATCTTTATGACATCATTAACTATACATAGTATACATCTGGTAGAAAACTCAACGTTTTGTTATCGTTAAAAATCTTCATGTTCATCGTTATTTGGTAACCTGTGATGTGTTCGGACAACCCACTCAAAATACGTCCAAACATCAACGGCAATATTTTTCAGGTCCAGGCAAAATGATTGGGAAATCAATGTACAGTGGTATTTCAACCTGTCTACAACACACTCTCTGTTACAAACCCAGACCAGTGTTGCTACGATGAAGAACAAAACGCAGTAGCAATAAAATTATTTCCTTGTTCTCCGGATCAAGTAGTGAAAACTATTATTACTAACTAACATCAATCAATATAATATTGATTGATGTTAGTTAGTAATAATTTTTATTTATTAATAATAATGATTAATTATGATTAATTAACTCAATATCTGAATCTATGTGCTGTTCGAATCAGCTGAGCCAGTATGAACATAGACCCGACCAGCGGCCTGATTCACCATCATGTAGACGACTTTCGATCTGCTCCAACTTTGAGCCGTCATTGTGAACAAACGGCTGGTCGTTCGAACCTGCGGATGGTTTTAAAAAAATTCTAAAGAATAAACTCTATCTAAATATGAACTAAAACTATACCGTTCTGTTTGAATTTTTCGAGTTATGAAATTTGGCAAATTCCTGGTTTTTGAAATTCCTTTTGAAGATCCATGGATCGGCATCTTTGGCTTCCCCACCACGTTACGAGCTTAGTTCATTGTGGGGGGTATATTTAGGAAGTGATTTATGTTTATATACAAGTAATGATTGAACTCGTACAAGTTTCATATTATCATTACGTCAATTAGTTACTTCAGTCTTAGTTCAATCAATACTTGTATATCAAAATAAATCACTTCCTAAATTATGCCATAAATTGTATAAATCTTGCCATGTTTTTTATTAAATAAAATTTAAGCTATCCTTAAGAAACAAAGAAAATACAATTTAAACACTTAAAAGAGTTGAAATGAAGAAAAGAACACAAACTCTTCCAATTATCCACATCAAAAGATATTTAATATTTATTATCTTGTTCTACTGGAATGGATACGCTGTGGATGATGCCTCTATAAGACGGATTCCAAACGGTCAATATTAAATCACACGTTTTAGAAACAATAATTTGTTTAATGTCTTCCTATGTATATCATGAAATTACGCCCCATATTTTTTGGTTTATTTCAATCGCTTTCCGTGGAATGTAGGAATGTACATATTTGGAGGATCAATTATTTGCTTTACGTTTACTGGTATTCGCCAGGGGGGGACTCGCCCAACTTTATTTTGGAGTCTTTTGAAATCTAGTGACTCATGAATTATACTGTGCAATTCTCCTCGATATTGATGGGATGGGAAAACCGGATTCGATGAATGTTCTCTGCTTGACGTTATTTTATTTGAACTGACTAAGGTCTTTTGTGAAGTGAAAAAGTGATTGAATTTCTGTTCGCTATGAAAAGAGACGAGGACATTGGAAATAACAATATATCGGTTGGTTGAGGGGGTGGGGGGGGGGGGGGGGTGGGAGGACAAGGTCGCGGAAATGGATTCACCGGGGAATAATAAGGATTGGTCGGGATTGCCAACAAAAAAGGAAGTATTTTCCGTTTTTCAGGGTCAAAGAGAAAGACGAAGAGGAATGAGGCGGAGGGGCGAGGAAGATGGTGGGTGGTCCAAGTTAACTAAAGAGGAAGTATTCATGGTGGACGGAAGTTTTAGTGGACCGTTACCCGAAACCCGGGGACGACCCACCAACACTTTCTATTGCTGTTCTTGATTTAGTATAGGAAATCTGGAGGTAGTCGAAGGTTCGGGTGGAATTTATCGATAAATCGATCTTGCCTGAGGGGGGGGGGACCCTTAGGTTCGGCCCTGTTTTCGCCCCTAAAACGTGATTTGTGGAAGGGAGTAAGTAGAGGATTCCGGTTTATCTTGGAGGCATCCTTCGGTCCTGCTCACGACATTCTAGTTTGTGCATAGCGGTCCATTCGGTGTCCACCAGTTTTGAAAACCCATTTTGGCGCACTCAGTGGAAGCCCAAACTGACTCTGTCAGATTTCAAAACCACGATCTTAGAAATCAGAATCAACAACTTGGTTCGATCTGTTCACTATTAGTGGTGGTCGTGAACTTGCTAGAGGGTAGGTACAAGTAGTTTTCCCTCACCCCCAAACCCTGATTTTGTGCAGGACTCCCTGGTAGAAGACGAAAGTCAGTTAACCCACAATAGGCAATTAACAATATCTTCCACATATTCACTATTAGTCCACTTTAGTTCACTTTAGTCCACTCTCAGGAGTGTCCACCTGGCCAATTAGGCCAGGGGGAGATCGAAAGCTGTTGAGCTGGGTTCTCCTTTGAAACCTTGGATTATGTTCACTATTCAACTGCAAAATCAACAAAATTGTTCATACTCCACCCTAGTTGATTCGATGTGAATTTCATGAGCTACTGACTATACGAAGTACAGTAGTACTGCAACGTCACACTTTTAAAACGCATGTATGAAGTGGGTCTACCTTTCAGGAGGCACAAACTGCACTTGAAGGTGCATCATTTAGGGCACTTGAGAACAAATTTTTCTTATCCTTCGGGGAAGAGAGTAACATCACATAGTCATTGGTAATGTGAGAACATCTCATCACCGCTAACATTATTCTATCGTTATTTAATAATTATAATTTACACAAACTATACCAAAACCATTCATTTCATTCGTGTTGGGACTAAAATCATTGCCTATTGAACATAACAAACCGAAAATTCGATTGGTCCTGACATTACTCGCGCTGTGTGATGCTTTTATTTTGTCAAAACGCAGAAGAACCGAACAACTAAGTACAGGTTCGGATCGAGTTTACATTGAAGTTTACAAACTTTTGGTTGAACTTTCGATTCTCGTACCGAAAGTCGCACGTTACGCCGAAGTTCTTAATGCGATGGGTGAATCCAGGGAACTTCTGCTCACTTTGAAAGAGGGAAAAACTCGTGTAGCACATGGGGGTCCGATTCGTGGGGCTCCGATTCGTGGGGCTCCGGTTGATTATGCAGGCGTAGTCCTGTGGGTAGGATGAATTCCTGGTTGGATGGTGTTCCTGCATCAAGGGGATTTTGCAGTTAGAGGTCTATATAAAAAAATATATTCGACTGGGCGTTACCCTTGCGTTGCGCGGGTCTGTATGCATATTGAATTATCGCTATCTCAGCTGATCACTTCCCCGTGGTCTCAAGAGGCTGTGTATAAACATTCAGGGCCCTAGGGTGAACAGGGGAGAATTCAGCTGTATCACTCACGAAGCTGGTCTTACGTCTTCCAATAGCTCCCTCTTGGTCTCATGAGGCTGCGTACCAAATTTCAGTACTCCAAGATGACTTGGAGAGAAGTTAGAACAGACGTGATGTTTAGAACCTTGGCCAACATTGCTTGACAGTGGTTCGGTTCACTCGCGCGAGAGATTCCTGTAGATAGGTAGACACATATTAATAATAACTATCTACATTTCTAGCCCCCATAGATGACCAAACCGCTTAAACGATTTTGATAGAGATTGATCCATTGTGATGAGCAAGATGCAGAGATGGTTTCTGTTTACGAGATTTATATCAGATGTCACACACCAGGTCCCTACGTCGTGAAGAGGCAATGTATATTAGACGATACAGATAACTTCTCTCCGTTTTCAAGCATTCCGACGTGATGTTTAAGCCTCCCATACACTATCCAACCCGGTCAGTTCTTCCAACATGGTCCGATGGCCTACGTAATATGTAGGCCATAGTCTTCACGTCGGAATGCTTGACAACGGTGAGACGTTATCTGTATCGACATGTTCATGATGTAGGAAGCGGGTGTGTGAAATCTAATATAGACAGAAACCATCCCTGCAACTTGCTGATCACAATCCCTATCAAAATCGGTTCAGGTTTGGCCGTCTATAGGGAACACACAAACAAACATTCAAACTTAGAGTTGTATACATAAGATAATACTTACTTGGTATTCCCTTTGAAGAGAAAATCTGGATAGAAATATTGTGGATATGAATTGAGCCGGTAGATAGTATCGCTGATATCTTCTCTCATTCTGGTATTCTAGCAGGACATGAAGTTGGGGGATTCTGGCGGCGTTTACCAACACAGTGTACACAGATCTCCGTTGTCAAACTGGTACTTGTTGCGCCTATTCCAAAACCTAATGTGGCCCATGTCTCAGCTGAGCTAACAGGCTCTTTGGATAATTATTCCTACATAACCGTAATCCAATGTTGTGCGAATTGTTGGGTTGTAGCTGCTACTCAATGACACTGAACTTCACGTTACCCAGGACAATAACGAACTATTTACGGGCTGAGCGCTCAGCAAGAGTATACCATTAATTATAATTAATGCATTCATTAATGCATGCATGATGATTATCATAGTTTCAGCAATATTACATCCGAGTACCGTTGGTCAGGGGTTGATTAATTGAATGCATTTACTGTCTATGTGTGAGAAAAAAGTTTTCAATTTCAAAGGTTCAGCAAGGCGCTCTTGGATAATATAGTATGTTACTGATGAAAGCAGAAGATTAACTCTTAATTAATCCATAATTGCCATTGGACGTTGTTAGAAATGACGGGAATTTGAGCTGAATATTTTGTATGGGGCGGGCAATTAATTACCCAAATACGCGGAGTTAATTTCCTTCAGCCAAAACCGTATTTATCGTTATGGAATGAACCGAGGTCTTCCTTTTGGAATCAACGAAGAAAAATAATTGTAATACTGATTAATTCGAAAGCGGGTTGAAAATGTTGGGCCCCGTCACGAATTTTCACCAAGTGCCACAAAGAATTAGATTAATCCTTAGATATTTTCGAGTGAAATTTTAACAGAAAGCGCTAACGAGATAACTTTATCACGGCGCTCGTTTCGAGCAATCTGGCAGTGAGCTGATAAAGCTGTGATTTTCAACCCCTTTTTTTACGAGGAGAGAAATTTACTAATTCGTGGTTGACGTTGATGGAAGACTATCGGGAGATACCGCTTAACGACCGTCCGGGTAGTCAGAATTGTACCGCCAGCCCCGACCCCTGAAACTTTCGCTACTTCATCTCTTTTCAAAAATTCCTGTTCATTTTCGGGAGATTTAAAACGAAGACGAGAGAAGAATGAGATAATTACTGTTGAAGAGGATGAACAAGGGAAGGTTCATGTCTGGGGAGCATTAGAGAAAAGTCTATCGTCAGTTTTAGAGAGAAAGCAATTTGGAGGGCGCAAAACATTCTCGCTAGATTCAGCTGCTCCGTGCCGGCAAACGAGGTGGGAGGTGTGGAAGTTGGGAATCGTGACTTGGGCATTGCTGGTAATGCGATGGTAATGAGAGATCGTGAACCAGAGTTTCCTCGACACTTGTGCCCCTTGTTCTACCGGTGCCGTCGTATTTTCTTATTCCTTCATCCGGTTTTATTCTACTGGTAGAGATGGGAGGCCTAGGCGATCATTCGGATACCTATAAATAATATCTTACATTCACAGCTTGGGAGAAAACTATTTGAATATCTGAGTTAAGAAAACATTCAACGACATTTGTGAAATAAACTACTCTGATTTGAATTCGTGTTCAATTGGGCGGGGCATCTGTAGGTCCTGAGTTAGATGGTCAGAGCGAAACTCTGTTTATACCCAGCGAACACTCTGATCGCGATCCTCCTCACCCCGACGCACGTCTTGAGGGGCATCACGACCGGCGAATTGGTGTGGCCGATGCCGCAACAACCCTCGACATTGTACCCCCAAGCGACGAGCATCCCGCTCTTCAAGATGACCACCGTGTGGCCCAAACCCAAACCGAAATCCTTGACTTCTTCATCAGCCGACAGGTTTTTGATTCTTTTAGGGAACGGCTCGTTAGGGATTTTCTCTTCTTGGCCTTGCTGCCCCAGCTTGTTGTCGCCCCAAAGGAACAGTTCGCCGGTCACCAGCTTCAACCCTGAATGCCGCCATCCACACTTGATGACAGCACCTTTTTTTATACTCACTGCAATCTGTACTTCTACTGGAACAACTACGTGTTCACCTGTTGTGGTTGGGTTGTCTCCACATTGTCCGTCTCTATTCCATCCCCAAGCGTACACTTTCAGTTCGTTACGGCTCTTCACCAGAGCCAAGCTGTGATGTTGCCCGACGGCAATCTGCCTGACGTTTTTGAGCGTTTCAATTTCTTTCGGCCCGTAATCGTATATTCCGTAAGGGCGACCCAATTGCCGGTTTTTGAAATCCCCGCACGTCAAAACCCGCCCTTGCTTAGTTAGTATGACGGAGTGCCTCTGTCCAGCGCCGACCTGAACGACTGGGGATTCTGGACTTCCGTGCATCTCCACTGGGACGCGAGCGCTAAACATAACCGCCGGGTCTTTTCCCAACTGCCCGTAAGCGTTCGCTCCCCACCCCAACGCAATACCATTTTTAGTTACAGCGTAACACGTGTCCCAAAACACGGACAACTCTTCAATTACGTAGTCTTCAAGGTTATCCAACTTATAAAACTTGTGGTTCAGAAATTCCCCTCCAGCCACCTGCCTAATGTTGTTCAGGCCATTTCCATATACTTCACCCGAATCCGTCAGTATAAACGTGTTTCCTGCCCCTGTAACAATCTGCTTCACACACATAGCCAGCAGTCCAGCGTCTTCGATTGGAATTGTTTTAGGCAGTAGACACGGTTTGATATTTCTGGGCCTCCCAAGTTGTCCATAGTCATTGAGTCCCCAAGAGTAAACAAACTTTGGATAAAACACTCTTTTGAATTCACCATCATCAACTTTAGCTTCTGCTACAGGATTATCTACACCCTCCGGAATAGGCTTCTTCTCAGCTTGCATAGCGAATGTGTCAGTCATTCTCTCTTGAAACTCACTTTTTTCAACCTCAGTCTCATTGCTGCATGCAAACAGTTGTGATAGCTATGATACACCCATGGTGTCAACCTACAACCCAAATCCAGAAAATATGGACTAACGTCATCTCTGGGTGGAAGAAGAATAAAATATTTTTCGAGTTTATGTCGTCCACCATCAGCCTGTTACGAAAGATTAAAAATTTAATTTTTGCTTTGAAATATGTACTTGATTGTGAATTTTAATAGTTTAATTGAGTATCAAAATGAAGAGCATGTGATTCACATTAATAATACTTTTTTTCGTTTTCTAGGAGTGAAACCTGAGAGTTTGGAACAGTGGATCAATCAGGTTTGTCCCATATATACATAAGAGCACTTAAACTGATGAAAGTATGAATTTGAAAAAAAAAAGTGGAAGTTTTCTGCAGTAAATTCGAAAAATTGTGATTTATTTGCCACAATGCCCACCTTTTTTTTTTTTTTTTTTTTTTTTTTTTTTAGCTGCTTTTCGACTTAAATCAAGTCAGATCGAGAAACGGATAGTACGACGTCAATCAGCGTCTAAAATTAATGAAATTTCATGTGCCACACTTGGGGTTACCTACGCAAAATCTGAATTTTGGCCCAATGGCGTGGGTTGTGTGCGACCGAAAAAATCGGTTGAGGGGTCAAATTTTCATGAAATGTTACGTAGAATCCAAATCTAAAATAAAAAAGAGGGTTCCCATAATATGGGAACTGAGCCAAATTGGCCCAGTGCACAAGAACTTCGTTTTATCATATTATGATAAAACGAAGTTCTTGTGCATTGGGCCAATTTGGCTCAGTCGGAAAAATTGAAAATAACGCAGTTGAATGCAGGATGAAAAAATAGGAAACACGGGTTTTTCGGTTTTGTCAAAATCCCTCACAATAAAGAATTGAAATTCATATCCACTTGTTAAGGACTACCCTGTAGAGAGTCTGACACACACATAAATCGTCGCTTAAGAGGCAGCACCACGTATCTAACTTTTGCCAACTTTTCAGGAGGATGAAAAAATTTGTTTTCGTCTAACATATTGGCACTTCTTCAGAGCTGAAAATATCGCCCTAATACCCAGTACATTTCTCGGCATTTTTCATGGCATGTTCTTTCCAGTGCAGTGCAGTATCCAGCGTCTTACCCAAGTATTTTGCTGAATTCGTAAGGGGTTTTGTCTATATACAGTATATTGTATATATTCTTGGTAGTACGTACAGGAGTTGAGGAGCATCGCCGTTGGTGTGGCCCCAGTAATCTGCAAACGACTTTGATTAGCTGCAATAATTCAAACACGATTGCATTTCACATTCCAAATACACCAAGTGACTCCACACTCCTTCGCGAATCACGCAATGAGAAGAAAAATTATTTTCGTAGGCTATGAATATTTTGCGAGGAAGTATATAAATAAAGGCAGTGGAATCCGTTCGGGGTCATATTTTATGAGACGGTTTTGAACGTTTGAATTCACAAAAGAGAATAAACTGAAAGACTCCCTTGCATGACAATACGCCATCGTCAGTTACCGTAACGATTTCCCATTTTTTTCTTCTCTCCCGTATCGCCCGGGAAAGAAAACAAACTCTGGAACGCCGAAGGAATTCCCAATTTTCCATTTCTAACCCTCTTCCTCCACCGCTTCCTCCCCTGACCCATACAATGAGGTTCAGAAGCACGGCGAGCCCGTTTGAGATGCACGCCATGTAGGAAGATGAAGTCTGGGGTATAGCAAGGATCTACTGTAGGGCCTCTACTTCTTTTCGTGCGTTTTCTTCGGGGTCCTCTTTTTTTTCCCTCTATTTATCCCCTTCAACCGAGCCCCAGTGAAATATTATTACCATTTATCAAATACTATCACAAGGCCGGGTTTTATTGTCAAGTTTCCGAACACATGTCCGGCGTTTTTTTTGAGGTTCAGATAAGCAGGTCATCGGGAAGATGCATTTTACATGAGTGTTCTCCCTCTCTGTGCGCTTTTTTCCGCTCTCACCGTCACCACTGAGTTTTTTCTCCCATGATCGGTTTTCTCTTTCTTTTTTTCACTCGCTCAACTTATTCATTGAACTCCCACGAACTGAATCCCATTTTCACCGTCAAACGTGGGGTCTTCGACAGCTGAAATAGCGTTTGATGTCGATCAGATCGAAAGCTTAATAAAACAACGGAGTGAAATGAATTAATTCCCAATGAAAAGACTTGTAGCTCCGATCTGCGTGTTTTCATATCCCGAATTCCGAATCCTTCTTTTTGTACATATTATTTTAGAACTACAAGCTATGGTCGCCCACGCGAATAGGTAACGACAAATTACTGGCGAGTTTTTGTCAAAACAAACCTACAGCAGTGGGTTTAGAAACCGCCCACTTTTTAAAAAGGTGATTGCATATAAATGCTGGATGTTGGCTAAATGGATGTCAGCGTATGTAATAAATATACCAAAACTTCTGTTCTTCTGTTTGAGGGGGAAAGGGTAACGTCCGTTCTCATCCTCAAAATCAAAAACGACGCAACCTCTCTTACACGTAACATACGTGACGTATTTCACGTATGGCTATCATTTCCACCATTTAGAATTCCACAATTGTGATGCAGGTCTTTGTTTACTATTTCGAGTTAAGGACCGCCCTGTATAGAATTGAGAAAAAAAGTTCAAGTTCGCACAATAAATCAGTTTCGGCAGTAGAAACGCAGAGTTTGTAGATGGGCGGAATCGGAACACTCTAAGGGTGGGTTTTGGGGAGTTTTAGGGGGGCTAAATTACCCATAAATTCCCAAAATGAAACAGACTGGCGAGTGACATCTCATTTTATAGTTTTTTCAACGACGAACACGATGGTGAAGGTGGGTGAGAAAGACGAATACGGGCAGATGTGGGTGGTTGATGAGGTGATGAGTTGCGAGAGGGGAGGGGGGAGGTGTTTGATGAGGGGGAGGTGTTTGATGAGGGGGAGGTGTTTGATGAGGGGAGGCGGGAGTTGTCTCCCTTAAGCTCTCCCTCCCCACCCCTCGCCTCTACTGTTTAAATTTAAATTGTGGTTTAATGTGAATGTAGAAGTGGGTGAGAAAGAGGAATACGGGCAGATGTGGGTGGTTGATGAGGTGATGAGATGCGAGAGGGGAGGGGGGAGGTGTTTGATGAGGGGGAGGTGTTTGATGAGGGGAGGCGGGAGTTGTCTCCCTTAAGCTCTCCCTCCCCACCCCTCGCCACAACTGTTTAAATTTAAATTGTGGTTTAATGTGAATGTAGAAGTGGGTATTAACACACCGATACTGGTATAAAAAAAAGCACCGTTTATATCTGAATGTCTAATAGATAAAGCTAACTATTTACAAAATATTTATACAGCTCCGAAAATGCCCATATTTCAAGCCCCTTATAATATACAAACATGTAAACCCCATATAAATGTTACATTATCACGATCCCACAATGCCTTACAGTTTACCCAAAAAATCAACGAAAAATGGCCAAATAGCCAACGAGTGTTTACCGACGGCTCCCTCATAGAAGGTAATGTAGGATGCGCAATATATGACGAGACAAACGATGTACGAATACTTTACAAATTAAACGAATGTTCCTCCATATATACAGCAGAGCTGATGCCAATAATGAAGGCGTTGCAATATGTAAAATCCACAGCTCCTGTAAATGATCAGACGCTCATCTTTACCGACTCGCTTAGCTCCCTTGACAAGCTACGAAATTTAAGAAAAAAGGGATATGTAAACCATCTCCTGGTTGACATACTAAAAGAGTTACGTTGCATACAAAGTTTAGGGAAGAGGGTAACTCTTATGTGGGTGAAATCTCACATAGGAGTAAGCGGAAATGAAATTGCTGACAGGTTGGCAAAAACTGCTGCTTTAGAAGGTATCGCATGTTCCATCAAAAGTCCTTACACTGATCTAAGGAGACAATTTCGCTCGGAAACTGTAAAATTATGGCAACAGTATCATAGCACCTATCCAAGTGGAATATTTTATAAAACCCTATTCCCTACAATACCTGTCAAAGCTTGGCATAACTTAAGTTTAGAACAAGGAGTCACAAAAAAGTTTTACAAAACAATTGGAAGGTTGAGGTGCAACAAAGGAATTTGTAAAGTATACTTAAATATGATAAAACCTCAAACTCATGTATTTACGTGTGATCAGTGCGGAGCTACTGAAACATTGGAGCACATAGTAATGGAATGTCATGCTTATGAGAGACAAAGAGAGGAAATGTTCAGTGAAATCATAAGGAGCAGAAAAATAGAATTACCATTTAATTATATAACTTTAATTGCGTTAGCTGACATAGAAGTATATTTAATTATTTTCAAATTCTTCGAAAAAATAGGACATAATGTATAAAGAGAGTAAAAATTAAGTAATATGTATGTATTTAAAAATGTACTTGTAACATAAACAATTAGTAAGTTAGTTTGTACATATGAATTATGGCTGTAAACATTTTTCTAATGCCAATAAAAATTAAAAAAAAAAAAAAATAAAATAAAAAGTGGGTGAGAAAGAGGAATACGGGCAGATGTGGGTGGTTGATGAGGTGATGAGATGCAAGAGGGAGGGAGGTGTTAGATGAGGGGGAGGTGTTTGATAAGGGGGAGGCGGGAGTTGTCTCCCTTAAGCTCTCCCTCCCCACCCCTCGCCACAACTGTTTAAATTTAAATTGTGGTTTAATGTGAATGTAGAAGTGGATGAGAAAGAGGAATACGGGCAGATGTGGGTGGTTGATGAGGTGATGAGATGCAAGAGGGGGGGAGGTGTTAGATGAGGGGGGGGGGTGTTTGATGAGGGGGAGGCGGGAGTTGTCTCCCTTAAGCTCTCCCGCTCCACCCCTCGCCGCAACTGCTTAAATTTAAATTGTGGGTGAATGTGAATGTGGAAGTGGGTGAGAAAGAGGAAAGGGATTTTAGGGGAGTTTTAGGAGGGTGCGAATTACCCATCAATTCCAAAATTGAAACACTCTGAGAAGTGACACCTCATTTTAACCCTTTTTTTGCGCTGCACACGATGGTGAAATCAGAATTGCGATATCTTATTCCGTTCTCAAATGTTTCTGAATTTTACGGTTCCAAAAACTTACGAGGTATCACTTGTAGGCTGTCGCTATGTTCGCCTGCCCTACCGTTCATAAGGAGGGCGAAATGCTCATGTCGTGTGAATTTTTTGTCTCTGGGCCATTTTTGTTTCTACTATTAATAAAAACGTTAGTCTTCTTCATCATAAGATGCGCGCTTGTCGACAAAAAAGAAAACTGTCGCTCAGATAATGAAAAGTTATGGAACCCTTTCATCGTATTCCCCAACAGAAGATTACCGACGCGTTTAATGCGTCGTCGATACCGCTCACAATCGGGAGGAAAGGGCGACACCTTCGGTTGATTTATGGCGAACGGGGAAATCAAATTATTTTCCGCCCGCGAAGTAACGTACGTGACGAATGATCAACGAAGGAAGAAAAAAAAATGGGGAATATCGATCAGGAGGCACCGCATTGTTGAAGGTGAACACGAAGAAGAATACGGTAGGCAGGTTAAAGACGGCTCGGAGGGGCGTAAGTTTGTTAAATTAACGTTTTCTCCGAGGAGAGCTACCCCCCCCCCCTCTCCCACTTCTCGTTTTATCAAGGAATATCGTGAAAACGATAAGTGGAGAGCTGCCCCACTCTACCGCGGCAATTTTCTAAACACAGTGTAATACCTCCACCGCGATATTAAACTCAGGACACATTCTTGACGCCCCCTCGCTGTAATAGTATTGTCTGACGTGAAAAATGCAAATTGTTTTTCCCCGAACCCTTTTCCGCCCATTTTTGTTTTTCACCCCGTGTTTATTGTTTTTCTTGTTATTTTTTCGTTACACAACACACTTTTTTTTCGCTCGCCTTTCTGTTTTTACGCGCCTCCTTTCATTTTTTCCCCCTCCATTGTTTCGGTTCGGTATGACAGGAGGTTGTCAGAAGTCGACTTCTAAAAGGGGTCTTTGTGGGCGGCTTCGTGGACAATCAGAGGTATTTCGTTTTTTTTTGTACACCGCTTAACTTTCTTTAATTATTTACTCGAAACACGACCGTTAACACGAGTGTTCTTTTATTCATAATCAGCCTGAATGTTTCGTTTAGTACTTCAGTTGGTTGAATGGAGAGAAACAGACTGCGGCTAGAAGCTTGAAATGTACCTCTTACAAATATAGCCCACTCACACCTACCTAAATGTCAAATCGCCCTGATTTTAAGTTTTTCCAGATAAAAATCACCCTGCTTTTCTAATATACACCCACGACTGTAGCCATTTCGGAGCTTTCAAAGGGCAAAATGTGGCCAAACACTCATATTTCCTCCTGTTAATGTGGCCAACCACAAAAACATAATTTTCCAAAAATCGACCGATCCTCGCCGCATGTTTGTTGCAACATTTATGAGATTTAAACAAGTATGAGATTTCAAGGTTAGATAATATTTTTTTATTTTTTCTCGGGTAATTAAAGGCATATTATGCCTTTAATTACCCGAGAAAAAATTAAAACATTTGTTTTGTAATTTTTCACGGTAATTCTAATAAATTTTGCCAAGAAATTCCAGCATTGTTCAAGCTGTTCTGATTGAGCTCCGGTATTTTTACATTTTATGTCTTTGCTTTGGCACATTAAAATAAAACAAGATGAAACACCTCCCCCCCTTTCGCATCTCATCACCTCATCAACCACCCACATCTGCTCGCTTTTCTCTCTCTCACCCACTTCCACATTCACATTCACCCACAATTTAAATTTAAGCAGTTATGGCGGGGGGTGGAGAGGGAGAGCATAAGGGAGACAACTCCTGCCATCCCCTCATCAAACACCTCCCTCCCCCCTCTCGCATCTCATCACCTCATCAACCAACCACATTTGCCCGTATTCATCTTTCCACCCACTTCTCATTTTAAAAATTTTGGACCGAAAACAATCGCTTACAAATAACTTCCTTTTATTCGAAAATTCGCTAAAAACGACCCAGAAAATCAGTAGTGCTCGAGATGGGGAATCTCAATGGAAATACGCCCGTGGATTACGAAAACTGGTAGATTGGCTGTCAAGAGGATCTGTGGCTACGAAGCTCCTCAAATCTCACTGATTGGAAGGACCTGATTGATGTTATAAATATTGTTACAGAAATATTGGTATGTTTGGTGTAAGCGTGTGACTTATAGACAGTGTTATACGGAAAACCTGGAAGGATCTGCTTCAATCCAATAGTTCGAGATGTAGAAGGACTTCAAGATATAGGGATTGATGTGGGAGAATGTTCAAAATTGACTAGGTATTTGAAAATTTAGCGTCTTCAAAATTATTTTAATTATCCACCTTTTTATTTCAAATTAAACTATATTCGAGAGAAATAGGGGAAGATTGATGAGTTGAAATTAATTGGATGTTGGAAAAAAGGATAATTTATAGTATTGAATTGAAGAAAAAACTTAAAAAATAGCACAAATAGCCAATGAAGAACCAGTTCTTATTCGGTAGACTTTTTTTTAAATGCATTTATTTTAGAAAAATTGACAATCATAATATGCTCATATTATAATGTTCTAAATTAATGTTGCTAAATACTACGTTCCCCTTTAAGAACATCTTGTGATGGGAACCGGAGCGTCTTGTAGGTAAGGTAAACAAAAAACTCTGCAAATTCTTGACACAACGGTTCATTATCTTCTTTGTACAGATCACCCTTCTGTCTAGATCACTAGGTCTGAATGTCTATATCCTAAATGTTAGATTAATTATTATTATCAATTATCACTAATTATTAACAATTTTATCAAGTACCTAGTGAAAATTATTGTAATTTATTGTTAGGTATTAATAATTCGTATTTATTATTAATAATAATTATTATTAATTATGATCAATTAATACGATATAATTCTGGGGTTTTTAATACTCGTACTACGTCGGTAATAATTTTTCTATAAAAGAAGTACCTACCAACAAACATTCGAAATTACCTTCATTTCAGTAGCACGAAACGCACCTCAGAACAACAAACTCGACATCACTTAAGCCATATGATGTTCCAAAGAGCTTGTTAGTATGAAAATGGACCTGTATTTCAACAGTTTGAGTCAAGATCGTGTTGTGAGGCACAATCTTTGAGCCGTCATTGTGAACGAACGGCTGGTCGTACAAAGCTGCGGATGGTCTTAAAAAATTCTAAGGAACAAACTCTATCTAAATATGAAATAAAAAAGATACCGTTCTATATGAATTTTTCGAGATATGAGATTTTCAAATTTTCAAAATTTGTTTTGAACCCCTTCCCCTTGACCTAGGGTTCTGAAAAGTTTCGAGGACCATTGTGGGGTTGGTCGAAACCCATAAAAAAAATTTCGTAATTTTAACTCAACGCTAACTGGGCAAAGTGGCGCGGACGGCGTACGGCGGACGGCGGACGGCGTACGGCGTACGGCGGACGGACGGATTTTTTTTATTCGATTTTCTGAATCTACGTATCTTGAAACGTAAACCAACAAATTTTGAGGGGGGGTTAAAAAAAAATTTTTCTTTGGGCGATTCCAATGGTTCATTATCGAAGATAATAAACCAAAACACATTCTCATTAGTTTTTAGGAACATAAATTCGTAGTGACATTATGGTAAACAAATTTAGGAACTCACGTAGGTACCTACTTACTACTAAGGATACATGGACAATCTTCAGGTACAACTTAATCCGTTTTATTTGCAAAAGAAAATGAGCATTTAATTTCTTCTTGCACGCGTTCAACGACATGCCTGAAGTTGCCAGTTCCTTAGGTAAGTTATTGAATGGAGTGACCCTGTTACAAAGATACAACCCCAGTGGCGCGATTATGGCATCTTAACGACAACAAAACGTCGTTAAGATAGCGACAAGTGTCGGTGTCGCTATGCAACGACGATAGGTATTCTGCAACCGCTTGATAGCGACAGCTGTCGCTTAGCTCAATTTGATAGAACTTCTCAACATATTTTTAAAATAATAAAAACATGTTTAAATAAGAGAAAATGTAAAATTCTCGCGTGAGGAGGCCTCAAATCAAAATGATTATTTATAACAGCTTTTGTATTCACAAAGTCATATGAAACGCCAAAGTAAACGCTTGCATACGAGTCTGCAACACATTGAGACATTTTCATGTTGTGTGCAAACAAACTTCGTATCAAGTCATGCGCATATCATAATTCGAATTTAGAGTTCCCTCAAGAGTTTGTATACCGAGTATCAGCTTTCTAGGATGATCAGGGCCGAAACTGGGAAGTAATATCAAACTGTAAAGTACCTACCTAATTCCAATAACGAACAACTTCACTTCTGATGATCATAATCATCATTGTGGCGACTTGGGACAATTTTCGTGACGATTTTTTTGTTATGTGCCATATGAAAGACATGAAAATGTCAAAAATTTGTGGAATATAAATTGATGGAAATTATACCTATGCTGAATCAAATCCTAATACTTGATAGTCGACTACGACTCTGTAGTCAGTGAGCTAAGCGACAGCTGTCGCTATCATGCGGTTGCAGAATACCATAGCGACATCGGCACTTGTCGCTATCTTAACGACGTTCTATTGTCGTTATGATGCCTTAACGAGTCTCAGTTATGATGCCCCTGAGCCGCTGTAGCTATAACCGCTATAGTCTTTAGCGTAATCCTATAGGATATATCTCCACTTCTCGTCCCACCACTGAATCTCTCAATTTTCCCCTTCAGAAACCTTTGTTATGCATAAGTATATTATTGTTGTTTGTTCTGCCAGCCGTGATAGATCCAGTACACCGAAATCCTCGAACAGTTTGACGGTGGGATATCTTGCCTTTTATCTTAGAGGAATTTTGATTAAATGTATCCCGACATTGAATCCTGAACGGCCAGAACATGCTGAATTCCGTAAGCATGAACCCTCACGAAACCTCCTACTCAACCGAAATGGGATTAGGTTGTGACCTGAAATGGACTCCCATTCCGTGGAGCACTCAAGCAGCAGCGTCGGAAACCCAAGGAGGATCATCAGCCCTTATCGCCGGCGTTTCACCACCGCTATGGGCCCTCAGCCCCGTGTTTGCTTTCTTCAGAGTCGTTGAGGTTTATTAAGCCGTTGTAACGGGCACGGCGCGGTAAAAAGAGACGCCTGAAGGGGCGTGAGATGATGGTCCGTGATTTGTACTGTTTCGCCTCTTTAAGGGGCTACGACGCAAACCGGGAACGGGGGCTCCAGATAACGTGGATCGCTTGTGGCACAACAGGTGGTGCGGGCTCGGAATGGAGATTTCCACCCGTGCAGCATGACCGAGTTTTTTGAAGCGAAATACAAACTAGTTGGCAGTTGGACCACTGCCGAACGTCTGTTTCTTTTAAATGCAAACTAAACCAGCACAACCGCACATATGTGCTCCCAGTAGTGGATCTGAGGGGGGGGGGGGGCTAAGGGGGCTATATTGTCACACTCCGATTGATGCTCAAATTTTATGGCCTATTGTTGGCGATAGGGTTTGATGTTGTAGCAGTACAGCACATTGAAAATCGAGTAGCGTCAGTTTTTGCAAGAATTCGTAAAAATCGCCATTTTTTGATCTATCGTAAAACATTTTCCATTCACGTTTTTTTTTTTTTCAATCGACGCGGAATTTCATCATCTTTAGTTTTGCGTATAGTGACTTTTGGCGTAAGATTGTAACTTGTAGAGTTAGGTATAAGTTAAAAACCCGAAGAAAGTCCGAAAATATCGAGGTTTGTGGACTACCAAAAGCTTTGCCGTTCGAATTTTTATGTGCAAACCCTGAATTCATGTGATTGGGTCCCAAATAGACCAATTAAAACGATAAAATCTCATACACCACCTTTTGCAAGACACCTCAAAATACTGGACTATACATAGAGCTGATGAACCGTGAAGAACGTTTGAAGTAACAACCACGTTTCTTCATCTTCTGAGTGTTCCAGTTTGGGAACGGAAAAAGATATCGCAATTCTGACTTCACCATCCTGTTCAGCGTTAAAACATCTATAAACCAAGGTATTAGGCACCTACTAGAAAAAGGAGACAAAATGTTTTATAAATTCAGTAAAATGAAGGCATTTTTAATAAAACCAGTTATTTCTTCGGAAATTCGCTCTTATAGCCATGCATGACTGTGGATTTTTTTTACCATGGTGTGTGTCATGAAAATGGTTAAATTCTGCCATTTTTTACCCTTAAATTCCAAAATAGTTTCGGGGGGGGGGGGGGGGGGGGGCACCCGATCCCCCCTATCTCAGACCTACAGGTCCAGACCCCCCCTCCCCTATCTTAGACCTACAGGTCCAGCCCCCCCCTCCCTCATCACAGACCTACCTAAAGGCCAGTTTTGGGCAAAATTCCTGCCAGCCAATTTCAGATTCCAGTTCAGCGAACCAAAAAACATGGAGGGTGAAAAAATCAAAACTGGATCCAAACGTTCCTGTGAGCCCCAAATTCAGAGCTAATACGATGAAGCCACTGGTTCAGCGTCGACTCGTAAAAAGTGAAATGTGACGGCGTCCGTCTAAATGAAAACGCCGAATTCCGTTTGGTTCACCGGGCCCAGCTTATCGCCAATTACATTTTTATCGTCGGTCCCCGCCGACCGAGGGACCCTCCCCCTTTTCCACTACATCCGTCCGTCACGTGAACATTGTAAAACCGGAAAAACCGACCAACACACCGAATCCCGAGCTTTTTCTCCCTTTCATAGAGAAGAGATGCGGTCGTGGTTGCCATGCAAGTTAGGCAGAAACCGACACACATTCAACCCCTTCAACCATAACTCGGCCGAACATCCCCCCCCCCGTCCATCCACCATCCACACTAACCCTCGGTGCTAAATGAATTAGAGAAGAACGGGATTTTTTTCCATTGTGTCGTTTCATTGTTTCCACCATTTTGTGTGTGTGTGCAATTTTTCGTTTTTTTTCACCCCCCTCTCTCCTACAATTCCTCGCATTTATTTCTTTTTTCACCCCTAACCCCCACCCCCCCACCACCAGGCGCAGCGCCGTCCTTTCACGCGATATGATCTCCCCACAGCACGATATGTACCGTCATCCTCCGCTCTCACCACCGTCCAGGCCCGTGATTTTGTCTTTTTTTTTTCTCTCTCCCTTTCTCCCCTCTTTTCCCCGAAGAAATACGAGTTCCAATACTGTTAGCCAATACAAAAGATACGAAGATAACGCACCCCACCGTTTATAATTGAAATCACTTAGATAATTGAAAATTTGATGAAGCACGCCCGGACCTGTACTCACAAACTGCACTTGAAACATATTGTTGAGTAATGAGCATAACAAAGACGTCCCACACATATCACTCATCATGCACATAATATTATCACTCTCAACTATCAATAAATTCGATCATCAAATACATGTTCCATAATTTGAGTAGTAGCGAGGGGCAATTCAACAATAGGATTTTCAATAACATTTTACCCACACAATATTTTCTATTCTAAACTCACAATCCCATAATAGTGTACTAAATTTTTTTGCCTTTATTTACTCAACAATTGAAGTTAGGAAAACTCAGAAACAATAACAGAAAATAGTTTGAAAAAACTAAATTGTTTTCATAATTCTTTCTACGAAATAATTTTGGTCCTCCAACCTACTTTTTTGTCCAATATCGAAACCCAACCCAAATTACGTATTTATAGTGATTTGTAAAATAAAAAAAAACGTTGAAATTTTGAAACGTTATGGAGTGCAGATGTAGACTATCTGCATCTTTGATACAGGAGCTTCAGCCACTTGGTGATCATCAGGAGAGTTTGGAGCTTCCCGTTGTCTCCCTGGGTGGATTAGTCCCTTGGAAATCAGATTATCAGATCTGCAACCCTGCCTCTTGTAGACAGATTATGTCTACAAGAGGCAGGGTTGCAGATCCAAATGTTGGATGGTAATAAACATTAAATGTTTATTTTATTGTCTGTAGTAGTGGATGTTCGGCAAACAATTGAAGTTAACATCCAATGATGACGGTGATCTTTTAAAGATGTGCCTCTTCCTTTGCCGGGCTTACGCACAAGTCCGGTTCCTCTACATTTCTTGAGAAGCCATGGAGTGCAGATGTTGACTATCTGCAAGGTCTGAACTACGGATGCAACATCGGAACCAAATAATCGATTATAACATCAAATGATTAACCGTAGGCTAATAATAGATGTGACCGATTAATCGGTATTACATAATCGATTAATCAAACAATTCGATTAATCGAAAGCAAATATTTGATTTTAAGTACTTATTTTATTTTATAACTGTCCGATGGTTTTCTTCGTTTATAGGTGACGACCTATTGTTAAATTACAAGGCTAATTAAGATAAAGGAATGCCAAAACGAATAAAATTGCATATAATGTAAATTGCATATTTTATTATAAATTGAGGGAACCATAAATTGAACCGATAAAAAATCGATATTAAAAAATTAGTGTTTTGGGACATCTTGTAAAAATAAAAGTGTTGAGAGGATATCACCTTTCAAGTGGTTCTGCTCTTGGGTCAGCGTCAGTCCCGCTTCTGAGAATAGTCTCAATATAAAATAATTTTTTAACTCCCCCTCTACAAATCACCCTTCTGTCTAGATCACTAAAAGATAGATTAATTAGTATCATAAATTATCATTAATTGTTAATTATTATTATAAAGAGGTGTAAATTATTATTAGTTACATAATAATAACTTTTATGAATTATTATTATTATGAATTATGAATTACCTATATGAATATCTGAAAATAATGACTTGATACCTGAAAACCATGTGCTGTTCGATACAGCTGGGCCAGTATGAACAAAGACCTGAAAGACTGCCTAACGATTCACCCGCATGTTAACGAATATTGATCTGCTCTAACTTACTTTATCAATTCAATAAAGTAAGTTGGAGCAGATCAATATTCGTTAACATGTGGGTGAATCGTTAGGCAGTCTGTCAGGTCTTTGTATATACTGGCCCAGCTGATTCAAACAGCACATCGTTTTCAGATATCAAGTCATTATTTTCAGATATTGTAATTCATAATAATAATAATTCATAAAAGTTATTAATAGGTAGGTACTTCCTAAAAATCACTTAGGCTCCACGGAAAAAGTGATAAGAATAACCTTAATCACCCAGCTTAAAAAATGTATTACGCGTACAAGCAAAAATACCCAAGTCCAGCTGATGGGCGTAGGTATTTCTGTTGTTTTTGAGTAAACCAATTTGTTCAAGGAGCCTTAAAATCGCTTGAAGGGGAACTTGGTGATTTTTTCCAGTGAATAATACGAGAAGATTGAAAACTGTCCTCTGGGTACTGTTATCTCATTAAAAAAGAAAAAAAAATTGGACTTGGGTAGTTTTCCTACTAACCCCCACGGTTTATTGTTGGTATTGGTAGGTGTTTTAGGGTGTGGATTCTGTCAACATGGAAGTGAGAAACGCAAGAGGTCATTAGGCTGAGAAGTTGCTCTCAAGGAAAATATGCGCGGGGGACGGAACTGAGTGGGAGCGGCGGCGGCGGAGGGTGTTGACTCCAAACTACGTCTAATGAGCTTGTAACTTGTAAGTTTCAAGTGGATTGGAAGTGATGTTGACCCCTCTCCCCCCCTCCATCACCCCCCCCCATCACAACATCTTCTGTATCTCATCGTGTACCTCTCCCCCCCACTCTGTCACCCGCTTCACCACCGTCATATCCAACCGTCGTTGAAGGGCGGCGACGAGTAATTGAGACGACAAACAATACGGCACCGTCTCCAACGTGGTGATGGAGGGAGGGGGAAAACCCCGGTCCTGTGGTGGAGGGGAGGGGGAGGGGAGGATCTGAGTTCAGAAGGGTGTAAGTGTAAGTGTAAGAGGAGAGTGAAGTGTGAGAAGGGGAGGTGGTGCTTGAGTGCACTCCTCCATTGTCGACTCCCTTTTCCTTCCTAATTACAGTAATACACCTCCTCCCCAGGTGTGTGTCTCTCATGGGCTCATTCTCCCGAGGCGAACCTCAAATCAGAGCAGGTGAACCCCCCCTCCTCACCCCTTCTCCACCCCACCACCTCTCCTTCACCAGACACTGGGAAATCTTCTTCAGAGCGAATTTTCAACTGCGATTTTCTCAACATGTTCACAAAGTAGGATTCGGAATTTTCCACCACACAAATCCCTCTACAAAACACTCTAAAATCCTTGACCAAATTTTATCTGACACTAACTGACCCGGCGAACTTCACACCGTCTAACATACAATGAATGAGCTGTGAGGAAGCATTGGAATTTGCCATGTCACTCTGTTATCAGTCTTGTGTTGTTGGTATGTGAGTGTAATGGTATAGTGAGCTAGAAGAAATGTATTTGTTCTCATCTAAAAGAAATGTTTTTGAATGGATTAGAATATTGGTTTGGCTTTGCTGGGGGCTTGGTCTGGATTTATTGGATAATAATATTGTTCGGTGAATTCGGATTGCGTTTCTGGTGGATTCAGGTTGTATAATATAGCAATTGAGCACCATATACAACCGAACATTACACAACTGAACACAAAAATATAATAATTATACAAATTATAATAATTATAATAATTATACAAATTATTTGTATATAAAATTGAACACAATAATATAGTCCACAATAACAGTATAGTACAATACTGTTATTGTGGATTATATTATTGTAAGGAGTGATGTTCGGAGTATCGAGGGTTGGTCCAAATAAAACAATTTTTCTAGGCCGACGTTTCGCAATAAATGTATTGCATCTTCAGGGCTACAAACAGAGGAGGAATACACAGGTGGAATGAACATTGGTATAGAAACACGGCTTGCTTGCACACCTTACTAATATATATTACTTATTTCTTATATTACTTACTATTGACTATTATCTACTTATCAAAATTATGTGGTTGTTCCATAGTGAGAATTACCTTGGGAAAGTTGTGGGAGCTGTTTAGAGTGTAATGACATGCCCTGGGAACATTTCTCGAACAACCTGCATTGTGTTTCGAGCGGTATGTGCTGTGGCTCCATCTTGTTGAAAGTAAACACGTTGTGGAGGATACCGTCTTCTTAATCTTTACAGTTCTTTCAAGAAGGTATTCAACATAAGGATGTAGCGATCTGAATTGACTGTTACAGTGTTCCCACCTTCCTCAAAAAAATACGGACCAATAACGCCAACTCTTGAAACAGCACACCAAACTGTTACTTTTGGTGAGTGCAAAGGCCGTTCATGAAGAGCCTGAGGGTTAACTGCAGCCCAGTAACGACAATTTTGTCGATTGACGAAGCCATTTAAGTGGAAATGAGCTTCATCGCTTGACGAAGACTTGTTGCAGAGAGTGCATCAGAACTTTCTTAGCCGTCTTGCATCTTGTTTTGAACAAGATGGTCGGCATATGAACGATGTGATTTACCACACTTAAAATTGCATAATTTAAGCTACTTTTTGGTGTAAATAAAATGCTTGTAACACAAAAATTGAATGCGTACTGCTCATTTCAAAAACGTTCGGTTCCCGTGGCCCACCCTGTATATGGTGCTCAATTGTATTCAAATTATGTTGTCAATAATATTCAATATTGCATCATGATGTAGCTTGAGTGTGGTGTCCTCCGGCTGGCGGTTGCTACAACCATAACTGTATGGGCGGATGGATTGTTTAAAAAAATAAGAAAGAAATAAAAACGCTTTTTCTATCTATCTATCTATCTAACAGTCGATGAATGCGGAGTTTACCAGTTGCGCCCCAAACCCAAGAAATGTACCAGTTGCGCCATGTTTGGTCTGGGAGGATTTTTTGCTGTTTGGATCCGGCGAACCAGTTACAGTGACTAGTACCAGTAGACCTACCAGTATAACTCACAATTTTGGTGTTTTTTTTTGTCAGTCCGTAAATGGCTACACTTAACCATTTGGTGCTGGTTTGAGAAGCTCTAGAGGCAAATTGTATTGGGTGAGCTGTGCAAAATTAGTCGAGACTGTAGAAATGACCCTTTTTTTCTTCTTTTTATACTGTCCGGAGGTTCTTCCGTGCGAAAAAGATAGAAAATAAAAGGGCGGCTCCCGCCTCTGAAATATTTGGGTTAAGGAAAATCGAAGGCAGCGGGACTCCGTTTCGGTGCCTCATGCATATTTAGGGCGTTGCCCTCGAAGTGGCAGACAAAAAAAAAAAGTGGGGGGTGAAAAAAATCGGAAACACATTCATTTGAAGGGGAAAAGCAGGATAAAGGAATACAGTCGAGGGCGAAGTAGAAGGACCTGCCACGAGGACCTGCCGAAAGTGAAGAGGAAGACGGGGGTCGTATATTAGGGCGAAATGTACAAGTGGCGCACATGGTACCTATCGGTAAGAAACGGCGTTTCTAGAGCGGTTTCACCTTCAGGATCCCCCTTTTTGGGCCTTTTTTTCGTTCTCTTCCTTTCACCTTCCGCAGCTTAATAACCTCGTCGTGTATTTGAATAAACGCTTTTCCCCGCCTTCAATTTTTCCCTTTTGAATACAAAAACAACCCATTTCGATTCACGTACCCGCCGATCGGTGCTAAATATGCGGGCACCACTTTTCGGGTGGGAAGGGGTACAAAACAAGATTGCCCCCCAATGATTATGGAGAGGTGATTTCACTATGGATAACGGCAAGGGTTCGTATCGCCCCCCCCCCCCCCCCCACTACTCCACACCGCCATTCATATCGGAAGCGTTACCGTTAAGGGGAAATTTAAATTTCCAACCAATACGGTTTGTTTAAACCACGAGCCTTGAATTGAACATCTATGCTAATAGGTGGTAAGAGTCGACTTGTACTTGGACGGACGGTTATGGGAGATTCGTATTGGGGGGTGGCTATCAGATATTCTGTTCGGTCGTGTTGTATTTCGCTTGATCCAATAACCTTCGGATGTTCGAAATCGTGTGCGAATATTCAACTTTGACCGAACCCGCCGCCGAGCGCCGTCGTTAATTCGAACCGCCGTTTGGGTAAACGTTTGGGAACATTGCTAATTAAAACACATCAATTGAAACTCGTGAACCTTCCACTTGGTCATGCGCACTCGAACACCCGAATTAATCGTGTCGCTCTGAACTTTCACTTACTGGATGTCGTTGTTATTGATAAGGAACATACGCCTCGATGAACGTGGCAACACAAATAAACACAGAAATACGGTGTAACAAGAACTTCGACAACCACAAATAACTGGTTATACAATAATTGAAGTAACATTAATTATTAATGTTACTTCAACTTTGTACCGTAACTAATAAAGAAAAATTGGAAAAAAAACCAGGGGAAGCGCCACATCCTGCGCTTCCCCACAAGAAACGAAGAATGTAGGTAGAAGTTGAATGATGAACAAATTTATTACGAATAAAAAAATATTTAATCACAAGTAAAACATTCAATTGAAAATTTCCTACAGCTACCTACCTACCCATGGAAGAATTAGGATCCAATTTGTACATTAGGGATGGGCGGGTTATAGGGATAAATGGAAATCGCCCGTCCCTAATTGAAAGGAAGATAGTGACGTGATGAAGAGATAGTTTGATTGTAGGGGGATGTCGTGATAGTGGTGGGAAAGGGGAAGGGATTCTATGGGGGTGATCCCTCGGTCCCTCCACACAAGGCTATCAATACCCGTACGTCTGCAGGAACCCGACGACTGTCGGTGTCATTGGGCGGCGTGAAGGGCGGTGAGGTGAGTGGGATTGAGGGGGGGAGGGGACGGTGCAGAGAGAAGGTCCTGGCGACGAGGAAGTGAACCCAAAGCCGCCCAGGATTCGCCTCGAGGCCCTGCATACAAATTCTTGCTCCCCCTCCCCGCCATCATCCTCAATCCACCCCCCTCCCACCCATCCCCACTCCATCGCAGCACCATCACATCCATATAACCAACATCCTTACCCCCGCTCTCGCTTCCTCCTCGTCCCCCCCCCCCTTCCCACCACCATCACCCGAAACCCCGCCGAGATCTACTGAATTATTTATTGTTTACTTTTTGTAACTCCCCCCCCCCACCGCCATCCTTCCCCACCCCTCCCCGCTCACGCGATCCACCATCTCCTTACATATGTTTCCCTCCCGCTCCCCTCTCATCATTCACCTCCTTATTTCCCTCTGACTAATTCACGCACCCTCATTCACAGCGGTGATGTAAATGAGTTAATTGCTTGATAAATAAAACATGCCACGCCCTCTTCTCCCCTCTTTCATCCCCCGTTCTTTATTCACCCTCTTCCTCCTCTTCTCCTTCACCTCCCCTTATTCTTCACCCTTATTTATTTTCCTCCGCCAAATTTAATAGACCTCCAAACATTCACTAGTCACGCGCGGAAATAAATTTGCGAATTTTCAAAAGGTGGCCATCCTATGAAACAAACATGCAGCATGGCTATAAGAGCTAATTTTCGAAGAAATAATTGGTTTTATGTAAAAATGTCTCCATTAAAGAACACGATGTCCATGGTGGACATCTCAAGTATCAACCACGTTTCTTCATCTTCAAAGTGCTCCAGTTCGAGAGCGAAATAAGATACAGCCATTCTAACTTAACCATCTTATTCAGCGTGTAAAAACCTTTAAAATGAGGTGTCACTTGACAGGCCGTTTCATTTTTGGAATTTATGGGTGGACCCAAGAAAAAACTCCCCAAAGCCCCCCTCAGCTTTTGGACATTTCAACCCTAAACATGACGGTGAAGTTAGAATTGCGATATCTCATTCCTTTGTCAGATTAGAGCAGACTTAACATGAAGGTCACATTTCAACAATAACAATCACGTTTCTTCATCTTCAAAGTGCTCCAGTTTGAGAACGGAATGAGATGTCGCAATTCGGATTTCACTATCGTGTTTATCATTTAAAAAACCTTTAAAATGAGGTGTCACTTGTCAGAATGTTTCATTTTCGGAATTTATGAGGAATTTTCGCCCCTCTAAAACTCCCCAAAACCCCCCCTTAGAGTGGCCCGATTCTGCCCATCTACGAACGTAGTCTTTCGATTGCCAAGACAGATTTTTTGTCTATATAATATGTCCAGAAAGTGAAAATCGCAAGATGGCAGAGTATATAATATATTATGTCAGTTGTTTTTCATTGTCATCTTCCAATTTTGACGCTACCAATCTTAGAGGAAGCACCAGAGTTCGACGAGCGGTCTGATGGGAAGATTGATTTGGTTTATTATCTTCGATATTTAATGACATTTCGTACCGGTTTGGAGATAGACTTCTCTCAAGTCCCACACAATTCAACAGTTCGATTTTACAATAATTTATTTTTTCGACTTCTTCTTTTTCAGTTGAATACTCGAGGTGCAAAGAATCCGCCCTCTAGTTATGAGTGTGTACTGGGTCAATTTAGACATCTGGAGTATTGAACAGGAAATTGGGATATCTGGACCTCTGTGAGGCTCGGAAAATCGAAATTGTCCACTCACGACCGTGAATGTCGTCACGAATATTTAAACCTCGTTTTTTCCCGGTCACCCCCGAACGTTACTGTCGTTCCAACTGATCTCGGACCACTTTAGTGTTACCAAAGATTCGGTCCTGAAAAAACCGACACTAATCCTCATAATCCACCCAGAAAAAAAGGAGGCAAAACAATGCTGAAAAGAAGGTTTTGGACTGAGGCAAAAAACCTCTACAGCCTTACTACACTCGTATAAATAAGGCAAATTTGCCCTAACTAAGGCAACCCACCTGTCAGACAACATTTCTCCCACCAAGATTTCTCAAAATCCCCTTTACTTGGAGAGGTTTTTCCAATTTTTCTTTTTTTTTCACTTTTTTTTTCTTTTCATTTCTACCTCGTTCTCACCTCAGCTTTTGTTTCCATTTTGCTTTCAACGATCTCTCATTCCTGTTCCCCGTCCACTCGCCACAAACTCGATATTGGGAAGTGTCAGAGCTCGACAGCGTTGAAAACACACACAAAAAACAAAACAAAAAATAGGTCAAATAGAGGAAGAAAAAAATCAAATTAACCCCGTTCTCATTCAACCGGCTTTGAGCCTTTTTGCCCTCTTCGTTTCTCTTGTGTAGGAATTTTTTGTCTCGTTATTCGTTAACTTTTTTGTCTCATATTTACCAACTCCGATACTTTCGCCTTTCAAACGTTACGTGGAGATCTCTACCCCCCTCCCCCCGCCACATACCGCTACGTTTCGAGAAAGAATGTGGACGTCAAAAAATGCCGCAGTCCCGCCCCTCATATCGCGAATAATCTTGTATATTGGCATAAAATAATACGTGGGGGATGCCGTCAACGGAATACCTACAAAACGGAGTTAAACGGGGAATCGGGGTTTTTAATGAAATATCTGGTTAAATCGGGCGGATACCGTGAACCGCGGGTACAATTAAGTCTCGTTCAACAGGTAAACCGGTTGCTAGGTGATGACTAAATGAATTATTGATACCGGAAAATCCGATTATAGAGCAAGAGTGACGAATCGATATTTGTGGCCGAAAACGTATTGAATCAATGGATTGAAATTCGTGTGATATCGAAAGAAAACCTTCGATACAACCATGTCATATAACATTCCAAAATGTACTCAAATGAAGTCCACGTGTAGGGCTGTCTGCTCTACCAACGGGAAGATCAGGGATGGAATGACGAGCCAATCAGTTTAGCTTCGATGGCTGATATATATTTACAGATGATCGTGCGCGTTATGAGATATCGATATGTACAGCTTAATGAATAGATGAACGATTGTAGAAAAATACAGGTTTATGTAGAGTGAATGCACTTGAACACAAGAGGGGTTACTACACTGAGGAGACTTGAGTCACTTGTAACAGAGTAGGTCGGGTACAAACAGTTATCAGTTAGATCGAAAGTGATAAATGCATTCAGTCAACCGGCATTCAGTTAACCAACGCATTCACTTTATCACTTTCGATCTAACTGATAACTGTTTGTACCCGACCTACTCTGTTACAAGTGACTCAAGTCTCCTCCATCGATGTATATACATCGATGGTCTCCTCAGTGTAGTAACCCCTCGTGTGTTCAAGTGCATTCACTCTACGTAAACCTGTATTTTTCTACAATCGTTCATCTATTCATTAAGCTGTACATATCGACATTTCATAACGCGCACGATCATCTGTAAATGTATATCAGCCATCGAAGTTAAACTGATTGGCTCGTCATTCCATCCCTGATCTTCCCGTTGGTAGAGCAGACAGCCCTACACCACGAATCATCTCCTCCTGACTTTGAGGGTCAATTTTCGTTTCTACCACTAATATGACATAAATATTACGTAGTAATTATAGTCCCCTCCCCCCCCCCTTGGCTGAAGGCTAAAGGCTGAAGAAAAAGGAACCTTTATATCGTATTATTAAGGCAGTCGAATCGTATCAATTAGAAGGGAAACGATCGTTTGTCCGTAACAAGGGTCGACAGGGGGACGACCTAGAAAACTTCCGACCCTCACAACCACCACCATCACCACCACCACCACCACAAGCCCTTTCCTTCATCTCGTGCCCTCACACCACCAGAAAAGGTAAAAATAAACGAGTTGTTGATGGAAAGGGCGGTCCGCCGACCTTCCAATTTCCTGTCGGATCTCAAACAGTTCGAGGACGATCGTTCGGGGGGGGGGGGGGGGGGTAGTTGGGGACCTTCCCGCCCCTGACCTGCCACCTGATCGCCATTTCAACGCAGCACCGTTTTTGTTTATTGAGTTTCACATTTACAAAATGGTTTTGGTTTGTATTTGGTCAACAGAAGTTTTGATTAAAAAAAATAAGTTTTGTATGCATGTTACAACGTATATCAACTTTTCTGATACTTCAGAGCGTTTTAGCGAATTTTCGAAGATAAGGAAGCTATTGTTCTCGGTCCTGAATTTATTAAGCTCGAATTTCCGAAAAAATTGTACTTATACCAAAATCCGTTCCAGACCATCCTGAATTCACTGCCAAAAGACTCCAAAAATCAAATTTATGATAATATCATACATTTGATTTTTGGTGTTTTTGGCAGTGAATTCAGGAAGGTCTGGAACGGATTTCGGTAAGTGTACAAATTTTTTGGAAATTCGAGTTTAAAAAATTTAAACATCGTAATACTCGTATGTTCATAATATAATACATAATACATATAATACATATCATAATATAATAATATTATTATGAAATGTATGCTGCCCTGTATGCTTATAACCACTCCAATTCACCACTCCAAATGCACCTTCACTCCAATTAATCTATTATAAATCGATTAATTTGCGAGTTTTTTTTCACCGTTGAATTGGTTTAAGTCATATCGATATCTCACCAAAAAATGAGTTGAAGTCAACTAACATCAAAGGTTTAAGTGAAAAACTTTGAGGCGAATTTCCGTCATGTTTTGAATTTTCCGAATGTTTTGAATTTTGAGTTGAGGCGTTTTGAGGCGGTACAATTGAATAAAAAGTTCAAATTTGCACAAAAAATCCATCCTTGCTATCGAAAGACGAAGTTCGTAGATGGGCAGAATCGGGCCACTCTAACGGGGGTTCACCTCTGATATTCGCCATAACCCATTTTTAAGATTGAACAATTGTAAATTTCAAAGTCAATTACATTTTCATTTCCAAGCAATTTTCGGACGGTTAAACAACAAGGCATTTTCATTTTTATTTGAAATATGACAACAATTAAACTCAAAATTGTCTTTTAGCGAAATTTTCGAAGAAAAGAGAGCTATTGTCCTCGTTTCAAAATTGTTAAAACTCGAATTTCTGAAAATTTGGACACTTATTTCCGTTCCAGACCATCCTGAATTCACTGCCGAAAGACACCAAAAATCATTCAGAAATCCTAAATATATGTGTCGATACGAGAGGATAACTCTCGATACAATTGAGATAAAAAGTTCAAATTTGCACACAAAATCCGTCCTGACTATCGAAAGACTAAGTTAGTAGATGGCCAGAATCGGGCCACTCTAACGAGGGGTTTCGGGGAGTTTGGGGGGGGGGGGGATTACCCATAAATTCCAAAAATGAAACAGTCTGACAAGTGACACGTCATTTTCAAGGGGTTGAAATGCCAAACACGATGGTGAAGTCAGAATTCCGATACCGTATTCCGTTCTCAAACTAGAACACTTTGAAGATGAACAAACGTGGTTGTTACTTGAGATGCTCTTCACTGTTCAGCTGCTCTAATCTGATAATGGAATTAGCTATCGCAATTCTAACTTCACCATCGTGTTCAGCGTTGGAAAATGTATCAGCTGAGGGTTTTTTTCTTACGAGAATTGGTAAGTTCTCAACAGGAATCGTCTATTATTTTCAGTGATGAACCTTTGGAATCGGACCAGACACAATTGTGTTCAACCCCCTTCAAAATTAGGCGGCTTCCTGGTAGATTTTTAAATCAATCAAATAATAATTTCAATCAACCAATCAATCAAACGTTGGATCTCCAGCCTAATTTCGGATACTGGCTGGCAGTCACTTCCCTGCTCCACATTTCAACTCTGTGCCTTCAACCCTGTAGAACCCATTCGGCCTTTTGATGAATTTTATAATAATTGGTGGATGGTATCAATAAAGAGCTGTCGGGTATTTTCTAATCACAATTGAAACTTCAATGAGATCTCCTCAGTAGTATGGAAGGGGTGGCTGTTCATAAGAGATTTTGGTTTTCACCAAAATTCTGATTAAAAATCATGAGGTGATATTTCAAGCTTTATATGACATCCCCTGTATTGAATTAATGGATAGCGAGTTTTTGAATGAATCCATATTTAAAGTTATGATTTGGGTAGGGACACTTTGTTTACTTGAGGGCCTCAAGACATACATAGAAACATCATATAGCGTAGTGAATTAATGTGACCTACTTCGCGATATGTGGGTAATCGATCAAATCGTTTACCGAATCCCCGGTGATTCCGCTCGAACGTCCGCTTGTGAGTCTCGCTTTATTAATGATTCCGACATTCCTCTCATTTCAGAGGGGCGATGGAAAACGCTGGGAACCCGACAGGGCGGAAACACAGGTTATTAATGGGGACGCCGGTGGGTGAGAACAGGTTAAACCATCGTGGGTTATCGGTTCTGGCAACGCGGTTTCCGAAATAGCAAAGGGGCGCCCTTTGGACTTCTAATTCTCACACCGCCAAGGAGGGTGGGATGTAAATTGCCGCCTAAGATACTCGTACTAATGGGAAATTGATACTTCGGGTTGGGGGTCACAAGGCGATGGGGGAACCGTTACGAAGTTAGACGTTCAACAGGCGCTCTGCGTTGGACCTGATATCTCCGGCAACATCGGTTGATTGCCGGTTTACGCGGTTCAATAATCGTTCGTTCAAACAACAACTTCCACTCGAATGTCGTCGAGTGTATTCTCTTCACGCTCTATACGACGTCGCCCACATTTCCGCCGATAAGCTCTAAGGAAATCGTACAAATGACAAATAACAATCAAACGTTAAAATATTAACGTAGGTTAAGGTTAGTTCATGCAGGGTAACGTCACCGGCAGTTGCCACCCTTAAGAACACTGATTTAAGAAAAATAAGTTTTGTGTTCATGTTACAACGTGTATTAACTTTTCTGATACTTCAGAGCGTTTTAGCGAATGCTCAAAGAAAATGTGGCCATTGTTCTCGATTCAAAATTTTTAAAACTCGAATTTTCGAAACATTTTCATAATTACCAAAAACTGTCCCAGAGTATCATGAATTCACTGCCAAAAGACCGAAAATCATATGTTTGATAATATCATATTACGATATGTGTGATTGATATGTATGTATTCTATCGAGAGTTATCGTCTGGAAAAGTTCAAGCATCAACATAAAATCCGGCCTGGCTATTGAAAGACTAGGTTCGTAGAAGGGCAGATTCGGACCACTCTAAACGGGGGCTTTGGGGAGTTTTCCGGAGGAAAAATTACCCATAAATTCCCAAAATGATACAGTCTGACAAAAAACACCTCATTTTTAAGGGGTTTTTAACGCTAAATACTAAGGTGAAATTTCGATATCAAACTGGAGCACTTTGATGATGAAGAAACGTGGTTGTTACTTGAGATGCTCTTTACGGTTCATCTGCTCTAGTCTGATAACGGAATTACCTACTTGTTATAAAACAAGTAAAATGGAAACACTTTACATAAAACCATTTATTTCTTCGAAAATCCGCTCTTATATCCATGCTGCATGAGTTTGGCTTTTTTTCTTTTCAATTTACAAGGTAACAAAAATCCCCCAACAGTAATGTTAATGATACATTTGGAAGTGGAAGATAAATGTGGAAGTCTATGAAAATGGAAAGATTAATATTAATGATTTTGAATTGGGAAATGAAAAATATATTACGTAAACGAAAATCTCATGAAGTGAAACCGGAATATGGAATGAGGTGTTTTTGAAAAATTAGGTTATTGTCTCTGAATCGCTTGGTCATGGATATGATAATATCTCTCTTCGAAAAACCTCGATCTTGGGATAAGAGATGTCTTCTTTGCTTAGTAAGCAAGCGGTTTTCCATATTTCCATCATCGCAAGGATGGTTTTTAAATCAATTTCTTTCGCTTTAATGTCTTGACGAACACTGTTACCTATATGAAGGGTACAGGGGAAGAACGGTACGATTCCAAAATTGGAAAATGTTCAGGAGAGCGAAAACTAACTTAACCATCTCATGCTACGTTGCCAAGGTGTGATTCCCTGCAAAAGAAAGAATAATAATAATTATTATTATTTATATTAATGAATAATAATGAATAATTATTACTCTACTGAACTCGGAGAAAAATTTGACAATAATCAGATCTAAGAAGATAACTGGGCTAAAAAAATTATCAACTATTCCAAACCAACATGGAATGAAATCGTTTTTCACTAGTACCGACCTACCACGTGAAACTACTCCCAGAAAGCCTCTAGAAGGCATTGAAACCTCGAAATCGACAAATAGTGGAATTATACCCTTCTTCCCCTGTACGCTTCATATATTTGAGGCCAACAGAATCAAAAGTGGATAACTCCAGACCGTACAGGAGAGACCAAAACGCGTTTGGAGCTCTCAGCTCGCTCAAAATCAGTTTCAATTTTTCGTTAAAACACGATTTCATTTTTTGGGGAGTATATTCCAACTCAACTGCCCCAATATTATTTCGCTATTAGAGATATTATAAAAAATTGAGTTTTTTAAAAATCAGGTTTTGATATGAAAATGGTCTGCATTTAATGTAGTAATGCTAGATTTAATACGATTAGAGGTGGAGTTTGGCCCTGGAAATGTCAACTCAATTTCAATTTTCAAGTTTGGTCATGAAAAATGCGATCATAATAATATTATTATCCACGGGACAGACAAGAAGAGAGAAAAAACGCCGAGGTATTTTTTACAAACTATAATCTAGTTTGCATATTAAGCAAACTAAGTGTATAAAAGTTTTTGAAAAATAGGCGTTTTTCTGTCTTCTTGTATGTCCCATGGATTCAATCGGGGGATAATCGATCACCAACGCATCCTGTAGATGTTGGTCGGTCACAGAAATTCAAGATCCTGCTTTCGTTTGCGAGTGCCCTATCCCATCACTCGTAATCCCACTGGGGTGATTTGGGCCAAATACACGTTGTACCTTGTACATAAAAGTAATTGAATTTTACTAATGACAGGAATAAAGCATTTCAACTACCTGATCTCGTGACTGTAAAGCTCTGTAATGGAAAAAATAAAATATTCACCATCAAAGCCCTTAGAGAGTGAGGGGAAACCACCACTTACCACCAACATCGTTTATTCTCGTTTATGAACAAACTTCATTGTTAGTTCAATATAGAAAATCGGCAATACAGAACATGCATTCATCCAATAGTGCAAAAAACCGACGTGTTTCAAGGGAATCTTTAAGACTTAGTAAGTTAGAGCGGGATTTACAGAACTTCCCTCTCTATGATATTTCACTGTATCATCAGGCAAGTCATGCCCTCTGTCGTATTTGTTCTTTGAAATTCACCCTCCGCTTCGTCTCTGTCAACTCTTGAAACACACCCGGTAAGCATGTTCCTACGTCAACTTGGTTTTCAGTTTGGAAGGCGAGTAAATAACTCAACAAGATACCGCAGTGATAGCAACTATTCCGCGGAAACTGTGTTGTTTCAAACTGCACATTCCGTCGTATGCTGAAAACACCGTGTATTTTGTATTGCGAAATAATACGTTCACCATTGTCTGAGGGCGTCGAAGGGTCGATTGCTCTACGAGAATGGGAAGGGCTCTCTCGGACCTATCTATAGCCGTCTGCAACACAATAGCGAGGAATTCCGATACCCTTCCCCGTAGATGTAGGTAAAATTTACCTAACAGATTGGACAAACATATTTAATATGTTTGTCCAATCTGTTATGTGACCGCTTTCTCCTTTAGCGGCGAATGCCGTATGAACGTGTAGATGAAACGTTACAATGTCTCGTGAATAATGTATTGTATTGTATTGTATTCCTTTATTGGCAAAATAATTAATTATATAACTCAATCGGTATCATTTTCACAACTTATTGCCCACCGAAGAATAAGTTCAAGGGAACTTGTGCTCTTCGGAGGAGTTCATCTATCAATATTATAACAACAGCACACAGGTGATGCAATAACCTAAGACATAAACGTTAATTAACAAAAACAAAAATTTATCATAGTAACAATGTAAAGAACAAGACAATACGAAAATTACATAATTAATTTATAAACAAGAAAACATTACGAGGACTTAACAATGCAGAATTATAAACAGCTATTTAATAGTTTTTTAAAATTTGACAGGCTGGAAAACGAAAAAATATTTATTTCTTTTTGGTATAGAGTTTTGGTATGTACTCGGTTCGTTTGAACTCCGTCAAGGATCGTGTTTGCATTTCAACCCAAACGCGGCGAAGGCGAAGTAAAACTGCAAAGTTTTCTAACCCACTTGAATTACACCATCACAATTTACATTATTCAGCAGGGATTTTAATGAATTGAAAAATTACGAGTTCTTCCAAGATTTTCCGTCGAAACTCGACGTGTTCAAAAGAAAAAAAAAAATAATAACCCACAGTCATGCAGCATGGCTATAAGAGCGATTTTCGAAGAAAAATCTGGTTTTATGTAAAACGTCTCTATTTTTTGTTTCATAATAAGTTAATGATGTCCCAATTTTTTCCGTGTAACACTCAATTTATAGATTTTTATACGCTGAACACGATGGTGAAGACATAATTGCGACATCTCGTTGGGGTACGCCGAAAATATTTGGTAATGGCGGACTTCATGTTTTTGCGCCTGGGTGAGCATTAGGGATGAATATGGACCCTTAACCACAAAAGCCCTTCTGGTTTTAGTTCCTTTTACACACACAGAATTAGTTGAGAGATTGTTCTCTTCCTATGTTTCATTAAGAATAAGTATAGGAATAAGCTAAATGCAAGTCCTGATTTAAGAGTGTATTTATCAACTTTTGATATTGATTTCAAAATATTATGTGCACCAAAACAGGCCCAAAGGTCACACTAAACCAGTTTTGACTTGTTTTAAGAATAATTTTGATTTCTTTTTTTTTCGATAAACTTATTTGCTAATTCTAGCATGTTTTCGTGATAAGAAACATTGTACTTACTTTGTTATTATTTTTTTACAGTTATTGGTATTTAGAATTTACTAAGTTTACTAGAAACACATATAGGCCTAATTTTGGAGCAATAACTTTATTGTCAAATAAAAGATTTAAAAAAAACTCTTCCGTAAATATTTACTTTCCATGATTAATGTTCTTGCAACTTTTTTTCTTGGGGGTACAATTTTAAATAAATTTATCTCAAGGGGTACGGCAGTGAAAAAAGGTTGGGAACCGCTGCATTATCAGATTAGAGCAGTTGAACCGTAACAACCACGTTTCTTCATCTTCAACGTGCTCCAGTTTGGGATCGAAACTTTAAAATGACGTGTCACTTGTCAAATTCATTTTGGGAATTTATGGGTAATATCCCCCTAAAACTCCCCAAAACCCCCGTTTAGAGTGGCCTGATTTTGCCCATCCACGAACTTATAGCCTTTCGATTGCCTAGACAGATTTTTGTACAAATTTTATCTCAATATGTAAGTATAAAAATTGTTTTTGGTGTCTTTCGGCAGTGAATTCAGGATGAAACGAAAATTGGTTTGACAATTTTTCGGAAATTCGAGTTTTAAGAATTTTGGACCGAGAGCAATGGCTTCCTTTTCTCCGAAAATTTGAGAAAGACAATTTTGAGTTTAATTGTCGTCATATGTAAAGTAAAAATGAAAGTGCATTTGGTTTAACCTTCCAAAAAATGCGTGGAAATAGGGATTTAATTGACTTTGAAATTCACTTTTGTTCAACCTTAAAAATGGGTTTGGGCAAATGTTAGAGGTGAAAATGTAGATATTCGTGTAATAATTTTAGGCTACGGTTTATTTGGAACGTTTTTCAATTCGAACCTCTCTATGGCACCGTGGTTAATCTTGTTCAAATTTTAGTTTTGAAAAATAAGTGAATGTTATGCTGTGATTTTATTCAACTTAATCGTGGTTTCATTCGTGTACTCCATAGTTATTGCATCGATAATTTACACATAAGAGCACCGGTAACCTTCCTGTGTACTTGGAAATTTAGAGTGGAAATCACTCAACATGTTGTAGGTAGGTACATAATATCTTATATACATATTATATTATAATTGTTACTTTACTCGGATGTTGATAAATCTTCAAGAATAATTTCAATTAACGAAAAATCATTAGGTTTAATGTTTCGACATTGTTTGAGGGGAGTTTGGTACCTCCACCCTTGAAATTCGTCTTTATCTTGTACTTTTGTCCTGTTTTCAAGTTCAATAAATGCCACCATAGAGTTGTGAAACGGTACTTCGAGGGTGAGTTTCCATTTGTAGCACCGATTCTCCGAAGTTGCTGGAACTTCTTTGTGAAATAAGATTCATAAATTCAAACGATAGGTCCCAGTCTACGTAAAATACAGAATTAATAGAAGTTCTCTGTCGAGTAGTTCGTTTCACAACGGCTTTTCGATTTTATACTCGAAACAATGCCAACTTGTTGATCGAACTACTTCCCGAATTGTGTACATCGAATTGTTGACGTTCGAGAAAAACCAACCTTCAAACCAGATAATGATGAAAAGCAACTCCCTGGAGCTCCCTGCTATTGTGATTTTAATAATTAACGCCGCTTCATTCGTCCCATCGTTAACGGCCATTGTTGGATCTGTCTCTCATTTTCCTTGAGGGAATCGAATAAAAGAGAATCAAGTTCCTCAACACAACGAGAGATTGGCCCTGGCAAAAAGACACAATGGGTACCTAAGTGTAAACAATGTTGATCGATACCCCCCACCACCACTCCCCGTGAGCTAACAGTCCTGAATTTCATCAGCTACTTGCGCTTGTATTCAATGAACTAGATCAAAAGTTCATTTTTTTGAAAGGAGGGTGTTATAAAAGTTGCTGTACTGGTTAAAGTTTGTATATTTTCTTGATTTGAAAACTTTCATTATAACGATGACACTGAGTACCCAAATAAAGTTGATACAGACCATATTATAAAAGTAAGGCAATATTAATCAAACCGATCTATTGTGTGAGAGAAGATTATAAAAGATTTTATTTTCCATGTTGGAGGATTTCTTTTGTAAACTAGACGTAGGGCTTGGATATTTCAATTGAACCGTCTAGTTCAATTGGGAACCAACTAGTGGGTAGTCTCAAGTCCGTATGAAGTAGAAGTAGAATTAGTTAGTTATTTTAATACCACCACCTTCCCCCCTCCAATTACGTACCTATTTGCCTTGGCGGGAATCCCCTCCTAAAAAAAGAAGAAGAAGAACATAATCATCCGGGAACAACCGAAACGAAAACCTCCGAGATCCCAATCATTCCGTGACTTGGAGGGGAAAATAGAAAATGGAAATCGGGGGCCTGCCTTGAGGAGGAGATAATACTGAATTCAGTATCTCGTAATCCCCTCATTTCGAAGCCGTGGACCGACTCTATAAATCAGGCGGTGAAATAGCCACTGTGAAATGTCAGACCCAAACACTGCCCATGCTTACGCCGACATCAAAAGGCCTAAACTAATTATATATTGGCTACAAGATCGCTAACTTTCCATTTCACCTCTATTTCGCCTCGAGTCGAGGTCATTCCAGTTAATATTTCACTTGCAATTAGCCGGGACTCTCGTTAATTTTAATTATATCAAATAAATCGAGAATTTTCTCAGCGGCAATTGGAGTCCACTTCGTGATTTTACCATCATGATGAATGGGGAAAGTATGTGAGCAAATTGCATGCGACCGCCGAATGTTGGTTACCGATCATATCGGAGAAATCTGCGCCATCGAAACGACCATAGGCGATCATCAACTACTGTATGTAGTTTCAATTAATCCACAGAGATCAGCGTTCAGATATTGGTGACAGTTTGCTGTGATGTTGTACCAACATGTACAGAGTTCAGATATTGGTGACAGTTTGCTGTGATGTTGTACCAACATGAACAGAGTTCAGATATTGGTGACAGTTGCTTCTAGGTCTTCTCTCTTCTCTCATAGTCGGATCGTTGCTTATGAATCTCTTCCTAGGTATGAGATTTTATCAAATCTATCATGTTGGTCGAACAGCGTTAACGTAATTACCTCTGGTGTCTGACCTCACGTAGATTCTTACGAGGAACTTTACAAGATTCCCACGGCAGAGGTTTGTTCTTCCAAGCATATTCATTTTCACCCATGTTTTCAAGGGTATCAAATTCTGGTTTAAACTGAGCGTGAGTGGTTCTCCATAGTACGATTTGGTTGAGACCCATTTTCATTATTTCTCTTTATACATTAATTCTATAACATTTTCTTTATATTTCTAGATAGGTATGTAGAATGAGCGGTCGTTACTACCTGTAGGCCAAAAATATCCACACAGAATGAGCGGTCATTACCACCTGTCGGTCTATTAGACCTTCTATGTAATGGAAAATGAGCCAGTACTCATTTGGAATATGAGCTGCGCAACCTTCTTCCTCAACAGCATAAGCACTACTAACTGAAGAGTACATAACTCGGTGCCCAAGTCCCAGGAGCGCTCCTGAATGATATTTCTGAAAGCCTTTCTGTTTCTAGGTCGAATCGATCTAGGGGAGGTAATCCAGGGTTAAATAATCGATATATGTTTGGTATATCAGTAACATAACAACTGTGTTCGGCCCTTCAAGTTCAGCTCCTATAATAGTATATCAACAGTTACTGTTGAAAGTAGTTAAAATGACACTAGTTTTCAGCTTGCTTCAACCTCTACAATTTTGGAAATTGAAAAGCGATTTTGAGTGTATAATATAAAATATTATTTTCTAACAATTATATGCTTCATTTGATTACCTAGGTATTTAAAGTATCAAGAAAATCGTTCAGAAACTCTTTATTTGCCATTGCTGTGGGTAAGACATGGATGTCAAAGTTATGAATTTCCAATTCCTAGTCGACAACGGGGTCCCATTTGAGGTCTTGAAGGTAGAAGTAAAACCAGGGATAAAAAGTGATGTAGGCAGTTACAGTACTATACGAGTAGTGGAGTGCGATGCGGCCGGAGGAAACTCGGCGGATAACAAAACCCTTCTTTTCGCATTGATAATGTACGAGTAAAACCGAAGGTGAAAATCCTTGGGATCAACCCGCTCAGAGTGGGATAACACCTTCCGAAACGCTTTCGCATGTGTAAAGTTAGACTTGTGTATCCTCTGACCCTGAGAATTCCGCTGACGTGGACCACCTCTTTAACCCCTTGTCCCGTAAGAGCCCATCACGGACCGCGTATTCTGTCAGTATTTCGTGTAACACGACTCGTTTTCTTAACTTGTCAGCGCCTCTCACTTGTTCAGCAAAATCATAGTTGAACGCCTTCTCCGCCGAACATGATCGATTTCTCGGGAGTGGATTCGACGTCAAAGCTGACTGAAGGAAAAAAAAAAAAAAACAAAAAAAAACTGCACAAGTTTGATTTCCACAATTTAATAATAGCGTGGCGTGTTAAAATAAAATTAGCAACAAGATGAAGGATTTTTCAACGTGAAGATGTAAATGAATGCAAAATGAAGGCGCGGAATTCCAGAGGCTTATTAAAACCCGATCACCTAGCCAGCCAACCCTCTGACGTCATAGGCTCTTACGGCATAGGCTGTGACGTACTAGTTTACCTCCTGCCAGCCATCTGACGTCATACGCTCGTGCGTCATAGGCTCTGACGTACTAGTGGCCTCCTGCCAGCCGTCTGACGTCATACGCTCGTGCGTCATAGGCTCTGTGTACTAGTTGGCTTCCGGCCAGCCATCTGACGTCATAGGCTCTTACGGCATATGCTTTGACGTACTTGTTGGCCTCCTGCCAGCCGTCTGACGTCATACGCTCGTGCGTCATAGGTGCGTCTGACGTAGTGGCCCGCCTGTCGCTTGAGTTTTGACATGATCTGAGGGAAAGGGTGAATCAAGGAAACAAATTTTTCCCGTTTCAGTTTATGTGGCATAGCAAAGACATGAAAATGTCAAAAGAATGTCAACTCCATCCTGTTGTTGATACCGTCGAGAATTAAATGCTTGCATACGAGTCTGCAACACATTGGGACATTTTATGTCTTTAAAGAAGTGATTCAAGAACCTTCGAACAATGCTACATCACCTACCCCAGTAGCGTAGTCGTTATACTTAATTGTAGGGTTCATCATAAATTATGAAGCTTGCATTCGTATAGACAATAATATTGTCTATATTATAAAATAATTTATATTATAAATTATTGAGAATGATCACCTGTGTGTAAACAATTATTTAAACAATCACGCTCATACCGCAGCTTGTCGGCCACGCACTCCGCAGTGGTTAACGTAATATGGTTAGGTAAATCGAGAGCTATCCAACGAGTGGTGAACGATTTTTGTACGATGATAACTGGCGAAGATAAAGTTCCGTAGCAACGAATCGGTTGTAAGCGAAAATCATCAGAAATTTTCGTGACGATTTCGTGTAACGCTTTTGTGTAACGTTTTTCGAGTTATGTGCCAGAGTAAAGACATTGTAAAATGTCAAAAACATGTTGGTTATTAAAAAAGAAGAGAAAGAGAAAAACACATTAACTTTGTGAATGAATAGTTACAGTTTTATATAATATATAAGTATGAATAAGTATTTTATATTAATAATTAGTATATATATGAATAAGTATGAATAAGTATGAACTCTCCGACTCTCTCAAAAAAATTCGCGGCGACGCTCCTGATAATGTAGACACAGCATAATCTTGTGCTCCGCATCCTCCTCTTCCAAGCAGAACTCGCAGAGATCGGATTCGGATCTGCCGAAGCAAATATGATTTTGTAATGCAGTGTCCAATCCGGAGACGAGCCAGTTTTCTATAAAAACTCTTTGACCGCACTGACATTTTGGAGAACCACGGTTTGGGAATGGGGACAGGGAACATTCTTCTGTATCGAGGATTTCAAATCAATCACAGCCTTCAAAACTTCAAGTCAATAACAGCCTGAGATATCCTTCAAAAACTTTCCAACCTAAATCCTGCAGGCCCTTAAACACGAAAATCATTCTTGAGAAAAAAAGAAAAAAAACAAAGAGTAAGGTTTTTGTAATTTAATTAGTGAATTCTGAAGTTGAGTTTATTTATTTATTTGAAACAAACGGGCGAGCCCAATTACAAAGTTTATAAAAAGGATACAAGTCGGATATACAAGTTGGAGCGTTGATTATACGAGTATCATAATCGTAATTTGAGTATAATAATGAAATTTTGGAATTGATTTATGCCCTGAATACATATTCACCGCCTTCCAGCAACGTGGAATTTCGAACAAAGTTCCTTTGTACACTCCCCTCACCGCCGACCAGAACAACTCTCGAGTCTTTCTTCGTGAGTTTTTCCGACCGTCTTACCAACCGACAAGCTGTGGAGTTTTCCTTGGCCTTTGTCCTTATTTATAACCCTAACCTTCGCCTGAAACCCCCTCGGCCAGGAACCGCACATGTTGATTTACTACTTTGGCTTCCCCATAACCCTTCTCCACTCCACCGTCGAAACCCGCCACTCGCTCTCACCACATCTTCACTGTGAATTACTCCTGTTCCGATGCGGAAAATTAGATTCCCTCCGAGACGTATTGAGCTGTTTTGACCGCGCTAACTTTCTTTATTATATTCCACTTGAGTACCGAAGAAAAATATTTCCGCCGTTTCTCCCAACTTGTTTTTCTCCTGTCTTCGAGATCCAATAATATCCAAGAATCGCTTATTTTCACTCGATTGGGGTGTAATTCAGAGAGGGGTAATGCGTTTAGCACTTCAATATCCTGCGGCCATCCATGTGCCAAGAGCAATTCTACAGCGATTTAACAGTGTTTAAAAACTCGAGATAATCTAAAATTTTATGGTACATAACGGAAATACCTTGAATGAATCCTCCGCCCACATTAGGGCCCAAAAGGGTTGGACAATCGTCCTGAAGTACAGAATGAAAATCCCCCCAATGAATTCCCTCCAATTCTCGTACCTACCTCCTCAATCCACCCTCCGTCCAATGTTTCTAAAGCTAGGTTAACATTAGCATGTAGAAGTAGCGTTACTAGCCCCGTTAGTAGGTAGAGTGTTAGTTGCAAGCGATGATGTGGACAGCTTCAGAAACCACCTAAGAATGTCCGAGGTGAAGTTTGAAGGACTGTTGGAGATGTGAAATTACGTTTCAATAGCCGCGTCACTAATAAATGTTGTACAAATATTAATGGCGTCAGCTCGAATGAAGCTCGAGCATTTCATATCTCCACTAAAAGTGGCCCGCCATTCGAGGTTTACATGCTCCATTTTTCGCGCCAATTGAAAGGCAGTTAAGTGACGCCACTTCTTTATGCTAATTTAAACCCACCTCAAATCATCAATTGATTGCCCTTCAAATATTCATGTTGATTGTATTCCAACAACGACCCTTACGATCTAACGCTGGTTCTGTGGCTTTATGATAACCACTCAATCAAGGAAACAACATAATACGTAATGTATGGCTGCTGAGTGCCCCTGGTGAAGGCAATAAGACCACCTTCCACAGTACCGTATATCCCCAGAGCGGTCGAACAAAAAGATCGAGAACAGGGGCACAGCAGTCATCACACATACCAACCACGAACTCAACTGATAAATTATCCACTGATCACCAAAACACACCCTAAGGTGAACATTGTGATGAGGTAAATGGAATTCCAAATTTCGAGACGATTTGGCACCAGTGGCACAAGTTTCCAAAGTTCAAAGGTCAATTCAAGATCCCAACTCAAATACGGAAAACGGATTTTTATCAAACATTTTTGAAAACCCATTTTTCAACACTGTTAAAGGCGTTGCAACGGCTTGTTTCCTGTTAGAAATACGCCGAGAGAAATAAAATTACTAACCGTAACAATTGGACTAATGAGGTAAAATAGTGACTGTTCGTTCGAGTAGGCGATCGGATAAATAACCAAATACATAGCTCGACGTTTCTTTGGCTCGCTTCTAATTATTTTGATAAAGGTTATTACAAATTGAATGCGCCACAGAATAAATAATATTTATTATGTTCATCGCAGTAACTTTCCAATATCGTTAATGATTTCCAGTGATTAAATAATTAGAATTTAATCTAATGAGTGTGTGGAGTCGACCAAGCAAATTATTTTCCCCGCGCTCTATTGCTTTGTTTCAACTGGAAAAATTAACGTCAGTTATTTTTGGTCGGTAAAATTTTTGTTGGAAGAAAGAGACCTATTCTGCTAGTTTTTAGTATCCAATGAAATTTAGCCAGGAGGTCGCATCCTCTCGTTCTTTCATTCTTGTGTGTATCGTTTTCTCGTATGAACTCGTTTTTAATTAAAATTCTTTTTTCAGAAGTGATGTATTATTTTTCACTATTTTTCTTTTATGAAAATCTTTATTTATTTTAGTAATTGACTTGAACCATTGCTTACCATCAATTAAGTACATTAAATTGTGAATTGTTGTTCCACCCAGAATTGATGAAGAATTCGCTGTGATTTTTCTTTCCATTCTTGTTTAGTTTCGGGCGAATAAATCACTTCGTGCCATGTTGAAATGTGAAACCGTTGATATTTCAAAGGAGCGAATGATTTTCTCGCTTCTTTGAAATTGAGATGGTCGAGCGTGGCAGTAGTGACTTGTTCGTGGTATTTATTGATGCTGTATGTATTATACTGAGGCCAACATTGAATAGCAGTCGAAATTTATCTGTTTTTCTTTTCTTTTTCTTTTTTCAATCTAATGGTTTGGGTGAATCTAAAAGTTTCGTAACAAATGATTCATCACAACTATAATATCGTTTCTCTTGGATGAGAGGTCACGAATTTTCCGCGAAAGGCCGAATAACTGTAGCGTGAGGGTTTGAGTGTAACGGACTTGACGAAAAGGGAAACGGTTTGATAACAAGCTAACGTTGAGTTAGTTAACTCCAGCATGAACAAGTTGCTCGGAATGAATATGGATGTAGGAACACCAGATCTAAGATCCCTCCCTTCCATTAGTCCTTTCCCCTCTCAAAGTTGGTTTGTTTAATTATTCAGGGCCAAGCTAATCTTTTAGTTATCCTTTGACTATCCACGTCGAGTTATCAGATGTCACGGCCCGTGGTCGCATCTCCGCCAACTAACTTCGCCTGCTTCCCCCGCTCCCTGACCGGACTTTTAAAAGGGTTTCCTGATGCATTAACGGGAAACTCCTGTAATGGATTAACGGCGATGTTATTTCCCGAAAAGACATCAACTATGTATGTGCCGTGTGATGTAAACTCTGACGTTTTCACATGAGAAAGTTTCTACTTGGGGGAAGCCAGACGTCTTCGGAAGGACAAATGCTCAAAGTTGTCAGGGTCATAAGATAAACATGCCTGTGCGAGTCGTAATTATGAACTTGAGCACCTTTTCCAGTTCATATGTTAACGCACTTTTACATCCCTCCCAGAGAATATTCCTCACGCATCTTCACCGTTATTACTCGTACATCCTTCTCTCTAGATGAATAACATATTGTATCGAATCATATCCGTTTGAACCTTGACTTGCTTTCATGTGACCGCTAAATGGAATTCGAATTGCATCCTTGTGAGCTTCGTCGTAATCGAATCAATCGTCGATAACTTCGGCGTGAAATTAAAGCGAATAGGAAACGCCAATGTGTCAGAGAATAATTCTTTGATAGTAAAAAATCGAAAATTGGTGACTCCCAACACATTTAAAACGAGTTATTTCAAACGAGAAAATTTTATTTAACTACCAGATCGAACTGAAGAAGATTTTGGGCGGTCAGGGGTGGTTTTTCTTCTTAATTAGCGCACAGCAAGGCTGAAGCTTCTCTTCATTATTATAAGAAAATATAGCTCTGTTTCCGTAAATTTAATCTCATTTAATGTCCACTCATTGCAATTGGTCGTTGGCAATTTCTTCAACATGATTTGGATGTGAAGGAAAAATTAAAGGAAGTTTTTGTAGTTAGTTGTTTTATATTTGATCAATTTTGTTTTTGACCAAGATCCATTGGTTTTATATGAAATATTGATTTATTACTGAGTTAACCCAGAATGTATTTATTTTGGCCCAAACGTTTGTCATTAAGATTTCATGCTCGTAGATATTTGCGGTATTAACCACGTTGGTCCATCAGTGAGATTGGCAGATACAGATTGGCCCTTCCATGATATGACTAATGATTTCAGTGAATCATAAATTTTCAAATCGGGATACCACTAAATTAAATGAAGTCCACGACAAGGGCAGTGGGAGGATAGCTATGTTCCGCAAGTGCTCAGTCCTGTTTGAGCCCTAAGTAATTTGACCCTGGGAAATCTGGGTCGTTGGGTCGTCAATGACGAGTTTCCCTTTCTGTTCTGTTCTGCTCCGTTAGCCGGGTTCAAGTTCAACGGCCGGTAAGGAATCCAGTCAATTTACAGGATGAGTGGCAGTAGTCGAAATTAAGACGCTCGTAGAGTCACCAAGAATGTGCTTGGACCTTCACTGCTTTTTGTAGTAAAAATAAGATGCTTTAAAGCTACATGTTTATGAGGTGAAAATTTCACATCATTTCATTTAATGAAGGGTGCATCAAAGGACGAAGAAATCTTATTCCAACTAATGCGAGATCTGGGTATTCAATCAGCTTACAATAAAGTCCTTTTCTCATAGTTACTCAAAATGAGAACCCCCACCTCCCTCTCCACGGAAATAATAATAATTCTTCACGAATCTTCTGCACTTTTCAATAATCGTTGTCTAACCAATGAGTGAGGCTTGGAAGGTTGTTTTGAAATGATAACCAGAAGCAAATAAGAGCAAATTTTACCCATACTATGAGATTTGTGGTAAAACTCACCTGAGCTCGCTAAACGGGTGAGCGATTAATGGTACGAATAATGGATTTTTTCCGTTCAATTTACTGGATTTATACAGGCGGTCTAAACGGGTCTTTCAGTTTGCCACATACTTCGATGTACAAATTGAAGAAATTCTCTCACCGTACAAGAACCGCTCCTAGAACACAAAACAATCGCCCGCCTCACACATATTCACTGCTGATATACTGACTGATGAGGCAGGTTGTGTCTTAACAGAGGTTTAACAACGTGAACAGTGAGTAGAGCTGTTGAGGCTCCAACCTTACATTGTCACTTTGTGGTTACCAATCAGAGGGGTCTCAAATAGACCGAACCGAGGCTATCAACGCCTTCATATACCACTGCTCCAACATCGCAGTCACTAATTGACACTTCGTCGAACAGATCCGCTATCAACGTGTGCCCTCCTATTACAGGATCACCCATCCATCCTGCAGATGAGCTGTATTGAATTGAGTGAAATTGAAATGGATCTACTTGAAGGAAATCATCCATCAACCTACACATGTAATTTATAGTTTTTAACATCATAATATGAGGTTAGAATAACAATAGAAACCTAGGTGAATTTCACCATATTATTGTGAAACCTAATAAGGCTTAAGTAAAAGTGTAAATTAAAATTTTACAGAAGACGAAAAAAAAAAAAAAATTCAAAAACGGAGAGACCCTCGTGAGGGTCTCGAACCTTCACATGAAAATGTGTTTGCTTGACACGCTGGTTTTTGAGTAATTTTTCAAGTTTTCCGCTTCTTCTTCTTGTTACAAGATTTTATAGTTTTATAGGTAACTTGATCCGCTCGTAGTTGTGTTGCTGACTACACTGTTCACCCAATTTTTGGTTTATTTCATCCTGTACAGCTCATCTGCCACTGCCACAAAGACTTTCATATCTAAAACACCCTTATCATTTTAATGAAGCTCGCGGAGGTCTGCATTGGTTTGGTTGCAAATTGATGAGCATAATGAGTCATGAAAAACCACTTTTTGTTTATACGAGTATTTTATCACTTTTATACTCGTACTCTTTATACAATTTTATACTCGTATTTTACCAAAATGGCAGTTACTTTATAGCTCACGCACTGTTCACACAGATACTTCCCAGGCTCAAGTTCGTCGAACTCAGACAAAAACGTAGTAAGATAGAGAAAACCTAGACCTAGGTTTGTCAATTTCATTCCTGTATGTACAAATCGTAAACTTCCTTTTCACGCTGGAACATTGGCTCAAGGTACAGTTTGCTCATGTTTCGTCTACAGTAATGAAACTCCATTTTTGCCAGGCGCTCAAGAAAATCTCGGAGAGCAACACGCAATTTTTTTTTTAGCTTGAGAGATCTTTTTGCAAAAACCAGTTAGAGCGATGGTTTTTTGCATGACTGATTGCTGTATACAGCATTGCTGTATATATGCTGTGTATATTGCTGTGTATATGCTGTGTATATTGCTGTATATATGCTGTCAATTCCAATCCCGTACGCGAGCTTTGGTGTCGACGTTTCCAGGATTCACCCGAAGGATTCACACGAGTTCACCGGCAATCGGCTAAAGGTGGACGATGATTTCGACGTTCGCTCGATCATCTGAATACTACAGTGAGCACACTGTAATCAACAACGGAACATAAACAGTTCGGTTTTTTCCCTCTTTGCCAATTGAGTTGAAATGTTTGTCGAAGACGAAACACGATCAAACATGTATCTTCAATATTAGGGAGAGTTTGAAAGCCTTCATGAGCTGAGTGGGGAATTAATTATACTAATGGATTTGGTCGGTTTTGGTTTGCTGAACTTCCGCAGTGAAATTGTACACCGTAAATTACAGTTTGTCGACAGCAAAGCCGGGTTTCACTTAATTACGGAATTCTTAAGTCAACTGGGTGTCAATATCCACTCCGAATTTATTTTGATATTTGACAGGTTGGATAAAGTTTTACAATAAAACCTCTTTACATGGCAATGTTAACATGGGTACAGGTTGACACCATTTTCAAAGCTTTTTCAAAATATAACTAGTTCCCAATTACCCTCCATTATAAGGTTTTGTATTCCATTAATGTTACATACGAGTATTAAACTTTTGTGAATAATCACTGGAAATTCACATTTATATCCCGGTGAAATTAATTATGAATAAAGTCCCCACCTACCATCAATATAGCAGTTTATTTCCACCCTTTCATTCATACAGTTTGGGTCGTCCATTAAGTATTGTGTGTCGTCCCATAACCACGAAATACTAAATTATGAGAGGTCGCACATCACTGAATACTGTCTCAAAAAGCAGTAACACAAAAGTTATTTATAAAGAAAATAGTTACCCGTCCAATTAGCTTTTGCTGCGTTTTTAAAAATTAACTACATACTCAAACTGTCTTCTACCAATCTAATTTATTTCGAATTAATTGCCTGAATATGAAAATGAATAATTTCAATGCATTTTCCACCTTTTAGATTAAAATTGAGGCAATGACTGGATTCGTTGTGAAATCTCATTTTTATTCCATCCAATGTTTTTCCAGTTTTTCCCCAATATGGTCATGGATCACGGATTTTACTCGAAGGATTATTTTATATTCACCTGATGCCAATTTCGATTTAAGACTGCTTTTGTTTTCGTACAGATCTCCTTACTATTATCTTCTTATAAAATTATCTCGATGTCAAAGTCGTACCAATTCTCCGATATTGAACAATTGGATCGCCCAAGAAAAAAAAATCACCCCTCAAAATTTGAGGGTTTATGTTACGTCGATTCAGAAAATGGTATAATAAAAAACAAATTCGTCTAGTTAGCGTTGTGCTAAAATTACGAAATTCGGTTTACGGGTTCGGATCAACCCCACAATGATCCTAGACTCTTTTCATAACCCTAGGTCAATGGGAAGAGTGGAAAACGCGAACTAACCACAAGCTCGACTAATTGATAGATCATGGGAATATTGACCGTTTCATTTAAGCCCAAAGAATTCAGTGGTTCAGTCAGTAGAATACCCAAATCTACAGAGGTTTTTTAAGGGCCTTATGCTGAGCTGATATCATCTTACTTCAATCTTTTCCGACTTTTAGAAGAGCCTGGACAGCTGAGAAAGTAACGAATAAAACTTTAATGACGATTTCCCGCAAATCGGCTTTTTCGGATTGTGTCACTCTTCTTCCAAATGGACGATATGTATATATCGAGTTTTTATTACTCGGAAGAGAAGTAAAATACATTTTTACAATTGTATTGGAACAATTATTGTTTGTTACTGACGAAGGTTTGATAACCGGGGTCGGCTATAACAGCTCAAATATTTTTGTTTCCGAAGAAACATACCACTTTCTCGATAGCTCCGGTTCATCTTACTCGAACCGATTTGTGCGGTCGACCGATTCTACCGGCTGAAACGGGAAAACTCGAAAGGGTTTCATCGAAATCTCCGCCATCTCTTCCGCTTCCTGTTCCCTCAAATTCTGATCCGCCCACTACGGAACCCCCGGATCGAGCATTTTGAGTATTTCATTACTTTCACAGCCGTTCCTTTTGAAAGTCGAAAAGAGAGAAAACCCGGTACAGAGCCGCCGCCGAGCTTTCGTGAGTGCTTCTTCACTTTGACCCTTTCATATCGCAACCATCATAAATTTTCCTTCTCATTTCCTGTTTTTCCTCTGCTCTACAGCCCTAACCCCCTCATCTCCCGCACTTGTAGTTCGTCCGTCCACTCAAATGATTTTCGGACGGACGGACGGTCGGAAATGCCTTCTCAACCCTTTAAAACGTTGGGGCGTCCCTAACATTTTTATTTCGTTTATCCCCGCTCTTCCCTCCCACTAACACCACTTCAATGTTTATGCCTCCTACTTCTTGTGAAATATGAAACGAATACTCAGAGCCGAGCAACACGTTAAAAAGTAATTGAGTGTACTCAGAGCACTCAACTTGAAAACTCATAAAGTGGTGTTTTTTCTTTTAAGGACACTTTCTGTATCCCTTTCGATAATAATGAAATAATAATATGGTTCAAAAGGTTAACCCTAGACAACACGGGTATTTTTTGCACTATGTGATACACAGATGGGGTGTCCAACACCCCAGTACCCGATTCTTCTCGTGACATTTTTTTAGCCCAACTACAAGAAAAAAAAAAAAAAAAAAATCCAGTGAGGCAGCGTGGCAATAAGAGCGATTTTTCGAAGAAATAATTGGTTTTATGTGAAATGTCTCCATTTAAGAACATGATGTCCATGAAGAACATCTCAAGTATCAACAACGTTTCTTCAGCTTCAAAGTGCTCCAGTTTGAGAGCGGCATAAGATAGTAAGCAATTCTAACGTCATCATCTTATTCAGCGTGTAAGAACCTTTAAAATGAGGTGTCACTTCACAGACTGTTTAATTTTTGGAATTTATGTGAACCTCGCCCCCCCCCAAACTCCCCAAAACCCCCCTCAGCTTTTGGACATTTTAACTCTAAACACGACGGTGAAGTCAGAAATGCGATGTCTCATTCTGTTATTAGATTAGAGCAGACTTAAACATGAAGATCATATCAAGTAACAACCACGTTTTTTCATCTTCAAAGTGCACGAAATACGATATCGCAATTCTGAATTCACCATCGCGTTCAGCAGAAAAAAACCTTTAAAATGAGGTGTCACTTGTCAGAATGTTTCATTTTGGGAATTTATGAGGAATTCCCCCCCCCCCCCTCCCCCTCCGAACTCACCGATTCTGCTCATCTACGAACTTAGCCTTTCGATTGCAAAGATAGATTTTTTGTGCCAATTTTCACGACGAAAATGTAGCTATTGTTCTCGGTCCAAAATTTTCAAAACTAAAATTTCCCATACATTTTTTTACCAAAATCCGCGTGTTTCATTCCAGGCGATAACTCTCGATAGAGTTGTTATAAAAAGTTCCCATTTGCACAGTGGTTGCTAGTTGAGATGTTCTTCACGGTTCGTCTGCTCAAATCTGATAACGGAATGAGATATCGCATTTCTAATTCTCCATAGTGTTCAGCGTTGAAAAATCTATAAACCGTTGCTTGACAAAAAATGGAGACAAAATGTTCTTATAAAACCACCTAAGACATTTTTCAGAAAACCTATTTATTCTTAAAATTATTTATTCTTTAACATGTCTGACATTTTTTTCTGAGATAGATTTACACAGAATACCAGAAGTCCATCAGATATACACGGAACTTTCTACCGGAGAGACCTGTGACGCCGTGAGAATAACGTTTGGATTGAAGTAACAGTTCCATGAAATTTGAAGTACCCTTTTCGTCCAAAATATTACGAACGGTTCATCTCGGGTCTGTGAAGTTTTTTTCCAGTTAATTCCAGCCTGAATGTAGTCATAACTCATTTATATTGAGTAAGAACGTTCAAACGTACAGCAACTACACCGCCTATGGTTGTTATCATGTTATTGTGTTCTATTTGAAAACCGTTGTACCTACCTCGTTCTTATACCGCTGGGTTTGCAACGTCCCGTACCAACAACCAAACAAAACGCGTTGCAAAAAGTAATAAATCATCAGAACTAGGCAAATATCTGTTGAGCAACTACGAATATCACCCTTGGGATCTGACTCGTGCAAGCCCAAATGTCCGTCGAAAACTCTCATAAATAAAAGAGGGAATGAAAAATGAAAAGTTGGCCAAGTCATTATTGCAGGACCGAAAGCTCATAACCCGTTATGATCGAAAGTTCAATCGCAGACTGATGAAGCTCATAATCAATTTTCTTCGGTTCAGTTAATTGGATTAGGACAGTGTTTTACTGACGCTTGACTGTTTGTAATGAAATTTCTCTAACACGGGAGGCAAAGGTTACTACTTTGTCCTAGTTAATAATTTATACTCTTAGAATTATTGCAACGCTGAAAGGGCCGTCACCCACGCTTTGTCGAGCGTTGATCCATTATATCAATGGTGCTGTACAGTTTAATTGTCCGAGACTTCCCATTTCGTTAATGCCTCTTGATTTCATTTCTGCCACTTTAATGTGATGATAGAACATTATTATCTCATCTACATGATAGATTGCTGTGTATTTTCAAAGTTATAGACGAACTGAAAGTGCTGTTTGAATTTCTTATAAGTTCAGTTAATAGGATTATATTAAATTAATAGGATTAAACTGTTAAATAGGGCAGAGTTTTACTGACGCTTGACTGTTTGCAATGAAATTTCCCAAACATGGGAAATGCCAAAATGCACTTCTAGGTGTGTTATAATTGGACCTACCAAGATGAAGATCCAATTTTGTACCAAAACAACTTACGACTGAATCGATAGAAAACAATACTGGATACATTCCAAATCCTCCGAAAAATCGTTACCAAAGTAGAATGTATTCTGAATATTCCTAACGCAAATAAAGTCCATTGTAAAATTGTCGCGAACCTTATGAGTTCATAACAAGGGGTCTTCCGCTGCCTCCTCCTATTCACCCGTCCCATCCAGGAACACCCAATTTCGAACTTCTGGCAGCACCGAGGAAGCGGTAAGGGCGTACTTCGTTCAGGGTGGATGGAGGGGTACCAATCAAAATAGTTTAGCGTGGGCTGGCCCTTTCAGTTGAGGGAACTCGGAAACAACAGCGGCCCCTGTCAAAGGTGACTCCTTCACCAATAAGTACGGCTGAAAGGGCGAGCAGATCGCAGCCGTAGGAGAAACCTTCCTCGCGGGACCAATCAAAATCAATATCACTCTGATAAGATCATGAAGGATCGGGATCAAATTAAGTCAGTACAAATCTGAGACGTAGACATCTCTGCATACTTGATACTATTTTGGAATATCGATCGATATTCTATGACCTAGAATGAACAGTTTAAAAATGACATACCTACTACATCAGATGTAGTATATAGTAATCTTCTTCTTCTCATCTTTATACTACATTAAGCACTCATTAGTATTGTTTCTAAAAAATCCTGCACGCCACCACAAACCACGTTAAGGCAAAAATTGCCTGTTCGGTCGATTGCAGAATTACTCGTCAGTGCAAATTTGTAGCTACTTAAGTAGCTCGCGCCTATTAACATCACCAACGCTCTAAGCACCACATAATGACTTAATTGGTACGACACAACCATCTAAATTATCTTATTATGAATTGATCAACTCGTTAGCGCTGCCGACGGCTCAAGCAATATCCTACGTATTGGAAGCGTTTAAGCTCAAAGAGTTTCAGGAGTGCTCGAATAATATTTCATGAGGAGTGATTTTCCCCCTCCGGTTTCGGAGACTCGATTTCGGAAAATTCATCCAGGATCCGACCCGGCCGGCAGCTTATCAATATTAATGTCGATTCCGTGAATAATCAAGGGAGAGGGGCCGGCCCATTAGGGGTTAAAGCTTCATAATTCTTTGCATTCTAAATGAGCTTCGACTAGGAGGAAAGAAAAACAATTACGAACTTCATTTCTGAATCCAGAGCTCTTTTGCCTTTTTTTGGGGGTAAAAAGGCCGAAATTAGTAGGTGGGAGACACTGAAATTATTCGGAACATAATTTCTTCGTTACATTTTGGTTTCTGACCTCAAGTTATACAGATTTATTAATCCATTGATATCTCCCTTTAGCGCACAGTAAAATGATGGCCGCTATCGTACAGTTAGTAGGTATACTACTATAGTAGATACGAGTATAGTAGGTGCACCCAACGAGCTAAATCACTCGCGACGAAATCGTGGAAACCCATGTTAAAAAACAAGAGTATTTGAAATAATCGTCTACTTCCAATGAAATATGAGTACCTACACTTTTAAACCGGTTTCGGCGATTAAGCGATCGTCAGTAACAAAAGAACACTGAAGGTGCATGACAGAGAGGTGAACTTATATAGGGACCCCAAAACTGAAAGGTCGAATAGGATTGGTTCAAAGTTAAAGGAGAAACATGTTGTTATTGGCTCCTGAGGTGAAAGGCTACAAAGTGAAAGGACTATTGGGATTGGTTGCCACCAAGTGAAAGGAAATAACTTCTGACTGACTGTTAGAAGTGAAGGGAAGTGGGGAGCCAATAGGCTTGACGCTATTATAGAAAATTATAAAAATGGACGCAACAATGGAGAAAAACTTGAAGGAATTACATCATTCAAAAATTTGCATAACCTATCCTTGAACCTAACCTTGAAACCTATCCTTACCTAAATTAACCTAACCTTGAATATTGGCACTAAGATTGGATTTTCAAGAAACAACTCGTAATTATGGTTTTTTTTTGTCCGAAGAGCCGTTTTTGACGTTCCGATAAATACTTTAATGAAGGTATTGTATCTTCATTCTTGTATGAAGCCCATTTTGATATGCTGAATTCTCAACAATCAGGACAGGGAGAATGGTACTGATCCTTTCCTATCAGTACCTGAGCTTAATAATGCTTCAGAGTAATAATGCTTCAAATTCTTCAAGCATGGTTTGTTATTTTTCCTCGTTAAGGACTTCTTGTCCTCGTACACAAGTACCCCAGGTCCTGCCATGGTCTTCACTGAGTACTCTCTTACCATGGTTAGGAACAAGAAACTCAATATAGGGCATTAGTCTCAGGCTGCTTTAAGTTACCCAGTAAACAATCTGGTCTGGTCCTCTGGTTAGGCTCATAAGGGCGTAAATTAAGAGCGAGGAGGGCAGTTCGTAACCTAATGAGCCTCCATGCTCCGGGGCTCTCCCGACGTATCCTTGAAGCGTTCACATACATATAAAGTGTTTGGTAATCATTACTCAATATCATTAAATGATAAATCTTATTGTGAATAAAATTTGTGTTAAAACATAAATTTTATCGTGATGTGATTGAATCATGTTTGTTCACTAATACGAAGATATAAATGTATTCAGTTGCTATTCATATTTGACAAACCAGATCATAATACACTCACTCTTCATAGTTTTCTACACCTTTGTTCATGTTTTCATTTCATATCAGTAATGAGAGTAGTTCAGGCGACCGTTACCTCGATTTATGCTCGGTTAATCCTGTACAATGTCGCCTATTCGTTGCGACTTTTCTCCCGAACAAACGTTGATTGAACGGATGGGGGAAAACACTCGATAACCCTCCCTCAGAACCGCAGCTTCCATTTCCCGAATTTAAAAACTCTGCAAATTCTTGACACAACGGTTCATTATCTTCTTTGTACAGATCACCCTTCTGTCTAGATCACTAGGTCTAAATGTCTAGATCCTAAATGTTAGATTAATTATTATTGTCAATTATCACTAATAATTAGTGATTTATTAGTGAGTTATTAATAATAAATACGAATTATCAATACCTAACAATAAATTATAATAATTTTCAGTAGGTACTTGATAAAATTGTTAATAATTATTATTAACAATTTTATCAAGTACCTACTGAAAATTATTATAATTTATTGTTAGGTATTGATAATTCGTATTTATTATTAATAACAATTATTATTAATTATGATTAATTAATACGATATAATTCTGGGGTTTTTAATACTACGTCGGTAATAATTTTTCTATAAAAGAAGTACCTACCAACAAACATTCGAAATTACCTTCATTTCCGTAGCACGAAACGCACCTCAGAACAACAAACTCGACATCACTTAAGCCATATGATGTTCCAAAGAGCTTGTTAGTATGAAAATGGACCTGTATTTCAACAGTTTGATTCACGATCGGGTTGTGAGGCACAATCTTTGAGCCGTCATTGTGAACGAACGGCTGGTCGTACAAAGCTGCGGATGGTCTTAAAAAATTCTACGGAACAAACTCTATCTAAATATGAAATAAAAAACATACCGTTCTATATGAATTTTTCGAGATATGGAATTTTCAAAATTTCAAAATTCGTTTTGAACCCCTTCCCCTTGACCTAGGGTTATGAAAAGTTTCGTGGATCATTGTGGGGCTGGTCCAAACCCAGAAACCAAATTTCGTAATTTTAACTCAACGCTAACTGGGCAAAGTGCCTCGGACGGCGGACGGCGGACGGCGGACGGCGGACGGCGGACGGCGTACGGCGTACGGCGTACGGCGTACGGCGTACGGCGTACGGCGTACGGCGGACGGACGGATTTTTTTTTATTCGATTTTCTGAATCTACGTATCTTGAAACGTAAACCAACAAATTTTGAGGGGGGGTTAAAATTTTTTTTTCTTTGGGCGATTCCAATGGTTCATTATCGAAGATAATAAACCAAAAAAGAAAGAGCGACGGTTGAAAAGTAATTCAAACGGATAGCTTTGGCCGGGGGATCACAGCTTCGACGGGGTTTGTATGGGACGAAGCCAACGTCTTTTTTTCCGGTGACTGAACTCAAATCAGGGGTTTCTACGAAATAAGCTGAGTGGAATCAGCATGGTCTGTAAATACATTTTTCACGACGATCCAATCCCCCGCGGTGAAATCCTACTTGTTCGTGTCGCCGCAGGACATTATTGAAACCGATAAACTACCGATATTTACGATAATAACTGGTCTGCCTTCTGTAATCCATTCAACGGGCCCGAGTGCACTTATTCGAATCGGTTCCGAAAGTCGTTTCACCTTCGATGGGGGCCGGAGGATCACAGCTTCGTGAGCTACCGTTAGACACTTAAAACTGGCAATGCAGCATAATGCCCACAAAGATATGGTTGTGGTAACGGATTGAATAGTCCAGATTCCTGTTCTGCTATTGTGCGTTCAAACGTACTGAATATGGCAGTAGTCACCGCTTCCCCCCACAAAAAACCCTCGACCTGCTTTGAATAACACTATAATAAGAATTTTGAAGGTCGTAATTGGTGTGATAGAGTTTTAAATTGTTTCCCTTTTCTCTTGCAATAATTCACTCTCCCCACCCCACACACACAAAATACAATACTATTTAAGACTACTAGGCATTTAAGGCCGGCAGGCCGATATTATTCATATACTATGTATCTTAAGACAATTGAATTTAAACCGATGTATGTACCTTTATGCCAATAAAATGTTATCAATCAATTATTTGGTGTTAATAGTTACAGTAATAGTGTCATCAACACCCCCGTTGTTAACTCTGACTAGTCTCCAGGCCGGGTTCGATTCCCAGTAGGAGCTGATGGCTTCGTACTCTGGGGCCCTTGGAAGCGCGTTACAAATACTGCATATGGTCAGGCTCCGTCTTGTTGATACGACGGTATAACCAACGGCGTAAACCATATAAAACGCGACTTGTCTATCATAATATGAGCTTGGAAGACGTAGTTGATTGAAAACTAGACGTTTTTCATTGGTACATTAACACTTGATGGTAGAACTTTCTGCACTCTGGTGGACGTAAATTGATATGGTAATGAATGTGTGGTTAATAAACTGGAGCTAGAAAACCAATTTTATTTTCACAGCTTATTGGAAATTCAAACATCTAATTTATTATGGACGTCTATAAATCAACCAGTGACTGTGAATAACAGTGTTTTGCTGTTATGTTTTTTGCTGTTATAAAGCATTTGAAACAAACATAATTGCAAAACTCTGTTATTCACAGTCATTGGTTGATTGATAGGTAAATTTTACCTAATAGACATTGTAATCACATAGTAATATAAAATTGTGGAATCAGTTGAGATGATGTTCGCCAAGAAAGTCTTCCACCAGCCTTTGTCGACCCCCAGCTATTTTATTTATTTAGAGACCGAATTTGAGACTCTGCCTGCCTTTACCCTGCAACTGCACTTTAAATACTTTGCAAAAGTTTCGAAAATGGCTGAATCCCGTCTACCAAGAATTGTTGCCGTTGAAGTGACAAGGACGGGAGTTTAGAATGGAGGTACAGAAAATTCTACGGTGCCATCCAAGAGTGTCTCCAAGTATTACTCGTATGTCCATAATATGAAAATAACATTACGTCATGTGTCCTATAAATTATTTGTCCCGTGCATCATTTGTATGTGTCAAATCAAAGCAAAGTGGTGAACTCAATCACTGAATTTGATGCATTTTTCTCTTCGCCGTCGAAAACCATTAAGGAACTACTCAAGTACTGCTCAACTCACCACTACCTTCAATTTGTTCGAAATGGACTTCATCCCGTAAAAAGTACTTACTTAGGAACTTCCCCTATAAATCTAAGACGTATCATGTTGAACTTAGCTGGAGGAAAAAAAAGTTAACCATTGTGCCTATTTGTTTCTGCGAGGGTAAAGAGGGTATGCGCTAAGTAGCGCTAACTTCTCCGGAGCTAACTCAGGAACCCTCTCTATTACGCCTTCGCTCAAGTTTACTTGTAATTTCCCGGACGGGCTAATTCTATTGTTCTTTGTTCTTTACTTATCTGTTCCTGATGCCTCCAATTCAATTCTCACTTGATTCCCCAGGGAATGCGCTTAAGAATAATTTTCCTTCCAGATGAATAATTGACTTGAGTTACTTTTCAATTGTGTTTCGCTTTAATTACTTTCGCTAAATGTTTCTTTTTTTCAATTCGTAATTTCCACTACTTGTTTTGATTCACAGGCGAGGTAAACTAAGATAGGTTGGTGAGATGAATTTCCATGCTTTTTTAACCCTTTGTAGACCTGGTGCCCTTCTACAGCATATCTACTGGAGAAATGTGGCGAGTAGCTGGAAGTTGGGGTACTTTTAATTATTCCTATAATAATACGTTCTTCATGGTTAGCCTGCTCTAATCTGATGACGGAATGCAATATCGCAATTCTGACTTCACCGTCGTGTTCAGTGTTGGAATGCCCAAAAACTGAGGGGCTTTTTGGGGAGCTTTTGGGTGGGTGGGGGGGTGGGGAGGTTCACCTATAAATACCAAAAATGAAACGGTCTGCCAAGTGACACCTCATTTTAAAGGTTATTACACGCTGAATATTTTACAGGTACACAGGTACACCTGTGAATGAATATGGCGTATATTAATAAATGCAGCGATATTTAGTTGATGTATAAGCGTGAAGAGGACTTTTTTTGGTTTATTTATTTTTCTGTTACCTATAATGAACCTTAGGGTTCTAACAAGATAAAAACTGTTTCAATTTCTCCTCGGTATTTGTGGGTTAACAAGTAAGTTACATGGAATCCAAAAATCGGATTGACCTAATTTGTATACCGAACCAAATTTGATCAAACCTTACCAAATCAAGCACGTTAGGAAACATTGAGGACAGTTGGTTGCAGAGATATACAAGAGTATTTGAAAAATCACCTACTTCCACTGAAATATGAGTACACTGTTAGACCGGTTTCGGTGATTAAACCATAGTCAGTAACAAAACATTGTACCTATTGTTTTATTAACAAAACATTGTATTGTTTCGTTACTGCTGATCGTTTAATCACCGAAACCGGTCTAGTTCACCGGTCACTGGTTCAATATGTCCGGTGCATGTCGAACCCAGCCATCGCCCAGCACACGCACAACAGCACCGCATGTACAAGCCAGACGGGATAGCCGTGGGTTGGAACGAATGCGCGGTAACTCATTAGATACTGTGCTTCACAGAACTATCCACGCATGGATTGGGCGTGGTCTGGGTTCAATATGCATCTGACAGTGTACTTACTCATATTTCAGTGGAAATAGACGAATTTTTCAAATTGTTTGGTTTTTCTTGACATTGGTTTCCATGATATCGTCGCGAGTGATTTAGTTCGTGGTTGCAGAGGGTGTACAAAAGGGGTTGCCGATTCCCCAATGTCTTAGCTCCAAAATAGGCTTCATCATTGAAAATTGAATAGATTTTGATTAAGAGTATCCATTAAGACTACCGGGAGCGTTGTGCGACCAGCCGTTCGTTCAAAAGTTGAACCGAGGAACAACATCATCAACATGAGCGTCAATCAAACGTCGTCGCGAGCTCTCTCGCCTTTTACGAACCGCGCACCTGTCTGTTCCAAACAGTCAAATCCTGCCGTTTCCGCCTCATGCGCATAACGTATTCATCACTCAAATCAGAGGTCAATGAACTTAATTTCGATCGGGCGATTAGAATTGCTCGAAATAAGCGGTAGCACCCAGTGATTATGAACCCAGCGGAGCTGAGAGATCGAGGGATGATATTTATTGCGAAGCGATAGATGAGTCGGCGTCAGCTATTGAGGGGCGGAGGGCTGGAAGCACCGGGAAAATCCACTTTGAAATCATGCATTTCCGCCCGAACAGTTTCACAAGCTGAAGGAAGATTAGATCATAAAGTGCAGTAGTCACGGAGGATTCGGATAACACCTCACCCGCTTCCCATCCAGAAACTAACAGGTGTAATCAAACGGGTAGAGGTTTCCCCTAACGATAACAAGCTTTTGCCAGGGCGGCGAAGGACGTTCCCTTCTCACGCTCGCAGGGCCTTCCCAGCTTATCCGTATGGCTTCAAAACGAGTGACACGAAAACACAAATCCCCTTTTAGGGCCATCGCCTCTCTTTCAACTCCTATTCGGCTTTTATCGGGAATTTACATTTGGGCGCGGAGTTTCATTCCTTCGTGTTAGAGGTAAAAGTGACACTTTGGCAATTTAACAGGACAGCTGTCCAAAGTTTCAGACAAATTGGAAACTTAACTGCTGCCACGTCCTTAATTATCTTAAATTGCTGTTCCATTAAAATTGTCGACTATCGAGCTCCAATTACCTACAAGATTAACCTTCAAACACGAACCTAAACTGACTATTTTGCTCGACATAAGCTCAAAACTGCACTTGTTCATTTTTACCTCAACATCCTTGAAAGCCATAAAATTTATTTAATAATTTACCATAATCTTTCAATTTTCTTAGCAATTGTTTCAATTCAAAAACATTTGATTTATAGTGGAAGCTTTGACTCTTCAAAGTGGGCTAAAATTGGTACAATTTAGAACACCATGTGCTTTGACCCCATTTGGCTTGTGTTTCGAGGTCTCGATGCTCTTAATCAACTTGGCAGTATTATACAAAATAAACCTCATCCAAACCAAATTGATCAATTTGCGTTTTGAGGTTTTGAATTCGAGAAACACCCCTTAGATGGGGAATCAAAATTTGACGTTCATCTTGATATCTTACTTGTTCAGTATGAGAGAAAGTCAAATTCGCATACCTACCTACCAAGACCTAACTAGAAAATGAAACAATAATCTAAAGACCAATAGATCACTTTCTATGTTGGTATATTGATATTCAAGATGATTGTGAGCAAATTGGTTATAGGGAACAAGTGATTCAAGAACATCGGGTTTTCAGTAAGAAAAATTACAAATTGAAAACATGAGGCCACGTTTAATGTCTTGTTGAAATAAGTTTAAACTTCTAATTCTGATAATCACTATCTGATTCATTTTCAGCTCAGTAACAGAGGTATTTCACAATTAAACAAATGTTGGCCAGTAGGATTTATCGAATAAGACGAAAGCCTCGCTCAAACAAGACGATTATATCGATTCCCCCGCACACTTCGGCATGAAGCTAAGTCGGTCCCAGGAGACATCTGATTTCTAGCGCTGACAGCTTTGATAATGATCGCGCTAAGCAAATATGTATCCCGCGTGTAATGATGAGCGATTTGAGTCGTATTGACGGACGATAAATACCAACATCGACGTCGCCGAGTGTCCTCATTGATTGGTACAACAACCGGCTCGTCGCCCGACTACTTGATCACGAGGGAACTTAATATGGGGAAACATACCTATATATGGACGATTAGTCAACAGGGTTTGAATCATCGACACAGTGAAATGAACTTTGGGATAAAAGATGCGGATTGACTTCGGGGAAGAAGTTACATCAGTTACATATTTTGTTATTTGAGTAGTATGAAATTCAATACTCGCTCAAGCCCGAATCATTAGAACGTCTATATTACGTTTCATATCAAAATTCACTACATTCATTGTCCTGTAATGATCTATTATCGTCTATTATCAATAATGCGCGAAGTCAGTTTTAAATCATTTACATCCACCGACTGCAACCACAAATAATTTTAATAATGAACCTACGAAACATATCGACTAAACTAAAAGTTCAAGTGAATAGGGTTTCATAACAAACATCACAAGCCACAACGCAATACCAACTAGTCTATTTTTCAATTACGTCAACTTTCATTACTAACCTAATTATTTATTTTTGATAGTCCAGTAAATGGTCGAATACAATACAATACAATAGAACAAATAACCAGAAATAGCTCAATTTATTCTCATCAAAAGAAGTTAGCGTTCACTTCTACTGATCAAATGAGGCCGTGGTTTCTGGTTATTCGCTAACGCTCACTACAACGTCCAGTCCCGTCAAAAGTCAAAATATTCACACTCAATTCACCAGTAACCTTCATCGGATACTAAAATTATGACGAGAGAAATTATAACAAATCAACAGTCATGCTGCATGGCCATAAGAGCGAATCTTCTAAAAAATAACTGGTTTTATGTAAAATGTGATGTTGGGAACATCTCATTCAAATATGGGCAATCTTAAATTTATCGGGCAATTCGAAGTACTTGAGTATTTAGCTATTCGGTTCCTCCTACCTATCTAACAAATTTTGTCTTCATTTTTTGCCGAATGCTTGTAGATTATTCAACGCTGAACAAGATGGCGCAGTAAAAATTGTGATATCTCGCTCCATTATCAGATTAGAGCAGACGATCAAAGTTCATTTCAAGTAACAATCACGTTTCTTCATCTTCAAAGTGTTCCAGTTTGAGAACGAAATAAGGTATCGCAATTCTGACTCCACCACCGTGTTATTTCGATCATTTCGTATTATGCGAAGCACAAGGATATCGAATACAGAACAGTGATCTTGACAAAAATAAGGTACCAAAGTGAAAGAATTTGGAGTTTTTTCCCCCTTCACATTTGTTTTTACTTTAAACGAACAAGGAACAACCGAGACCTGTTGCTCAAAGGAAAAGTTGACTCCGAACCACACAAGGACACAAAAGTTGTTTATCGTGACGGCTATCCACGTTGAACGGCCCAATCGCAGCAATCGGAACAGTAAGAACGGATTTAGTGTGGTAAAAATGTAGTTCCTTATCTCCCTAATCTGGAATCTGTTTAGCGCCCTGCCATCCTTCAAGTTGAATTGACTGTTATTTGTCTACCCCTCGCCGCCGATCGGTTCTTCCGCTCCAAAAATAGTTGAACCACTACGGAAAGAGTTGAGGACGTCTTATTTTTATTCACGGTCATCCGTTTTTTCCCTCGCAATTGAAATTTCCCGTTTCCTCCTCCCCCGCTACGAGTTCCGGATTGGAAAATCGGCGTGATAACATTGTAAAAGATAAATTGGAATAAGGAGAACGGGTCCCAAAAAAAAATCTTCAATTTCCCCCTTTGACATTCGCCTTAATCAAAGACTTTCAGATTGAATGGCTTCAGGAGGTCGCCCTCCTGGCGAACGAGCACGAACTCGTTTCTTCAACGCTATTAATCTTGTTCTTTCAACGGGTTTTCGCGTGTATTTTTGTATGAATGACATTTCTCATGACACTAATAGAATTTTCTCTGCAGACATTCCTTACTGGTCTATATCTGACTTTCATCCTTTTACTTATACAACGGGGTGAACAAGACAACTCGGTTTTGCCTCTTAACTCCGCCAGGAGGCTCAGACCCACTGGACCCTCTGGTTCTTGTATACTTAAAGCTTCGAGGCTAAAATTTAAAAATATATTTAGTGACAAATGGTAGGATTTCCAGGTTAAGTGGACTTGGAACGCGCTGGTTTCGTTCAACAGAGTTCAGCGGTGGGCGATGTGGCTGATGCATCATGAGTATCCGTTCTTCGGGCCTCATGATGCATCACAAAGCACTCACAAGATGATTTACAAATTTTGTCGCAATCCTCCCGCAATTTTCTCGTAATTGTCATAATTCTCTTATGTCGTCATTCTTGGCGGTTTAACGATTTGGAATAAATTTACATTCGCCATGATCGAAAGGAGGAACTCGAGGTCCATTTTCATTGTAGTCCAATAATTATTGGACTACTATGAAAATGGACTTGAAATGAATGATCATTCAAACTACATGAGTAGCGATGGTCAAATGGTTACATAGTGATGCTTAAGATGAGTTCAGTTCCACGAATTGACTCCTTCTAATTTTCTCACTTCTGGGGCATATTCACCCATTCACCTGTATAACTCCTTATATAATTATGTAGTTCAATAAAAAATATTTATTTTATACCTGTAATAAATTACCGTAACACAAATTCTGCTTTTGAGACTAGTAGAATAGCTTCAGATACTGGTTCACAAGGCAAGATAAATATGCTTTGAAAAATAATGGTATAGATAAGGTACACATACATAGTAGTATGATGACAAAAGTAAAATTGGTAATTGTAGAATTATCATACCACTCTGTGAATATTTGAACTCCAGCGTCTCTTCCAGCAACCCTGCTTCAAACCCGATCCAACTGGAAACGACTAAGACTTTCTATCAAGTAGCCACACATTGGACTGGTCACTTGAGTACAAACTTCGTAGAATACCCCCACATTGAAACGCTTACAGGGTAAGAGATCTTTGTTGACCGTGTCGAGCGCTGCTCTTAGATCCACATAAAAGGCGTGGAGCTTCTGTCGGGGATATTGAAGATGCAGCTGAACAAGACCTGTGAGGACAAATATTTAATATTGAGTCAATCACTGAATAACCTACATACATGGTCTGCAAAGCTATATTTTGGCCCAGAAGCTTTCAGAACACACAACTGAAGGCCTCCATTTCGCCGCATAGTTGTGAGTCTGACAAGGATGCTTCCTACAGCACTCTGACGAATGCAAACCGATAAACAACGATAAACAGTTGTGGATGAATTTGCAGAGTTTTTTTTTAATTTATTTTAAATCGGTTTTCATGGCTTTGTGATGAGGATTTACAACCCGTTTCTGCATCTTTCATTGCACCCTTGAAAATCCCCTCTCTATTCACTCCCAAATGTCAAGTGTCCAACTCCAGACTATTTTTTCCATCTATTTAAAAAGTAAAAACCTAATAAAGACACAACGTTCGTGCGTTCAGGAAATTTCACCCCGAGTATCATTTGAAGTGATCGACCCTCGTACGGGGCTTTGCATGAGAACTGGAAAAAAGGCTGTAAAACTCGGCAGCGGCTAATGCAGTAAAGTTGGAACGTGATGTCGCGTGATGCTGGTTCAGCATGACACATTCAAATTGTAAAACAATCAATCTAATTCCTGGTGAAGGCGCCCTCATTTTAACTCGTTTATTTCTTGTTCTTCTCTCTCCCTTCAGTTTTCCGCCACCTAAGATTAGTTTGACCCAGTAGAGCTGTTGATAAGTGTGTCGCCTTCCGGACGTTGGAGGTTCCGTCTCTCGCAGATCCTGAGTGCGTTATGTGAAAAAATGACACACCAAGCACTCATCGTACATCACGAGTGGGTTTCTCAAGGTACGACCCGCTACTTGTCCACAATATTTGGTCCATAACAGAGTAAATTGAACTATTCGATAGTTTTCACGTGGAAATGACCGTTAATTCGTACTGTATAGTTTAGTCAAGGGAGACCATAATTTTCATTTAGCATTCCGTTACCAGTTCAATTTTGATCATCTGAAAAACGAGCGTTCCGCTTAAAACACGCAGAATGTTACTGTGCTGACTTCAAATTTTAAATACTACCTACCAATTAATGAGCATCATCCGTGATCACCTGATGATTTGTATTTGTTCAGACATATTGTTAGTGAAGACTGTTTTTGTATCATTGATAGAATTGTGAATACACCAGTCATTTTCATTGTGTTCATGAACTGTGATTGTCATTCTTTGGGTTACAACAGTTACTATTCCTGAAAGTTATACTGGCGGCTCCGAATCCCCCTTGATGAACGCTATTATTGACTTATTTAAATTAATTTCATTCATTGCCTACCTACTGTATCATTTCTAATTTCGTAACTTTTTAAATACCCCTAGATATTATTTTTCTTATTTTTTATTACATACACGTATATTTTTCTTGTAAATTGGGCATCTGCTCGTTAAATTTTGTAAATAAATAAAATTACTTCCTATCCTTGGGGAGTGGCTTTTTTACGTAGGGGTGCCATAGTAATAAATAATATTAAATAAAAAATCTGCTGTATACTTCCCACCAATTTGGCTGTCGTATTCAACGCACTGCTCTTAACTTATTCACGTAATTCAACAATGATTAGAATTTGTGGTTATGTGTATTTTCCAACACCATTTAAGTCCAGTTGGGCTTTTTGAAGAGCTAACCCAATAGGGAATGCCAGTGTGTCATAGAATAATTTATAATCATTATATGTTTATATTGATATTTATAATGTATTTATAAAACTGGAGGTAGTCGTATTCGTCTGCACCAGACTGTGGATTACAGTTGTACATTTTTATTTGTTTCAGGTAATTGTTCAGAGCATAGTTCGACTCAGGTGAGATCCCCAGTTTCCAATTTTCTGTCCAAATTGTGTAAATTACACAACAGGAGGATACCTACTTATGAATGATGCAGTTGACTCACATCAAGGTTCATTTTCTGATATATCGCCTCCAGGTTTAGAACACATTTCCGTGTTTTTAATAGATTTGGCCTCTAGCACAATATCGGTCAATGAATTTGACGTCAAAATTGTCAAGTACTGAACTTGGTTGTCAATGATAAATAAATGAAAATAAATACAAATATACAATTATTGTGTAAGTATAAATAAAAACTTGATGGTACAATGAAAAAAAGTCAAGTAAAAAGGGGTGTAGAAGACTAAAAATAGAATAAATAATCCAAAACGATTAACTAACAATGAGTCATGTGATGACGATGAGTGAGATAGGTCTTCTTCATTAGACTTGACAAAGGTCGATTTACCCGTTTATCACAAATTTTGGAGGCATAGTTAGCCAAATTCATTTTAATTTTTTTTTCAGAGTGCTTCAAACATTCTTCAAAACATTCTAAAAAAAACTTCAATAAAAATGTTGTACGCGAAACAAATACTGTAGTGCAATGTTTTGAAGTAATTTTTAGATCATTCCAATACCACATTCAAGAATTCTGAACATGATTTTTGTCCACCTAAGTTGTACAATCGAAACACAGTGGAACGGTTTGGTTGTAATCGGAAATCATTATAAAAGGGGTATTCATGATCTGATTCAATAGTCGAATCGACGTAAATCGAAGACGTGGGGTTGACGAGGCTCCCAAGCGTCTCCACGTCGAATCGTCGAAAATCGAAAATCGATTCATTGAGAAACCAAATCAGTTCTTATCCTTATCGGTGTCCACGTTCATCAATCCGCGGTTGTTTATGAAAATAAATAATATTTATTAGTCATGACGAAAAAAAAGCCAAAATGCGAAATGTATCGACTGGATCGTCAATTCTTCGAGTAGGTATTAGCGGAGAATTCGAACGAGGAAGATGAAATCTCGAAACGTGTTTCGAGGATTAACCACAGCATCCGCCTCTCGACTATCGACACTTGACATTTCGAACTTGATGTAATTAAGTAGGTAATGAATAAATGAACGCACGAATGAATGATAGAAAGAGTGAATGCATTTGAATGTTGAAGTATGCCGTAGAGAATTTCGAGTTCTTATACGATAAACCGAGCTACGGAAAGCTGCCGCAACGATGGCTGCTGCATTTCGATTATTCGACATGAATTTCGATGCCTTTAGCCGTCGTAAATCGAATCGTCGAATTAGACGGAGCGCATATGCAAACTTGAGTTTCGACGATTCGACGTCGAATTCGGCGGGACCATGAAGACCCCTAATATTGAGAATAGATTAGTGCAACGGACGCTCGGGAATGGCCAGTTATGTGAAGGCTAAAACATGTTCCATGTTGAAAGTAAAACCAAAATTGAACAATTGAATTGTTGAAGAAACAAAAGCTTGATGATTCAGAAATAGATGAATAAATAACAAAATTTGTTCATATACAGTCGGGTCGCGTTAATCCGAACAGAAATGGGGGAAGGGGTCATTCGGATTATCAAATCGTTCGGATTATCTACAGCCTTTTTATTGAGGGAAAATTCATGATACATACATCTATGGACATGTATGTACATATACATATATGCATCTCTAAGCTCTAAAATAGTCCGTGATTTTCTTTTGGACACTTTTTTCGATGTGCTGGTCAAACGCCTTATCCCTGATACGTCTCAGCAACATAATCTCCTCACTGCTGCAGAGGTTGTCTTCTGCCCAACTAATTGCCGTGTTCAGGGCTTTACCAGCTTCAGCAGGAGAGGTTTTCGGAGCAGGCGGTTCATCTTGGACATCCTCCTCTTCCATTTCATCTTGTTGAACAGCATGTACGATTTCTTCATCGGTACATAGGTTTACTGTGATAAACAGGGGGAAACCAGGGTGGGGGAAGCCCGTTTGGACTACCGCGTTGTTCGGACTATCTGGTGTTCGGATTAACGCGACCCGACTGTATTTCTAAATATTTAATATGAATCTCTTCCGGGCTAAACTCAGAAATTGAACTGATCGACAAGGAATTTTCTATTCAATCTCTTTCAACTTTCAGTTAGCATAAAAACGGCTCTGTCCCTGGGGATGACGCCTCATCCAAACACTGTCCTGCCCCATTAACTTGCCAAAACTGACTCAAAACCCGAAAAGGCGGCTGTTGAATGATTGATCATTTCCCCTTTCCGCGTTAGGTGTCCTCCAGCATAACTCGATTTCTCCGTTGACCAATCACCTTTATACGCCTGTTGTGATCTAGTTGAAGGAGATAAAGTACCCCCTTATAATGCCCTTTCACTAAAATTGGCCTCGACCTCGAACGGGATGAGGAAGAGAAAAAAAGCTTTTTTTCGTGCACTCTTAGCCCATTTTAGTTTTTTATTGGATTTATGACAGCCGCCCTTTTTTCGGAAGGAGGTCCCATCAACTTTTCTTTGTGTCGAAAAAAGCTTCGGATTGGTGGCGTAAGGTGGTGGTGGGGGGTCGGAGGGGCTGTTGGAAATGGAGGGGGGGGGTCTATTATATCCAACTTCGGCGAAAGGGAAGTGAAAAAAAAAGAAAGAAAAAACTGTAACACTTTCCCCACCCGGGTCTACCGATCGGACTCATTGTTAAGGCCGATTCAATACCGACGGCCGTTCGTAATGGCAGAAGTTCGACTCCAACGCGGACGAACCCCGTTCGCATACGAGAGAAGGAGGTCAGTTTAGACGTTACGTGTAGAGACGACGGGATCTGGGATTCACGTTCGGTTCAACGTTAAATTTCTACTTAAACGTATAATATTATTATCATATTATTATACGATGATGTTGAGGGAAGTTGAGGGTCGGTTAAATGAAAATTGATTTATGTGCCAACGTTTCGAAGAATATATTTCTTCATCTTCAGGGCACTTTATGAAATGGAGTTAGACTCCAACAGGGAAGTTCTTGCCTCCAGATCACAGAAGTAAAAAGTTGTTTCATTTCTATTTCATAAACTGCCCTGAAGATGAAGAAATATATTCTTCGAAACGTTGGCACATAAATCAATTTTCATTTGACCGACCCTCGACATCCCTCAACATCAATATTATTATCATATTATTATACGTTTAAGTAGAAATTTAACGGGATATACGTTCAACGTTAAATTTCAACTTGAACGTATAACATTATTATTATATTATTATACGTTTAAGTAGAAATTTAACGTTGAACCGAGCGTGAATCCCAGATCCCGTCGTCTCTACACGTAACGTCTAAACTGACCTCCTTCTCTCGTATGCGAACGGGGTTCGTCCGCGTTGGAGTCGAACTTCTGCCATTACGAACGGCCGTCGGTATTGAATCGGCCTTAACAATGAGTCCGATAGGTATAAATATCATTTATTTGTACGACGTTCTCCGACTTCGACTTCTACGACCTGAATTTGATAGAAAAAATATACAAGCGAGTATGTAGTGGGAAATTATTAACATTATTAAATTATTAATCATTTTGACATAGATATGTCTTTTGGGTGAGGGTCATGACAACATAAGCGTGATCGTGCTCAAAAAATGTACTTAATGGGTAACTAGGTTGTTACCTACTTTCATTACTACTCTATGCAGAAAATGAGGAAGTAACGTTTTCTTAGCAATCAACGAAACAACAACAAAACAATTCCAATGTGTAATTTAAGTGATTTCACTTCATACTATATCCCCTACTGTTACTTATCTTACCTACAAGTTAAGTTTCTTACCTATTTCTGTAATAGGTACTTACACATAGGTGATTACATAATGGGTCCTACGAAAAATAATTGCAGTAAGGAACACAAAAGTATAACAGAAAAAGGTAACTTAACTTGGAGGTAAGATAAGGAACAGTAGGTGATATCGTACGAAGTGAAATCACTTAAATTACAAATTCGAATTGTTTTGTTGTTGTTTCGTTAATTGCTGAAAAAGTTACTTCCTCATTTTCAGGATAGAATAGCGTGATTAGTAACGTAATGAAAGTAGGTAACAACTTAGTTACCCATTACATTTTTTGATCATGACCCCCAGCCAAAAGACATCTATGTCAAAAATTAAAACGGTCTTCAAAGAAGAGCAACATCAAACTCATCCCATCCAGCGGACTAGGGCAACTACTCTGAAAAACGTGTTAAACTTCTACATGCCGAACCAACTGGTAATGGTAGTTCTTCTATATCACCACAGAAGACAGGTCAACATCTTATTCTTGATGAACAAGCAAATGTTTTCGGAACAGTTCCCTCAAATCCTGTGTGGGAACTACGTAACAAGCACATAGTTCCCACCAACATACTTTAAACACTTGAATCAAATTGGGAATCCGCCCGAAATTTCTACACTCAAGCTCGCACCGAAGAGCAACAGAAGAAGCCAAAACGTATCAGCACAATATTCACGTTTTGGACTGGCCAGCCGTAAGCCCCGACCTTAATCCCATTGAGCACATATGGGACCAGGTAGTGAAGGCCATTCGAGGTCGTCCTAATCAGCCAATAACTTTGGAGGAGCTTGAAGAAGCGCTGCCACAAGACAACATTCGTAGACATGTTCGGAGCATGCGTCGTCGCAATCACGAGCCACGGAGGTAACACCAAGTATTGAAGACCGTAAAGTTCGAAAAATTACGTTTTGCAAATTTTTGTTTTTCAAGTTTTTCCTCTTTTGTCATTCCTGTTTTGGCCCTTTTCATGGTTTTCTCAGTTCCACATTCACCCTACACTTTGGGAAATTGTTTTCACCTCGGAAATGTGTTTTTTAGAACATAAATAAGAGAAAAAAAATATTAAACCTGCCAAAAGTAGAACAATTTAAAAACCGTCATCAGTTCATTCAGTGATCCCTCAGTTCTTTTGAGGTGTGTACTATTTTCTTTTCATACCGGCAGACCCGGATTCATGGCCGATATTTGCCAAATCCTATTAAATCCTATTAAAATCCTATTAAAATCCTATCAAATCCTACAAATTTTGTTTTATTTAAAGTATGATTGTTTGGTGTCAATAAAACATGTAGATTTGTATGGAAAAACTCTGCAAATTCTTGACACAACGGTTTATTATCTTCCTTGTGCAGATCACCCTTCTGTCTATACCAGACTGTGTTGCAAATCGGCACCATACCATATTCTCACCGTACTCATACCATTTCTTTCCTATCATACCGTACTGTACTATACTAAATCATACATACAATAATATACCATACCATAGTCATACGATGTCGTACAATAATATACCATACCATAGTCATACGATGTCGTACCAAAATTCGTTTTGAACCCCTTCCCCTTGACGCTCGTGCGTCATAGCTTCTGACACACTAGTTAGTCTCCTGCCAGCCGTCTTACGTCATACGCTCGTGCGTCATAGGCTCTGACGTACTTGTTGGCCACCTGCCAGCCGTCTTACGTCATACGCTCGTGCGTCATAGGCTCTGACGCACTAGTGAGCCTCCTGCTAGCCGTCTTACGTCATACGCTCGTGCGTCATAGGCTCTGACGCACTAGTGGCCTCTTGCCAGCCGTCTTACGTCATACGCTCGTGCGTCATAGGCTCTGACGTACTTGTTGGCCTTTTGCCAGCCGTCTTACGTCATACGCTCGTGCGTCATAGGCTCTGACGTACTTGTTGGCCTCCTGCCAGCCGTCTTACGTCATACGCTCGTGCGTCATAGGCTCTGACGTACTTGTTGGCCTCCTGCCAGCCGTCTTACGTCATACGCTCGTGCGTCATAGGCTCTGACGTAATGGCCCGCCGGTCGCTTGTGTTCTGACGTGATCTGAGGGAAAGGGTGAATCAAGGGAACAAATTTTTCCCGTTTCAGTTCATGTGCCAAAGCAAAGACATGAAAATGTCAAAAAAATATGTAAATAGGTACCTAAGCCCAACTGTAATGTCAATTTTCTGACAATGAGTTTTCGACTATTGTTTTCATACCTTTTTACTTAAGTACTTATTGCAATTTGAGACTGATAATGAGCTGTTTGCAAATAAAAAGTCTGATAACTACTTTATTACATCTTATTAATCTATTTTCAAGTTCCGATTCACAGTTGAATGTATTTTATTTAGATGTCGTAAAATTCGAAAACGATGGAATGACGAAACCTGTCGACTACTGACTCAAGTGATACTGTCGACTTGTAACACATGTAGGTCGACTACTAGTGCAAAACCATGTCGACTACTGAAGAAAATGTTGGTCACTGGTATCGACTACTACCTAGAGCATTGGGATTTTTTACAAAACTTGTTAAATGTTAATAATTTGTATTTAATTAATACGATATAATTCTAGGGTTTTTAATACTTTTTAATTTTTCTATAAAAGAAATAAGTACCTACCTACCAACAAACCTTCGAAATTATCTTCATTTCCGTAACACGAAACGTACCTCAGAACAACAAACTCGACATCATTAAAACCATAATATTGTTTTATTATATTATGATGTTCTAAACAGCTAGTTAGTATGAAAATCGAGTCGACCTGTATTTAATCGACCTGTATTTCAACAACAATCGCGTCGACAGGCTCAACCTTTGAGCCGTCATTGTGAACGAACGGCTGGTCGTACAAAGCTGCGGATGGTCTTAAAAAATTCTACGGAACAAACTCTATCTAAATATGAAATAAACCTACTGAAAATTATTATAATTTATTGTTAGGTATTGATAATTCGTATTTATTATTAATAATAATTATTATTAATTATGATTAAATAATACGATATAATTCTGGGGTTTTTAATACTACGTCGGTAATAATTTTTCTATAAAAGAAGTACCTACCAACAAACGTTCGAAATAACCTTCATTTCCGTAGCACGAAACGCACCTCAGAACAACAAACTCGACATCACTTAAGCCATATGATGTTCCAAAGAGCTTGTTAGTATGAAAATGGACCTGTATTTCAACAGTTTGATACACGATCGTGTTGTGAGGCACAATCTTTGAGCCCTCATTGTGAACGAACGGCTGGTCGTACGAAGCTGCGGATGGTCTTAAAAAATTCTACGGAACAAACTCTATCTAAATATGAAATAAAAAACATACCGTTCTATATGAATTTTTCGAGATATGAGATTTTCAAATTTTCAAAATTCGTTTTGAACCCCTTCCCCTTGACCTAGGGTTATGAAAAGTTTCGAGGACCATTGTGGGGTTGGTCGAAAACCATAAAAAAAATTTCGTAATTTTTACTCAACGCTAACTGGGCAAAGTGGCGCGGACGGCGGACGGCGGACGGCGTACGGCGTACGGCGGACGGACGGATTTTTTTTTATTCGATTTTCTGAATCTACGTATCTTGAAACGTAAACCAACAAATTTTGAGGGGGGGTTAAAAAAATTTTTTCTTTGGGCGATTCCAATGGTTCATTATCGAAGATAATAAACCAAAAACGACAAAACTTGGATTCTTTGGGAAAGTGATCGTTTTCTTTGTAAATTTGGTTGTAAACGAAGTCGGGAATCAACGACGAGGCGAGAAGGGACTGGGGGTCTGAGGTGGTGACGGGGGATCGCGGAATGGCGGTAACGGGGGGAGGTGGTGATGGCTGTGACGGGGGGGGTGGTGACGGCGGTAAGGGGGAACGGTAACGTGGTGATTGGGTGCTTCGGGACAAGTTGATGATGCGCGTCAGGTGAGGCAGATTAAAGTGGTGGATGAAGGCTGTGGGATCAGCGGGTGACGGTGGACGGGTGACGGTGGTGAGTGGGTGGGGGGGGGGGGTTCCCGCGTTCACCCTTTTTTCCAAATGAGCTTTGTAGCGGCTTACAATGTGGAGCGTCCTCCCACCCCCCTCCCCACACCGCTCATCACCACCCCTTTCACGACATCACGAGACGCCCGTGCGTTCTCTTAAGATGAAGACTCTTTTGCCTTCGTTACAACGACCTCACCATCAACTTTCACATCCTTATCTCTACTCCCCCCCCCTCTTACTACTTACTACCGCCTATCAAATCCTCACTCCTATCGCTATCGCGCCTATCACCTCTCAACCTATCACACCATCATCATCAGGCCTCCTTCTGACCTTCCTCGAGATGTCTCTCATTTCATAACCCTCTCATCCCCCCCCCCCTCCACCCAAGGCGCTGTTGTCCCCCTCACCAACACAGCGATTTCCACTCATTTATGTCATTTATTTATTCCATTGTATGTAAATAACAATAAAAATAATGTATGACCATTGTGGGGCTGGTCCGAACCCGTAACCCATAATTTTTGGATAACTGGGCAAAGTGGCTCGTACGGCAGGCGGACGGATTTTTTAAATTCGATTTTGTGGTTCTACGTATCTTGAAACGTAAGCCACCAAAATTTGAGGGGGTTTAAAATTTATTTTTCTTGTTCGATTCGAATGGTTCATTACCTATCGAAGATAAATTTCGAATTGATAAAATAACAATTCTTGTGACTGAGCACTTCATTGCGTGCAATACTGAAAACAAATAAAATCAATAAAGAGGATTTTCGGCACCAATTCTCAGGTTTCACGTATATAACTAAAAATATTGAATTAAATGCAACTGATGAAATGAAATCTCAACTTACAATTTCCAACGTCCTTGGAATGAACAAAAAATAAACTAAAATAAAATATTAATTTTATGAAATTAGGTTGAGAAGGAGTGTCAGTTGAACTAGGAAACACTCGGGAAGCTTGATGGTAAATAATATTTACAATTAATATATAAATAATATTTACCATATTATGGTCAATACCTGAAACTGTCAATATGGATATCATTTCGAGAAGGTACGAAACGCTTTCCACGATTATGACGGAGAATGGTACACCGGTGAGGCACGTGACATTACATAACATTCGTTGGCCTTGTCACGATCACCTGTGGCCAGACATCCGTCAGCTGACGATGGACTGACGACTACTGTCGTGACGTCAGCCATCGTCAGGAATCGACTGACTGGTCCGGCCACGAAGAAAAAGACAGTTGTCGTCCTTACTCGATCGCGGCAAGAACCCCCAATAAAACCGCACACTAAAACAAGGTGAGGAGTATTCTTTCAATTTTTAGTAGTACTTAAATAATTTATTTTCAAATAAATACATTTTATTTTTCAATTTCTTCACAAAAGTTGCCTTTATTTTTAACCTCTGAAAGGAGTATTTTGTTAAGCCTGGTCCACGCGCTACGTTTTACACAACATTTCAAGTTTGAGCAGTCTTAAGACGAAGTGAAAACGTTGCAATTTGGAGCGTCCAGACGGTGCAGTCATATTTGTATTTTTCGCTCAGTCGATTTTTGCATGCTGCGTTGTTAATAAAAAGACTGGAACGTCTCAGAAGAACCGGGCGTTCAAAGTGGTCGCGGAAATGGCTTTTAAAAAGGCGGGACTTTTTCATATTAGATTATTACGTGAATTACTTATTTCAGAATTGTATCTCTGCTCGCGGTTGCATCGATTCCTTGAAATGTTTCAAATAATCTCTCTTAAGCTTCCCCATTTTTCTCCATGTCACTGTACTCCTTCGATTAAACACGCCAAATGCATGGGGAATGCAATAAAATCGGTTAGGAACTCCCTAGAACATTGCAAAAAGTCTACTATCGTCGCGTGATTAGAAGAAACTGAGGAACAAAACGAATCGGAAAACGGAGCAAGCGTCCACATTCACCGATTCGTCCGCTCAGGTCATGGATTTCAAAGCTCATTTACTCAGTTATCGCTGCAACTGCAACTGTACTCAAAACTGCGCAGTTTTCTGGTCCGTACACAACGTTTTATCTGCAACATGTTGAACTGCGCAGACAAAATGTTGAGCAAAACGTAGCGTGTGGACCAGGGCTTTAGAGGAGTTAAACTTGTCCAGGGAGAATACTTGTCTTCGAAGATCTAGATCTAGATCGAAGATCAAGAAGATCTTCTAGTCCACGGGCTTCAACAAAGGGATCGCAGCCATCTGAGGTTCCACTCACTAAAAATCCATTAACCCTTATCCTCTTGACCTAATACACCCGGGAATCACTTATTCAGCATTACTTCGGAGTGGGGTCGATCACTGGGCGATGTCACGCGCCCTTCTGTTGTCTTCTTGTGGTCTCCAGTTTGTTTCCACCTAAAGATTCATCCAGCTTTTTTGTTTTGAGGATTCGGACTATGTAGGACACAATCCTCTCCCAAGATGGCTGGTTGAAGATCATCCTCGTGATCAAGTTAGCAGGTGTGATTTCGCCTTCCTCTTCTTCCAGAATTTTTTTCTCTCTTGTCCATCTGGCGCTGTGGAAAAACGTTTGCTCAGCATCATGGTTTGGTGCAGTGCCGTACCAGCACTCGGTAGCTCGACAGGAGCGATGTAGTGTAGAAGTCCTCTTCCCCGTGCCTCATGTTGAGCCATGGGTCCAGGCCCCTCTGGCGTCAGATTCCCACTCTTTCTGCCTATGCTGCAGTGTTGTCTCTCCTCTTTCCAGATATGGGACAGTGAATCTTCTGAGGGTAGCAGATCCGCTTTCTCTCCATTGGAACGAGGTCGATCGGGATAATGGCAGCAATGATGAGGGAAGGAGACCGTGTGATAAGCACATGCTATTCGCAAGACTCCCCTCCTTTGCACCGACCGCAGGTGGTCTCGGTACTTTTTAACTAGGAGGGCCCCAGTTCACATTTCCAGTCCATACAACACGATTGCTTCAGCTGCTCTCAAGAGCATTTTCATTTTCTTTGGTCCAGGGCCACCAATGTTTGCCATTAGTCGGTTCAGGTTGGTTGTCACTGCCTTAGCCCTTCCTCCTGTTCCCTTGATGTGCCCCCAAAAGGTCAGCCTGGGGGTCACTCCCAGATACCGTACTGCATGTGACGAGTCGATGATTTGGTCGTCCGCCTGAAACTGGGTGACAGGGTCAATATGCCTCTTAGTCCGCAGCACTATCTGCTTGCTGCACCCCATGCTCCTCCAACCAAAGTATGACTCACCTCATTGATTGAATAAGCATCCACTGGAGTCCCTATAAACCCCAGTCCTTTATCACCACCGCCACAGCATTGGTGTAGCCCATCAGGAACACATCTTCCAGCATGTCCAGCAGAGGTATCCCATCGTAGTTTGCACTCCACAGATCAGTCCCCACTACTGATCGTCCTCCTGCAAACCGTTCCCATCGTGCACGGACTTTTTCATTTTCCTTAATTGTAAATTTGATTAATTCATTCATTTAGTTGTTTTCCACCATAGTTGGTATCTAGAAGTAAGAACCTGTTTACAGGCACCATGAGCACCGACAGATAAGGAGCAATTTGCAGGTACAGTATCTGTGGTCGATGAAAAGCTTGGTGTACCGAATAAGAAGTAGGTATTCATGGAAATATTAGTCTGAAAGTGCACTTGACTCGTAGTAGATATTCAAATGAACGAAACTCAGCCGTCACGTTGCCCCTCCAGGAAGATAAACAGGAAAATATGACATCATTTCACTCTAAAAAAAAAAGAATAATAATAAAAAAATGAAAAATAAATGTGTATATATTTTCAAAAGACGGTAGGAGTGAGAGGAAGTAGAAAGGCGACCCAGTTGCTTATAATTAATAATAATCCCCTTAATTAAGTTATGCCTGAAAAGGGAGCGTTGGTGCTCTTGTTTCTCATAATGGATCAACCAAAAACCCAGAAAAGGTGCACGAGGTAAAAAGGAGTATAAGGTGCTCATCTAATACCTAATTATCATCCATAATCACGAGGTGTTAACATCAAAGTGGCCTCTACGAAGCGAGGAGTCAAATTTCATAAGAAACGTAGTAAAATACTGCAATTTGGTTGGAGGACGCAGCGCTGAACTAGCATATCCGGACTCTGAACTGAAAACTGGATATCTGGGGCTACTCTTATATTTTTAAGCATGTAATATATGAAGAGTACAGGGGAAGAATGACACAAGCCCATAAATCTGATCTCGAGAAAAACCATTATTAAGATTTAAAAACGTTTTGAGGCAAGGGAATGATCAAGATTCAAAAAATAAAAATATGTGCAAACATCTGAAGTACCTATTTTTTAATCTTGATCATTCCCTTGCCTCAAAACGTTTTTAAACCTTAATAATGGTTTTTCTCAAGATCAGCTTTTATGGACGTGTATCATTCTTCCCCGTACTTTTCATATTATATTTTACTGCCGTTCAAAGTAGAATTACTGTGGACATGAATTTTAGCATTATTGGAATGATATTGTTAGATTCGTATTTTTTCAAATTTATTTGGTTACAAGGGAAAACGCTGGGTAAAAAATTCTTTACGGTGTTCTATGGCCTCTACGGTGTTTTCAGTTTTCCTTGTTTTGACATTTTATGTCTTTACTCTGGCACATAACTCGAAAAACGTTACACGAAATCGTCACGAAAATTTCTGATGATTTTCGCTTACAACCGATTCGGTGCTACTGGAACTTTATCTTCGCCAGTTATCATCGTACAAAAATCGTTCACCACTCGTTGGATAGCTCTCGATTTACCTAACCATATTACGTTAACCACTGCGGAGTGCGTGGCCGACAAGCTGCGGTATGAGCGTGATTGTTTAAATAATTGTTTACACACAGGTGATCATTCTCAATAATTTATATTGTCAATACGAATGCAAGCTTCATAATTTATGATGAACCCTACAATTAAGTATAACAACTACGCTACTGGGGTAGGTGATGTAGCATTGTTCGAAGGTTCTTGAATCACTTCTTTAAAGACATAAAATGTCCCAATGTGTTGCAGACTCGTATGCAAGCATTTAATTCTCGACTGTATCAACAACAGGATGGAGTTGACATTCTTTTGACATTTTCATGTCTTTGCTAAACTGAAACGGGAAAAATTTGTTTCCTTGATTCACCCTTTCCCTCAGATCACGTCAGAACACAAGGGAAAGGCGGGCCACTACGTCAGAGCCCATGACGCACGAGCGTATGACGTCAGACGGCTGGCAGGAGGCCAACTAGTACGTCAAAGCCTATGCCGTAAGAGCCTATGACGTCAGAGGGCAGGCTGGCCTCTGGAATTCCGCGCCTTCATTTTGCATTCATTTACATCTTCACGTTGAAAAATCCTTCATCTTGTCGCTAATTTTATTTTTCTATGGAATTCATGCGTTTGGCTTTTCTTCGTTGGAGAAATCTCCAAGTTGTCTCACTCATTGAGTCGACTTTGTCGCAGGAATGCTTGGAGGGAACTCAACGATTACAAAAAATATACGATTTGGAAAAATATCCTACGGAGTTTTTACCAAATGACAAGCAGTAGGAGAGCCTCTACTGTTTTCTGTGTGTATTGCCTACACAATTTATCTTAGCCTCTACAACGGTGAGAAGCAGTTGATTTTATAAAGTTATGATGTGGCGAAAAATGTTAAAAATAGGATATTTTGTAGCTGAAAAGTTTTCCCTGCGTATTTCTCCAAACCATATTTTCTCGTTCTACTGCTTTTCTACTTTGGACGGCTGTGCAGTAGGTTTGACAATAAATATTGCAGTCTACTGTAAATTTTTTCCTGTTGGTTGTTTGGCAACCCGAGGTGAGAAGCAACAGCCAGAACGTGTAACGTAGTTTCGGCTTCATTGAGCCACTGGCCGGTCTTGTTTACCGCACAAAGTACACAAGGGTCGCCCCGAAGATGCACGTGGGCTTAGGCATCACGCAAGGGTCACTCCACAGCCTTTTAACCCTCGAACGCGTTGATATTTATCCAATAGTGACGTCACCTGTGACGGGCGACGCGTGGGATGACAACCTCCGCTGCCTACAGTCAAAAGCTTTTATAACGTAGAACGAGCATCCAACCGTCGTGTAGTTGGCGGTCTGGTGGGCGTCAGTTCCGAAATACGTTCACAGGTCAACAATACGTCCAAAATTGCTTTGAAACTCGTCCTCAAGGCGTATCCGAGTGTATCAAACGAGTCTCAAATCCCAATGTTTTTCGAACTTTACCAAATTTCACAACCACAAGTACAAAAACATTCCGTTCCGGGTAATAATGCCATGGGTTTTTTGACCAATTTTTGTGACCTTTTATCGTAATTTTACTAGCACCGTCGATCATAAATCACACCCAGGACGCGATTGGCATCGACAACCCTTCACCCTACATCACATAACCCATTCGTACAGTAGAATATCCTTACGGCTCTGATTGACCACGAGAAATAACCTCAGAACTAAAATTCAATAGTAACTAATCGAGAGAAATATTTTTATTGCCAAATCACAAATAGGGATGTCCCGATATTATAGATCAATGAATATCGATATTTTTGTTTCGATATTTCCAATATCATATCGATATCGGAAATGCGATATTATCGTGATATCGAAGGATTACGTTGAATATTGGCTTTCGATATTGTATTTTTACAAAAATACAGTTTTTGATCCCGATAACCACGATATATTTATGATATTCTTATGATCTCCTATCTTATTAGGCTCCATAGACATTATAATACGATAATGTCTATGTCTCGTATAATGTCTATGGAGCCTAATAAGATAGGAGATCATAAGAATATCATAAATATATCGTGGTTATCGGGATCAAAAACTGTATTTTTGTAAAAATACAATATCGAAAGCCAATGTTCAACGTAATCCTTCAATATCACGATAATATCGCATTTCCGATATCGATATGATATCGGAAATATCGAAACAAAAATATCGATATTCATTGATCTATAATATCGGGACATCCCTATTTGTGATTTGGCAATAAAAATATTTCTCTCGATTAGAAATATTATTTCTTATTAAAAATATTGTTTGTTTTTATCATAATTTTTCAGTCAAATGGTAATTATTAGTCTACTTAACTTTATTCCAATATATTTTATCTTTGACTGAAAATGTTAGTGTTTTAATTATTCCATAAATCACATTTAGGAATTGCAGTTTGAAAAATTAACAATAACCATAGTGCACAACATTTGAGCTGCAAGTGATGATGGATGTGTATGTGAGCAGTCAGAATGAGAGTATTGGGTTCGTGGAACGACCACCGGAGTGGAGCCGCTAAGCAGAAATCGTCAGACCGGCCCCCACCGTGCTTCCGCCTCCAGGTGCTTCCCCCCTCCAGCGCCTGTCTTAAGTGGAGGCGCAGAGCCCTGGAAGCCAGTTGTCAGATAGCCCTCAAGCGAACCTGACCTCTCCTTGCAAGCGATATAGCCCCTCTGAGTGCTGCTTGGTAGACAGTGTTTGTGTTGAAGTTAGCGTCAGTTACGCGAGATAGAAGCCAGTTGCGTTACACACACGCCGGTGAGAATAGTTACGTGTACCCGCGAATCACGTGAAGACAGCATACGAGATCTCTAACACTGTGAGTTATCTACCTTTTCTGGCCAGATAGGTGTTAGGGATTGTTTGTCATCAGTTAGTTTTAGTCACAAGTAACCTTGTGACGGTTAGACGTAACATTATATTTCATTTGCCCAGGGACCTGTTCCTATGGACAGCCCTGATTACTCCTGATTACTTCTGATTACTTCTGGTTATTTGTTGTATATAATTGTCACTCAGGAAAGACCTTGCACGGTCACGAGGTATAGTACACGCCTGTTACGCGTGAGTTGCGAGTGAGTCACGCTCAGCAGTTTTGCTTATTTTATTTCTTATTCTTATTGCTTATAATTACACCATCTTTTCTCTACACAAGTGTTGTTCTTTCAGTCACCCGTGTCCGTGTCGGCGTATGTAACTGGTACACACCTTCATCTTAATCACAAATCACGCTACCCAAGTGTACCAGCTTACATATTGGTGGCAGCTTGTGGGATTTTTGTCTGGTAAGCCCAGGCACGAATCCAGTTACGCCGACACGAGGTGACGAGAAGAAAGCAAAACAACAACAGAGTCACACACACAGAATATTATACACCGTCATTTCCTTGACGTATTTTTGATTACACATTTTTCTTTGTTACATTACACATCATAAGGCGTCACATTGACGTACATTTTCTTTTTCTTCTACGCGTTACACGTTACACTTATAGTTATTTCTACACGTTACACTTATTGCAACAGAGGGTACCCATAACCCTATAGCGTCACATTTCATTTTTCGTAAACACATTTTCATCATGCCAAGACCAAAAGGGAACGGGGGGAACGGTTCGTCACCCGACGTACTGGACACAATCAATGCTACATTGATCCGCCTGTCACGCCTGTTTGACCACGGGCCCAGGTTACACTCAGACGCCAGTGATTACAGGAGGACGAATATACCGCGTTCTATGGTCATGGAGATAGATCCATGGGACCCAAAGAAGACAATGACGGGACGACGTGACGCCAAGACGCCAAGACCTAACCCCAGGTTCCCGTGCATGTTTTGTGGGGACATGTCACACTTCCCCGTGGACTGCAGTCACAACCCACAGAAGACTATCTTCTGCAATTACTGTGGGGTACACGAACATCTTGAGATTGACTGTATCAAGAAACGGAGCCTTCTACCCATTTCACATCCACCTGGGGTACGAAACGTGTCAACTGGACCATTGGCCATAGGAGGACGCCCACAGTCACGAGCCTCAACAGCAAGCATCACCTTTCAAGATCCAGCCAACGAGGAGGTGATGGAAGAATGCTTAGCGACGGTTATTGAGTCCATTCAAGGTTTTTCTCTCAGAGTGCCGGTGACGGTCACTTCTGACCCAACACACACACATGGTGGGCCAGTGACGCAAGTGACACACCCGGTGACGCTTGCTCCTGAGTTGATACAACCCTACCAAGGACCAATGACGCAAGTGACACACCTGGTGAAGCTCACTTCTGACCCAACACACACACTTGGTGGGCCAGTGACGCATGCGACGCACCCAGTGACTCCCCAGGTGACGCCGGTGACGACGGTGACGCCAGTGACGACGGTGACGCCCCCGGTGACGACGGTGACGCCCCAGGTGGCGCCGGTGGCGACGGTGACGCCATTGACGACGGTGACGCCCCAGGTGACGCCAACCCAAAGAACTACCTACACGCCCCAGATACCCGTGACACAGGTGACGCCGGTGGTGACGGTGACGCAAGTGACGCACCCAGTGACGCATACTTCTACACCTATACATGGATATGACGAACCGGTGATGCAGGGTACGCAACCAACTACGCGTAACCCTGAAGCCATACAACGCTGCGACAACTTAATTACACGGGACACTTTTTACCCAAGGGGACGCCGTAGACTACGGGGAAGAAAAAAGGAAGACGGTAACCTTTAACCTGTCTAGTAATTAATGACACAAACATACACCTTTTTTTAATTCCACCTTTTTAATTAACCTTTTTCACCTTTTTAATTAACATATACCTTTTTGTAATTAATTACACGCACATACACCCTTTTTCTTGATATATGAACCACTTTACAATCTAGTAAAATTTTAAGAAATTAAGCTATCTGCTGCTTGGTGTGACTTACTCTCGGGACCGTGAATTGCTGATTTATAGCTTACTCTGCTACCTGTCATTCTTGTAATCTTTTACTTACCTTTTGTGCATATTGTTTTTGTAAAACTTGCTAATTATAACCAAATTTAATGTTTTAAAAAAAAAAAAAAAAAAAAAAAAAAAAAAAAATTACTTCATTTAATTGCTAAACTTTACTTACCTCCCAATGTGATGGACGGTATTAATTTACCAACCGACTTACTGTGGATAACATACAAAAATTGTAGAGATTCCTGTAATAGACGGTTCCACCTCGAAGTTGGACCTAAGGTACCAATAATCGTGGAGTAAAAATTGTAAAATCAGAAGAACTAAAATTTTACTTGTACTTAACCAAAATCGCTTTTTGTCAACAACTTATTTTTTGAATTGATTAGATAATCTCAAACTTGTGTGTGAATAACAATTGTATCACGTTGGAGACGCCTCACCCAACGACCTGACCGCTTGGACCCACCCTGCAGCCATGACCCATTCACAACATCAAGCCCGTTAACCTGCCCATTCTGCCTGATAGTCCACTACCAGGCTGCCGCACTGCAATACAACCCAGGCTCGGACCTTGGCCTTCCGCTTGTCGGGGAGTCGTTGGTTACCGGCGAGGACGCCGGCTCCCAGGAGGGAGGGGAATGTGAGCAGTCAGAATGAGAGTATTGGGTTCGTGGAACGACCACCGGAGTGGAGCCGCTAAGCAGAAATCGTCAGACCGGCCCCCACCGTGCTTCCGCCTCCAGGTGCTTCCCCCCTCCAGCGCCTGTCTTAAGTGGAGGCGCAGAGCCCTGGAAGCCAGTTGTCAGATAGCCCTCAAGCGAACCTGACCTCTCCTTGCAAGCGATATAGCCCCTCTGAGTGCTGCTTGGTAGACAGTGTTTGTGTTGAAGTTAGCGTCAGTTACGCGAGATAGAAGCCAGTTGCGTTACACACACGCCGGTGAGAATAGTTACGTGTACCCGCGAATCACGTGAAGACAGCATACGAGATCTCTAACACTGTGAGTTATCTACCTTTTCTGGCCAGATAGGTGTTAGGGATTGTTTGTCATCAGTTAGTTTTAGTCACAAGTAACCTTGTGACGGTTAGACGTAACATTATATTTCATTTTTTTTTTTTTTTTTTTTTTTTTTTTTTTATTTCCAGATAAACATAATAGGATTACAAACATGTGAAAATAACTAAGGAAAATATTCCCCTATGAGGGCTAAAGCCCGAGTTAGGGAGAAGAGTTCAGTTCACAAATCACCTAATAAACATCAAATTACTGAGAAGAAAAAAAAGGATTACAAAAAAGAAAAATTTGTTTTCTGAGCGACAATTCAATCTACAGCTAGTGTTACAGGTATAGTAAAAAAATTAATCAGAGTTTAAGAAATGAGTTTTTAAAATAATATTGGTACATTTTGGATAGTCTAGAAGCCTAAGTTTCAGCTCATTCGGTAATCGATTAAACGCCTTGGTCCCAAAATAACGATAGCCGTTCAAGCCCGCTGTAGTGGCGCAACGGGGGAGGACCATAGATCCAAAAACCTGGTAGCGGGTTGACAGATTATTTGCCCAGGGACCTGTTCCTATGGACAGCCCTGATTACTCCTGATTACTTCTGATTACTTCTGGTTATTTGTTGTATATAATTGTCACTCAGGAAAGACCTTGCACGGTCACGAGGTATAGTACACGCCTGTTACGCGTGAGTTGCGAGTGAGTCACGCTCAGCAGTTTTGCTTATTTTATTTCTTATTCTTATTGCTTATAATTACACCATCTTTTCTCTACACAAGTGTTGTTCTTTCAGTCACCCGTGTCCGTGTCGGCGTATGTAACTGGTACACACCTTCATCTTAATCACAAATCACGCTACCCAAGTGTACCAGCTTACATGTATGTGTGTTATCGGAATCCCCACTTCATGTCTTGAAAGCCCTTTTAATTTGTTAATTTCTCAATGCTAAAACAGTTTGAAACGACTAAAATTTCTGAAGGAAAGGAGATAATGATACGCGTATACAGTGTGTATATTGTTCATCATCCACTCAGTGGAACTCTGAGTGGATTTAAACTTCTCAATGTAACCCCGTTACTTGATCCGTTTTAAAATAATCCGTTTTATGACTTCACGTGTGAAAAAAGATTAGCGAAGCTTCTCGTGGCTGATTGTAAATTTAGTAGGAATCGTTTGCATGAATTATTAACGAGTTCTGAAGTCAATCGAAAGCTGAGAAGGTGTTGTGGTTTTTTGACAAGGAGAATTTCAAGTAAGTGGTTACATAGGCATCACGTATAAAGGGGTTGATAGACCATAGTTGTGGTGTAAATATCAATTCCTAACTTGGCAGCTGGTATTTAATATGATTATTATAATCATATTCTTAGGTCCACTCTAAAATACCAGCTTAGGAATATAGGTATGAACATAATATATAAGTATGAACATAATAATATTATGTATAATATACATAATATTATTATGTATATAATAATATTATGTAATTCAATTTTATAATATACATAATATTATATAATAATATAATATTATGTAATTCAATTTTATAATATACATGTATGTGACCAATGGACCGTCCGCCCGCCTACTCCTGCCTGGGTTTCTCGCTTGGGACGCCTACTCAGATGTCATTTCTTTTGATACATTGAAATTACTCCTCGGAGTCCTCGCAGGTTCTCCACCCCTCTGCCTGACGCGCAGTAAACTGCCTCCCCACTCCTCACACGGAAAGGGCTAGTCTTTCACAAGGGCAGTAAGTGTCCGCCTTCCGACCGTTGTGTACACATCTGTGTTTCGCTCCAGAGTACCTACCTATCTCTGAATAATAATATTATTTCCGCGTCATTAGGTTCCAGGGGTGTAGTTCCTGACAATTTCAATGAGTAATATTAATCAAGTACTTTCCGTTTAGTGTCTTAAGTGAACTCGTTTTTGTGTAATAATTAATATCGGCCAAGTACATTCATTCTTGTGACTTGTGTTGTTTTTCTATTGTGCGCCCACAATGAACTCAGATTTCGAGGAGGGTCAAGTTTCCGACGAGGGCTCTCCGAATCCCCCTGGGCTTAGTGATTTCAGAAGTGGGATTCAAAACCCACTTATCAGCGAGATTAACGTGAGTAACTTTGATGAAACATCTCCGAGATGTTTCCACGGAACTCAACCTCACGTTCGACGCAGTTTTGAGTCTGAAGTTGAGGGCCCAGCGCCTTCTTTGAGTAGGGCACGAAAACGCTCGGAGGGTGCCCCCTCCACCAGTTCCCCAAGTCATAAAGGCGGTCCCTCGCGCGTTCAGGAGGGTGTCTTCACCCTTCCAAGTGAAAGTGTTGACAAACTTCTGCAGTTTCTCTCTAACTCACTACCTGTAAAAGGTTCGTCAGCTCCATTGTCCGTCCTTCCTGACTTCAACCCATCAAATCGACAACAAGATCCCCGCTCATGGGCTCTCACAGCCGAGTGTTGCCTCGAACCTTTTGAGAGGTCAGGTCGGCAATTAATAGTGATTCTCAGTAGGGCCATGAAAGGAGAATCTGCCGCCTGGTTCACCTCTATTGTTCATCCCCAGCTCACATGGGATGAATTTCGACTCGCTTTCCTGAATGAGTATGATGTCATTCAAACACCTGCTGCTCACATGCTTTCTTGTTTACAAAAAAGACCTCATGATCAGGAAAGCTATACAACTTTTGCTGCTCGGGAAATAAACAGATTTATGGCTCAACAGAAGGGAAGAACTCATGAACAGATTGCCATTTCCATGGTTCTGGCCCAAATTGGACAGGTTGATGGTAGAGCAGCACGACTTGCTCATACCACCCCAGTGGACTCAAGAGAAGTGTTACTTCGTGAGTTACGAGCCCTTTCATTCAAGAGACCAAATAATGATGCAAGGTCAGCTCCAGTTCCAGCCAAGAGATCCAAATTGGATTCTGAGAAGTCTCAACCCAGCCTTCCCACTCACTCAAGTTCAAGCTACTCAAGCACCCAATCGACATCCTGCAGTCGGTTCAGGCCAAGTGGGAAAGAGGCCCCCTCCTACATGCCACCGCTGCCTCAAGCTTGGGCATATCGCACCTTTTTGCCCTGAGAAGAAGAAGACGAGCTCTGAGACGAACCAGGGGCCATCCTCATCTGCTGCCAAATAAGTTGGTGTCTGCCAGCTTGCCCCACAAAGCCAACTGGCTACCAAAGGTGAGATGATTTCATGCCTTTTTGACAGTGGTTCTGAGTGTTCACTGGTTTTGAATGATTTTCAAATCTAAATTTTTGGGTGAAAATTTTTTAATGTTGTTCCATTATTGGGCCTTGGGCAGCGTCACGTTTTGTAGAACTCAGATTAAAGCTCCTGTAACTATTGATGGTTTTCAACTTAAAATTTTATTTTATATTGTAGACAATGATGTCTTGTCTCATCCTGTAGTCATTGGACGTGAAATTTTAGTGGATGATTTTTATATGGTCATCACAGGCGCTCAGTGTAAACTTCATCTCAGTGTAAACTTCGTCATGGCCAGCTATCTGAAGTAGGTGCTGAACAGAATCACACAACAGAATCTGATTCTTCAGTGTTTGAATAGCTAAGGACTCAATTGAACCTTGACACTTCCCCAGAGCCCAGGAACGTTTCATTGGACAATGATCTCAATCAGCTCACTATACCATTAGTGCAAAAAGAAGTAGTCTCAGTTCTTCAAAATAAAACCCCCGAGGTTTTCACAGTGATCCAAAGGGTTGGGGCCCCAAAAATGGTTGGCCCAGCTTTGCTTGGAATTATTAAAACTGAAATTGGTTCAGTTCAACAACATAGACTTCTTTCTATTCTTGAGAAATACACGGAATTTTTCACTGAGGGCTTTCCTACTACTCCTGCCACTACAGGCACATTTGAGATTCGTTTGATAGGCCCCTCCAAACATTGCCATCCTTATAAAATGAGTCAATTGCAGTAAATTCAATTTCAAAAATTGTTGATCCCTCTCCTATCAACCTTTCTGGAATTCGGGAACATTCTGCTCTACAGACGGAGCACTACAGCAATCTCACAAAATCCGTTTTGATAAAAATGGAGTATTACAGCAATCTGACAAAATCCGTTTTGATAAAAATGGAGTATTCCAGCAATCTGACAAAATCCGTTTTGATAAAAATAAAGTTTGAACCTGATGATTTGGTTTTGATTCGTCAAGAGGATCGTAATCAGACTAAATTAGACAACAAATATCGCGGTTTGTACCGTGTTGTTACTGTGCTGCCTGGGCACAGATACATGTTGAGATCAGTGGACGGTTCTAAAAAGAAAACTTTGAAATTTCCTCATGATCGCCTGCGTAAAGCACCTGCTATTGGGGCCAATGATCCCCTGTTGTCAGATGATGAGTAAATTCACCAATTTTTATGATTTTCCACCATGAGTCACCTCTTGGGGTGGCTGGTGATGTCTTTTCTTGTTCTTCTTCCACCATGAGTCATCTTTATAGGTGACTGGTGATGTCTTTTCTTGATCTTCTTCCACCATGAGTCATCTCTATGGGTGACTGGTGATGTCTTTTCTTCATCTTCTTCCACCATGAGTCATCTTTATGAGTGACTGGTGATGTCTTTTATCATTCTTGTTTCCACCATGAGTCGTTGTTCTCAGTGGCTGGTGATGTCTTTTATTGAACCTTTTCCGCAATGAGTCATCCTTGTGGGTGGCTGGTGATGTCTTTCCTTGCTACTTGGTGCCTTGGGCTTGGCAATTCTCGCCCAATTCCCTGAGAGGGGAAAAGTGTTCTATCCCTTCTTTACGGATGAGGATGAGGCTGTCATTGCCACTTCAGTTTAGGGTTCTTGTCCTTAGTTGCGGAAAAGTGTTCTATCCGTGATTATTGGATGGTGCCTTTGAGCTGTGGTTTCCATGGGACCTTTCATCTCCTTCTTTACTTTTACTGGCTGCCTACCTGTCTTCCGTCATATTTGTCTTTCCCCTTGGGCTGAGCAGAGAAAAGTGTTCTATCCTGTCTCTACCTGTTTGGGCTTGGCATGATGTGCTGGCTGTTCGCCTTGGTGCCAAGGTTGAATTAGCTGGGGTGTTGGGATTGGTGCCTCAATTCTTTGTTGGCAATGTTTGCTGACAATGTCTTCTTACCTTCCACATCAGTGGTTTCTACTGCCGGCTTTGTTGCGCAGCATCTTGATATTCTGTTTTCACTGATCTCATCATTGTGTTTTGCCTGAGTGCGTCATACCGCTATTTTTTTAAATTTTTTTCCTCCAGCTCTCTGGAGATGTTTTTGAACCTGCTCTGATTTTCTCCCTTTTGTTGGGGATGTTGTTGAACCCCTTCCTGGGGGTTTCCTGATTGTCCTTTATAAGGACTGATTGCCCCTCTGGGTGCCTGTTTGTTTTAGACTGACGTTCCTGCTTGCGTGGTCGCAGCGCTGTCAGAATGGCCGTGTGACCAATGGACCGTCCGCCCGCCTACTCCTGCCTGGGTTTCTCGCTTGGGACGCCTACTCAGATGTCATTTCTTTTGATACATTGAAATTACTCCTCGGAGTCCTCGCAGGTTCTCCACCCCTCTGCCTGACGCGCAGTAAACTGCCTCCCCACTCCTCACACGGAAAGGGCTAGTCTTTCACAAGGGCAGTAAGTGTCCGCCTTCCGACCGTTGTGTACACATCTGTGTTTCGCTCCAGAGTACCTACCTATCTCTGAATAATAATATTATTTCCGCGTCATTAGGTTCCAGGGGTGTAGTTCCTGACAATTTCAATGAGTAATATTAATCAAGTACTTTCCGTTTAGTGTCTTAAGTGAACTCGTTTTTGTGTAATAATTAATATCGGCCAAGTACATTCATTCTTGTGACTTGTGTTGTTTTTCTATTGTGCGCCCACAATGAACTCAGATTTCGAGGAGGGTCAAGTTTCCGACGAGGGCTCTCCGAATCCCCCTGGGCTTAGTGATTTGTATATTATGTATAATATTATATAATAATATAATATTATGTAATTCAATTTTATAATATACATAATAATATTATGTAATTCAATTTTATAATATACATAATAATATTATGTAATTCAATTTTATAATATACATAATATTATTATGTATATTATAAAATTGAAATTGTGTTGAAATCTAGGGATTTATTCAAAAACGCCCTGAAACGGATTTGTCGAGAACATTTTCAAAACTTCGTAACCTACGAATTGTATCGTTATTTCGACGGGAATATGCTGAAAAACGTAAGCCTTAGAAGTCTGCCACAAGGTTTTAAAACTTCATCTACTTTTTCCTCGTAGGAACGCCGCTGGGAACGCTTCACCGTCCGCTAGTTCAAACGTACTGTAGTATCTCTTGAGAATTATACAGTCATTCATTCGCCCTCGCCGTTCATCATAATATTATTTCTCCAGAATAACTGAATAAATCAAGTTCTAAAATAAAAAGGAGAAATCAAGTAATCCATTGGTCGAGGGTTTTGATGTAATAAAAAAATATCGGGGCCTTGAAAAGGGTTTGGCCCTTTTCGCCGAACTCAGGGCTTTGGATGGAGGGATCAGAGTCTCAACGGCGGCGTCAACTGGAATACGAATTTCGGGAAATCGGCCCTGAAAGGTTTTTTTCGCTCTGCTCACGGAAAGGGTCGTCCATTCGTGCTCTAATCAAAATTTATTTGAATAACCTATTTTTGAAAAGCCAATGGCCCGAAAGTTTCAATCAAAACGAACCAACAATAGTGCACTGAAATTAAATCCCACTCCCATCCCGACAACCACCTGAGATTATTCTTACGTTTTTGAACGGTCGTCAATGTCAAAAAATGTTCCTCCGGGGATTGAGTTCATCCAATGAACTTTCAACTGGGGGGTTTGACAGTAAAAAGTCTTATTGAAGATGAAAAGTGACAGTTGGGAAGGTCGACTCTTGATGCCCCGCTCAGTCTCAGGAAGGTAACTGAGAACTCCACTCTTCTAGGGTTAAAGCGTCTGTAGAGCAGTTCGGTCATTTGACCTGACCTCCTTCTTAACCTTAAAAGGGCTTGAAGGCGGTTGGGTAGACTCGATTGGGGTTGATGAGAGCTGAAAGTAGCTGCGAGATGACTCGAGGTGTCAGACCCTATTAATGGCCCACTGTTTCCAAAGCTTTCTCTAATCCTAGATCGCCCTCCTCCATCCATTACCTTACCCATCACTTGTTACCTACTGCCCTACCTTCCCATCACCCACTGCCCTGGCTTTCACCCCTTTTCCGAAACGCTCTCCTAATTTAATCCACTCTGCCAGCTCACATATTGGCCAACAACGCGGGATCTCAACTCCTAAATTTAGCTCAGAGCTACCCATGTGCGTGACCTTAAAACGATTATATTGAGCAAAGTTATATTTAAACCATTAAACTACCCTAACATTTACCATATCATATCTCGTCACACCAACTACTAATTCAAAAATTAAACCACGTTTTTAAATTTTGTAAAATCCTACTCCGAAACCAATGTTGGCCCATAATGCTGGTTCCTCAGATACGATGCATACCAGTTCATAACGCCTCGACCGAGAGGAAGTTTTCGCTGAAAACCTTGAGTGTTGAGACCTCTTTGAGTAAGTATAATATTTGCCGCAGCGCTAGAGTCGCGAGTGCCCAGAACAGTTGCCCTCGTTCGTCTATGGAGCTCATCCATGCTTCCATGCAGCGGCCATTACTTTTCTGTCCGTCGAATGTGGCGTTTCGTTCTACAGTTACAGTTACTGTTCAGTTTTTATGAATAAATTCAAGTTTTAAAAGTTTTTATATACAGTCCATTTTTAGCTCTCCCTTATGTACAACACGTACATAATGGTCCTTCGAGCCGGATAAGTTATCAGTTGTGAGTTAGAAGTCAGTTTTGAAGTTCGGCATCTCCAAAAAAGATCGCGACTTCGCCTGAAAATTTCAACTTCGATTTCGGCAACAACCGCCTCGTCCAAAGATCTAGGAGCGAAGATAATCGTCTTCCGGCCTAAATTACGATTCTCACGGACTTGAATTTCATCAGGAGCGAAGTATTTTCCACTTCAGGCCTACTAGAAGTTCCCGAGTTTTCATCGCCGAGTTCAGGTGGGACGCTCGAAAAAAGGTACGTTTCCATGTGCTCTTTTGATGTGACCATTACCTACCTACTCGAATTTATCAATCCTTGCCGATCCTATTCCTCAAATTCCTTGTCCCGAATTTATTGTTAGGATCTACCATTGCCAATAAAGTTACGTTCACAAGTTTTGTTGTCATTTTGGAATAAGATCGATTCAACATGACACTTTCCAAAAGTCAAACCGAATCTTTGATGAAGGCCATTCGCAAGCGGGAAGTAATTATTAGTTCACTTGCCCGATTTGGAAATTTCGTTGCTACACAATCAGTTGATCCAAAGTCACCCGATTTGAACTTGATTCGTGTCAAATTGGAAAGAATAGAACCACTGTGGGGTGAATTTGATGAAGTTCAGACGGAAATAGAATATTTGAAGCCTGAAGAATCGGATAACATACGTTCAAAATTCGAAGACGAATTTTGCGAATTCGTCAGTAAGGCTAGGATTTTATTGAATAGCCAAGAAATCGATAATGTTTCTTCACGGTCCTCGTCTCATGGGGAAACAAGTATAAAATTACCCGATCTAAAACTTCCTAGTTTTAATGGTAAATACGAAGATTATCAATCGTTCAAAGAAGAATTCAAGTCAATAATCGATTCTCGAGATGACTTGGTCCCTGTTCAGAGATTCCGCTACTTGAAAGGGTGCCTGAAGGGTGACGCAAATGCTGTTCTCAAAGGTATGGAAGTCACTAACGATAACTACAGGTTAGCTTGGGACACTCTTGATGAAAGGTTCGATAATAAAAGACGAACTGTTGCCACACATATCAAGGCAATCATTGAGTGTGAAAAGGTCGAAAAGTCTATACCCATCAAACTTCAGAACATGTTGGATACCCTATCTTCAAATTTGCGTTGCTTAACGTCACTTGGGTTGCCCACTGAACACTGGGATGCAATTTTGATTCATATTTTGGTCAAAAAGTTAGACCCCCAATCTCGCCAAAGATGGGAACAGAAGGGCAAAAAATCTGAATTGCCTACTCTAGCTCAGTTTGTAACTTTTCTACAAGAGAGAGTTGACGTTTTAGAGACTCTTGAAGAAGACAAAACTCCGACTACAAAGTTACACTCTAGTCAAAAATCAAAAGTTTTGAACTCGCAAAATAGTCCGACCCAGGAAAAAACATCGGGAAGTCCCATGAAAATTTCATGTAGTTTTTGCAAGAAAAATCACAAAATCTATTTTTGCAGACTGTTCAAAGCACTTTCAGTACCAAATAGAAAACAAGAGGTATTGAAGCTCAGATTATGTGAGATGTGTTTAATCCAACACACTGATCCTGATAAATGCCCAAAATATGCTTGTCGCATTTGCTCTAAACCTCACAATTCATTGCTACACTCCGACGATGATTCACAGGGTGAAGGTAGTTCTACTTCAACTTGTGCACTCGCACCAAATAAGTCTACCAAACCTAAAGTTTTGTTGTCCACTGCAATTGTGCACATCCAAAAGCCTGATGATACAATTGTACAATGCAGAATTTTACTGGACAGTGGCAGTCAATCGAATTTTGTTAGCAGTGCTATGGCTAAACTACTCGAATTCCCATTGAATTCCACAAATCAGTCCATATGTGGAATTGGGGGCGAGGAAGCTGGATCTCTCAATTACTCAATGAATTGCTCTATCAAGTCCCGCTATGAGCCCTTTGAAACCAACCTAGAATTTTTGGTTATCCCCAAAATAACACTCCCTGTACCTGAAAGCCCGATTGACACATCCAAATGGGATATTCCTCCTGATTTGTTTCTGGCTGACCCTGAATTCGCTAAACCTCAGAAAGTTGACATGTTGATTGGTGCAGAACTGTTTTTCAACATATTGAAGGGAGACCAGAGGTCACTTGGAAAGGACATGCCACGCATGCAACACACGAACTTTGGTTGGGTCATAGGAGGAAAGGTAAAAAATAACACAGCAGCAAAATCAGTTTCATTGTTCAGTGTCAACACTTGCACTTCACTTGATGAAAGTCTGCGGAAATTCTGGGAAGTAGAAGAAGGTTTTCTACAACCACGCTACACACCTGAAGAAAAGGCGTGTGAAAAACTCTTCACTGAAACAACAACACGTGATGAAACTGGTCGTTTCATAGTTCAACTACCTAAGAATGAGAAATTCGCCAAACTTGGCAAATCAAAGTTTTCTGCTTGCAGGCGATTTATAAATTTGGAAAAAAGGCTGGATAAGCACCCTCAGTTGAAGACTTCCTACTCAGCGTTCATGGATGAATATTCCAAACTAGGTCACATGGAACTTGTTGATAAAGAGGATCTTGGCAAGTCAAACTACTACCTGCCTCATCACTGTGTCACCAACGCTGACAGTTCCACTACAAAGCTGAGAGTCGTGTTTGACGGTTCAGCCAAAACCTCAAGTGGAATTTCTCTCAATGAAACTTTGATGAATGGTCCAACCATTCAGGAAGATCTAATTTCAATTATAATCCGATTCAGAAAACATAGATTTGTGTTGACTGCGGATATTACGAAAATGTACAGGCAAATAAAGGTACATGAAGATGACAAACACCTCCAAAGAATCATATGGAGAGAAAGTGCAGATCAACCCCTTCAAGAATTTTGCCTAAATACTGTGACTTATGGCACCACTCCTGCCTCATTTCTAGCCACAAGATGCCTCCAACGTGCATCCGAAGATGCTTGTGATGAATTTCCAAATTCAGCTACTGCGATAAATCAGGATTTCTTCATGGATGATTATCTTGGTGGACACGATGATTTGAGTGTGCTGGAACAAACTAAAATTGGCGTCATTTCTATTCTTGAACGGGCTGGCATGGAACTACACAAATGGTGTTCCAACGAACCTAGGTTGCTAGCTAGTATTCCTAAAGAAAAACAAGAAGCAAAATACATCCCAGATGACAAGGATGTATCCATAAAAACTCTTGGGATCTGGTGGAACCCAACTGAAGATCATTTTAAGTTTTCAGTGAGGATTGGCGAATGCAACGATAAGATCAATAAGCGAATGGTTCTATCAGATACAGCTAGAATATTCGACCCATTGGGTTTAATTGGTCCAGTGATTGTTAAGGCAAAAATTTTCCTACAATCTCTCTGGTCTCAAAAACTGGATTGGGATCAGAATCTCAAAGAAAAGGATCAAACTGAATGGAAGCTGTTTAGAGAAAACCTTCACGTACTCGTAGAATTGGTTGGTGATTCATCAGCCCAATCATTTATAGCAGCACTCTCCCGATTTGTAGCTCGCAGAGGAAAACCTCAGCTTTTAATATCCGACAATGGTACGAATTTCACCGGAGCAAAGAAGATACTTCATCAAGAATTCCTAAAGGTAACTCAAGACAAAAGGGTTGCTGCGTATCTAGCTCCTGAAAACATGGAATGGAAATTCATCCCCCCTTACTCGCCCGAGTTTGGTGGCCTTTGGGAAAGGGCGGTTCAGTCCTTCAAGTACCACTACAAACGAATTTGTGGTGATAAAATATACACATATGAGGAAACATATACGTATCTGGCAATGGTAGAAAGTTGTTTGAACTCTCGTCCTCTCACTTCCTTGAATTCCGATCCTAATGACCTATCTCCTCTAACCCCTGGTCACTTCATTATTGGGAACGCGTTGAATGCCTTACCACAACCTGATCTGCAAGATGTAAGGCTTTCTTCTCTCACTCGATGGCATCGAATTCAACAAATGTTTCAAGCATTCTGGTCAAGATTCGCTAATGAATACCTCTCTGATCTTCAAGTAAGATCTAAGAACCTCAAGAAAGTACCCAATGTGAAGCCTGGACAACTTGTAATAGTCAAAGGTGAGGATCTTCCACCTCTCAAATGGCCTCTAGGGAGAATCTTAGAAACTCACCCAGGAGCAGACGGCCTCACCAGAGTCGTCACTGTAAAGACTGCTTCCGGTATTTACAAGAGAAACATCTCCAAGATCTGTCTTCTACCCATTCCCCAGGAACATGATAAAAGTGACTCTTCTCAAGATTAAAATTGTGTTTGTATATTTGAAGTTATATATTGTATCTTTTTAAAACTAAATTCTGTTGAACTTTATCTGTTCAAGAGGGGCGATATGTTGAGACCTCTTTGAGTAAGTATAATATTTGCCGCAGCGCTAGAGTCGCGAGTGCCCAGAACAGTTGCCCTCGTTCGTCTATGGAGCTCATCCATGCTTCCATGCAGCGGCCATTACTTTTCTGTCCGTCGAATGTGGCGTTTCGTTCTACAGTTACAGTTACTGTTCAGTTTTTATGAATAAATTCAAGTTTTAAAAGTTTTTATATACAGTCCATTTTTAGCTCTCCCTTATGTACAACACGTACATTGAGTATTGGCCATTGTGACATCAAAATACTATGGACATACATCTTTGTCCAGAAAAACCGCCTACGAACTCTGCCCTGTCACCATGAACTGTACTTTTCTTGTTGACGATGTACCGACCCGGATCAGCCGGCCGAGAGGACACGTATGGCAGCCGTGCCGATGGCAACACTGCGCGGATCCGCGGCCCAGCTGACATTATCAAGGTTTGATAAGAGATTCCAACACGATGAAATACCGGTGGCCGAGGGTACATTGGCGGACGTGATTGCAACACTCGTGACCTATTTCCGGGGACTGGACGGCGATTTTACGTGGAACTGCAGTCATTCGATTCCCCGATTCCGTTTTGAGAATACCTAGCGAGACGTGTGCTTGGCGAGTTAGGTTTCTTTACTTTATAATATATTCTTGAGGAATCAATTAGTTCTCATTCCTTACTACCGAGAGTACACCGTTAGACGGTAGTGTGGTATTTACGTCCTTTCTCCCCTTCGGGGAGAAAGCGCGTAAATACCACACGGTAGTGAAGTAGGTACTAACACGTGGACAAATGTAGTATTCGTGTGCTATCTCCTGCACATGAATACTACACAAGTTAGTACATATATGGTGGCAGCGATCTACGAACCAAGTACGTCTCCCGTTTGCGATGGTAAGTACCTAGTTGTAAGTTTCTTATTACCTGCGTTGTAAGTCGCTTATGACACCTTATAGGAATAACTTGCTTATGTCAAGGTCGCTCGTCTGTCTTTCTCCGTCTCTTTGTCCTATCTGAATCCGTATCCGTCTTGAGCCACTTTATGGTATCGGTGCCTCCGGAGTGAGGGATTTCAGAGTATAGAGTTATAGATGTTGATTGATTGAGCACCTTCATTTGATTAGTCGCTACGGTCCGTACGGCGGGTTACCGACGGGCGATTGTAGTAATTTTCCTTTTCACGGAATCGATTTTGTTGCAGTCGGAAGCCCGTTATGGCACGTTCCTACATTTATGGTTTGTTCCCTTTCATTTAGTGGGATCGTGTTTAATCATTACAGTATATTATGTTGAACTTCACACGGCGTCATACGTATATAATAGTATAACTCGGCTCGTTTGAGTTTCGCCGAGCACCTCCTTCCTATTCCTATTATACGAGTTTGTTTGGGGTACCAATAATAAAAGTATTGTAGCGACACTACAGTTTATTTTTGGTGATAGAAGGAAATTTTTTTTTTGTATTTCGGTCATACGTTTCCAAAAATAATATTTTTCGATCGTACGTTTCCAAAAATAATATTTTTCCGATCATACGTTTCCAAACAGTAGATAATATATAATATAATATTATTATTATATTTCAGATCAGTTTCAAGAATTTAGAGAGTTTAGAGAGTTTCAAAAAAAAAAAAAAAAAAAAAAAAAAAAAAAAAAAAAAAAAAAAAACTTTCTCAAGTGTTTTTCCGCTTGTTTGTTTCTCAAAACCGTTTTCGTGTTCGTGAGTTGAATTGACAGTAAATCTTTTGGAGTCGGATTAATTCAGTTCATCAATTGTAGTTAGGTCGTTTGTCTTTCGTCGTCTATTTATCGGCTCTAGATCCGTTTCGCCGTCCAATGTATGTACCACCTTGTGGTATCCGTGTCTCCTCTGTGAGGGTTTAGACCTATATATTGTATCACTTGGTAGGTATCGGAGGCTCCTCTGTGAGGATTTAGCCGTTTTAATGTACCCTTTGTGGTATCGGTGTCTCCGCTGTGACGGTTAGGCCATCTAATGCACCACTTTGTGGTATTGGTGTCTCCACTGTGAGGAATTTAGCCGTGTAATGTTCCACTTTATGGTTTCGGTGCCTTCAGTGTGAGGGGATTTCAGAGTAGGTTTGTAGATGCAGAACTGATTGAGCGACTAATCGCTACGGAAATATAGCAGGTTACCGACGACCGGTTGTGGGTTTTTTTGTCTCACGGAGTCGGCTTTGTTGCAATCGGGAACCCTTTATGGCACGTTTCTACTTTTCTGGTTTGTTTCCTTTACTTTGGTAGGCTCGTGCTTCGTCAATTACGATATATTATATTACATTTCACGCAGTACATATAATATTACGCTATTATAACTTTACTCATTGAGTTTGTACATGATGCGTTTTTAAATAATATTGTTAAACTAGGTTCAGTACTATGCTGACGATTATAATGCCTAGACAATATAAATACAACAGTACCAATAGTTGTTAATATAGTAACAATTAATAAGTAACAATTATTGGTAACAGTAATAGACATGCCCCCCCTGGGATACCCCTCTGGGAAGAAATTATCTAATAATTCAAATAACATAGTTTATACACTTATATAGGCATTGCCCAAGATTGTTTATCTATCTATGTATTTATTGATAATAACGGCGGTTATTCATTTGTTCTATTCTACTTTTGTCCACTTTTTAATTAGTGACGTATTGACAATAACGGCGGTTATTTATTTATTATATTCTACTTTTGTTCACTTTTAAATTAGTGACATATTGCCTTCGAACGTTTTAAATACTTTGTAGCCCTTTTTTTTTTTTTTTAAATGAATCCGTTTTCCGATCAGTTCTGCTATGCACCGATAGGCAAGAGCCAAGGGAAATTAGTAGGATTTCTGCAGATTGTTTTACGACAGCGGGCATTTACTATAAACGAAGGTTTTTTTTTTCGTCTAGACTGATTTTGATGTTATGTGCCTCATCTTGTCATCTTTAATTTCTCTCTTTGTGCCTTACACTATTGGCTGTTGAGCTAAATTTTCAAATCAGAATTTATTTCTTTCTTTCTACTATGTACTTTATCTGAATTTAAAGAAATTTGTATTTCATTTATTAGTATTAGTAGTTTATTTCCATGTATGTGAACTCTTGTGAAAACTTGTTTTTTTAACACAATCAAGCATCAATCAATCAATCAAATTAGTGACATATTGACAATAACGGCGGTTGTTTATTTATTATATTCCGTTTTTGTCCAATTTTTAATTAATGTCATCGAAGGAAAAAAAAAAAAATAATAATAATAAAAAAAAAAAAAAAAAAAAATAACAATAAATAAACCAATGATAATGATAAAGAAAAATGATAATATAGAAACAGAATAAAAAGAAACGATTAAGAAAAATGATAATATAGAAACAGAATAAAGCAATTAAGAAAAATGATAATATAGAAACAATAAAAGATGAATAACATTAATACATAAGAAAAAAAAAAACAAAAAAAAAAAGAAAAAAAAAACAGATAATATAAATGGGTACTATAGGACCAGAATAAAAGAAATGGAAAACAACTGCGCAGAACAACTGCCCCTGGATTATATCAATTACCCCATCCTATATCAGTCCAGACTAACAGTTCTCTGCTTTCAGGTTACCATACTTGCTGTTTCCCTTCTAATTGTGTCTCCCATACCTTCCATGGCAAGCGAACACACAGCTGAACACTGGCACGGAAGTCCTGACTACACGGCTCCGGCAAGTGGCAGTCACAGGCTCGAGGTAGCATGGTGAGATTCACTAAAGCCCTCAGAGTTACTCCGAACTGCGAGACAGCTACAAATGACGTTGCGAGCCTGGAGCCGCACGTGAACTCTACTCAGCCAATGAAGGCTTTCCTTTAATCAAGGCAAGAGGTAAGATGGGAAGTAAGTAGACTAGCTACCAATCCACGGCACTATAGCCCACTGTGGCCGCATCCGGGACCAGGCCAGCTGCACACTAGTAGGGCCCGACTTTGTGCTAGTTGGTCAGCCCACGGTGCAGACCACAGACTTTGGGGGAGCAACGGATGTCATCACTCCACTTGGACCTGCTGCAGGCAATTGCCCAGCTGAATCCATCCTACGAAGACGTCCGGATGAGGCGTCATCATTATAAGGTGTTCCACTGGACTGCAGGAACTGTTTGTGCAGGGGTTGCAGTAGTTATGGTTACCCCACAGCTCTAGTTCTCTAGAATCTACTAATGGCTCTGGCCAAAAATAATAGTTTCCTGTGTACCCCATATTGATCGTAGTTTTTTTTTTGCAGACTAATAGCGACCTTCATTTCTAATTAACGGAATGACTCGACCAACTGGGAGGAAGGAACGACGGTACACGGCGGGAAACCTGACATATGACGGTATGGTGACCGCGTAAGGACAAGTGATGGTACAGACTCAGACTACAACAGTAAGACGTAAATCTATAGTCACGAACCACGTAAGTATCATAGTTAAGCCATAACATTTACCATAGTTGTTAGCTATACAACTCATCACAGCAAAGCGAGCCTCCACAATAAGTAGGGGTGTTAGATAGTTCGACAGTCCTATCAATTGATCGATAGCAGTTTCCTATCAATAGCCCTACAAATGAGTGCTTCCATAGCATTTACCATAGTTGTTAGCTATACAACCCATCACAGTAAAGCGAGCCTCCACAAATGAGTAGGGGTGTTAGGTAGTTCGACAGTCCTATCATTTGATTGATAGCAGTTTCCTATCAATAGCCCTACAAATGAGTGCTTTCACCTAGAGTGCCGCAGAGTTGAGAGCGAGCGAGAGCGTTGAGAATGAGGGGCAGGGGCGGAAGTATAGCACCACCTGGAAGTGGTCTATTCGCGAGGGGGGAGGGAGAGTGGCTGACGTACAAGGCCTACTTCTCTTTATGCATGCCAATGGTTTCTAACCTACATGTTCTTCCCTTTGTGTGTATAAAGGCTAACCATGTGCATTCCTTAACCCCACTCCTTTCATCTGCTTAAAGGGTACTTTTAATACTGGTACACGAGCTCGTTATCTATACCTTGTAGGCTGTTCTTGTATTGCTATTTATATTCTTTCTGGTTTGTTACAATTATTACTCTTACTACGATAATCACTCTGTATTCATCTTGTCTGCTATGTCTTTATCTGCTCTGGATCCGTTTAGCCGGCTAATGTATGTACCACTTTGTGGTATCTGTGTCTCCTCTGTGAGGGTTTAGACATATATATTGTATCACTTGGTAGGTATCGGAGACTCCTCCGTGAGGATTTAGCCGTTTAATGTACCCTTTGAGGTATCGGTGTCTCCGCTGTGACGGTTAAGCCATCTAATGCACCACTTTGTGGTATTGGTGTCTCCACTGGGAGGGGTTTTAGCCATGTAATGTGCCCTTTGAGGTATCGGTGCCTCCAGTGTGAGGGGATTTCAGAGTAGGTTTATACTCGTAGATGCAGAAATGATTGAGCGCCTAATCGCTACAGAACGTACAGCAATTACTCTGTATTCATCTTGTCCGCTGTGTCTTTATCACTTAAACTGTCCCATCTACCATTATATTCTGCCTCTATTTACCTAATCTATTTATCTTGTTTCTGTATTCAGTTACAATTATTACTCTTACTACTATAATCACTCTGCATTATCCTGTTTCTACCATTTATCTTGTCTGCAGTGTCTTTATCACTTAAGCTGTAGCATCTATCATTTTTCTGCCTCTTTTTACCTACTCTATTTATCTTGTTTCTGTATTCAGTTACAATTATTACTCTTACGACTATGATCACTCTGTATTATCCTGTTTCTACCATCTATCTTGTCTGCAGTGTCTTTATCACTTAAACTGTAGCACCTATCATTTTTCTGTCTCTATTTACCTTCGCTATTTATCATGTTTCTGTATTCAATTTGTATGTTTTGGCCAAGCCTCGTCTCATTTGAGTCCCATATTAGAAAACATGTAACAATCAACATTACTACCTCCCCTTCCCCAGCAACCACCACCGGACAACCTCCCTGGCTTCGACAGAGCACGAGGACAATGGAATTGACGCGTCTTACCTAAGGCCACGGGAAACAAGGGTTGGTATCTCTATCTGCTACCGCGATAACGTCATGCTATATGGCCTGCCTATGGAAGGAACTGCCTTGGCAAAAGGAGCCAGGTCAATTAGTCCCAGTCTACCCTGGCGTACCCCGGCTGCCCGCATGAGGACATGCTCAATCTTACCCCGGGAGTGATGTACCGACTCGAAAGGCGGACCAACCTGCCGAGAGGATAAGGATGGCAGCACTGCGCGGGTGGCACCACTGCGCGGATCCGCACCGGCCAGCTGACGATTCGAGGTTTTGATATGAGATACCAACACGATGATTTTCCGGTGCTGACGGTACATTGGTATGTCACGGTTGCAACACCCGTGACCTATTTCCGGGGGCTGGACGGCGATTTTACGTGGAACTGCAGTCATTCGATTCCCCGATTCCGATTTGAGAGTACCTAGCGAGACGTGTGCTTGGCGAGTTAGGTTCTTTACAATATATGTTATATTCTTGTGGAATCAATTAGTTCTCATTCCTTACTACCGAGAGTACACCGCTAGTCGGTAGTGTGGTATTTACGTCCTTTCTCCCCTTCGGGGAGAAAGCGCGTAAATACCACACGGTAGTGAAGTAGGTACTAACACGTGGAAGAATGTAGTATTCGTGTGCTATCTCCTGCACATGAATACTACACAAGTTAGTACAACGACAATACGATTTTACATTTTTCGTTCAATACAATTTGAATTAATGGTTGTTTGTGGGGGTTTGTGGGTAGCCATTGTGTTAATATTACTGTGGGTCGAGGGTTGAAGTATTTTGGCTCACTTCTGGTTCATCTCTTCTTTATTGATACAACAGGTTTCGCAACAGTGTTGCCTCATCAGGGATTTGTTAGGTGCGGGTTAAGCGGGACGGTCCGCCTTCGTCATTCCGTTATTAAAAACTTCTTATCAGGTACGGGGTGTGGGTACAAGTCATCGTTTATGAGAGTTGGAAAGGGTCTGTCCTTCTATTATCTATCATGCTCAAATTATAGGTACTTGGAGTGGTATTTTTTTGTGATCTGTAACTAGTGCAAATAGCACACATGGTATGGTCAGCAGGAATAGTAACATTTAGCTGGGCTTCGATCGAACATCCCGCTAAACCCACCCCTAACAAATCCCTGATGAGGCAACACTCTGTTGCGAAACATGATGGACCAATAAAGAGAAGATGAACCAGAAGTGAGCCAAAATACTTCAACCCTCGACCCACAGTAATCTTAATGGTTATTTTCATATCTAAGTTATAATATCTAATTTCTACTAATAAAAATTTACTATTAACTACCTACTAATACTACACTACTTTTTCTTGATCAGATTAAAAAACTGATCAATTGCCTCTTTCTTCAGCCCATTTATCAGCTGTACCTTTTTGTAGACCCATTATAATTTAATGTCCATTAAATGGACATAAATTTTATGTCCATTTAAGACCAGTAGAAAAAAGGAAGCAAACAGCTGTCCTGAGGTTGATGAGCACATGACATTCTAGCACGACCCTGCGTTTAGAACGACAGTTTACACTTGTGTAACGAATTTATGTTTAGGTTTTTAGCGATTGTTCTAATGTAAAAGCCAATGTCAGTTGCAATCGTAACTTTGTAGGAAGCTGTGAATGTACGAGTAGGTAATATGTAATAAAATAGATCCTAGACCCCACATTCGTGTTCTCATGAACAGACAACGTGATGGATATTCATCTGAAACAGCGAACAGCTCTCTCATTGTGATTGAGTTGTAGGCGTGCACTTGTACGTAAACATGACTCCTCAAGAGACCAGGGTGATAGCATTTAACTAAAGGGGAAAAGGGTCTGGGTTGAAAACGCCATTCAAAACCCTGTTAACACGCTGGGATAGGCGCCAACAGCAAATAGGCGACATCCAAACTACCTACACAAATAACCCACTCGTCTCTTGTGCAGGATCAATTAAGTCCGAAATGAAGCACATTCCCGTGTAATGTCCGTTAAGTTTAATTCGATTTTCAAGGGTCCTCCCCCCTCGTCCCCTTTCTTATCCAGCTGGTAAGCGATCAAACACCTGTGCGGTGGAATCAGATGAAAACACCTGGTAACCTGACCCCCCTAAATCGAATTAGATGGGATCGCGGGTGTGACGAGGGACTAAAACAGCTTTAATGTTGATGGGAGGCTGCGCTCTCACACTCCCTCTAATCCCAGATATATATGTGATTGGTTCGACATACCGATTGGTCAATATGGGTACAACTTCTCCGATTAGAAATTAAATTTATTTATACTTCTATTCACTACTCAGTTGAAACCTCAGTAACAACAATCAAACCCTATGACGTAAAATATAGTCCCACTATCCTTCATCACCTGAGGTTTTTCTTACGTTCCCAAACACCACTACTGATACATTGTTACGAGTATAACGTGTATAACATGTAAATGAGTTATGTTATTCCTGCTCTGCTTTGCTCCAGAAGAGGTTTGTCCGTTCAAGTTGTCCCAAAATCTTTTCCCAAATCTGTGAATATGAATATGAAAACCCTAAAAAAACGGTGTGGGCTTGCAATGCATCCATCTAATTCATACTCATTGGCATCTATCTGGAATTTATCGTCGACGTCATCTTCATTCTGTAATACACCGTCTGATACTTCACTCGACACACTGACTGCATCTACATAATTTTCTTCCTCCTCCTCTTCCATCTCCCTCTTCACCGCCTTTCGTATGACCTCTGAGCCCACAGAAGACTGAAGGCTTGACATTCCTGCAAATACTCATAAATCAGACACAAAATTATTCATAATTGAACTAGTCAAGTACCCCATCACATGAAAGAAGAGAGGGAAAACTTGAAAACCAAAAAAACTTGGAAACACATCATTATTATTGAAGAAGTGGGGACTCACTGACGTTCCCCTGAAACTAATTGATGCAATGCCCAGGGGTCTAACTTGAAAGTAAAGTACAAATTTGGCACCTCTCAATAGAATTTGTTTGATCTATGAACATGTCTAGGACGTGGGGTCTGTGCTTTGTTTTTTGTTCCTTATTTAGAAACATGGGGTCAGTCAGACCCCAGCACAGTTATCGTGCATGTCTGGGAGGAAATAGACCTTCACTTACCTCAGAGAAATGGTGAGACCTGCGCAGGGGCTGCAGCACAACTGGGAGAGAACCCCCAACCACGGTATACCATAAGAGACGGCGGGTTAACACACATCAGGATTGCAGTACAGTATATTTGGTTCCGATCGCCAATAACACAACTTACCTTTTTCGTCACAAAAAACTTGTTGTGACATTTCAGTATATAATTTCAAATTGTCACAAGTGAGACGAACTGCATTTTATATTGGACACGACAAGTTATACAAATCCAACATTATTTAAATGCACTTCTCTCATGTAATTTTCCAAACATCACGTAGGTGTTTATAGCACTAAATTCAAAGTTGTTTGTAGTTTTCACCACGACATCCGTGTTTATAACCTCATAAAAGCAACCGTTTTGTAATCCAACTTTGTCACAAATAAGTACCTAGCAGAGTTCGTTCTGAATACCAACATGGATGCTATATCCACCTTTTGGATTCATGACGGGGGTTCCTCATCGATTTTCCGTCGGACCATCTGCCAGCTCAGACGTCTCCAATTCATTCTTCTGTTTTCCACCAACAACCGTTTACCATTAACGTGTATTCCACTTCTCAGAAATCGCTATCGACGTTTATCAGCCATTTATTCCGTCTATCCACTTCAACTGAGTGTACTGTTTTATCGCCCATAGTCATCTACTGTAACACTAGTCCAGTCGTTATTTCTCGAAATTGATAATATCTTTTCGTTCGTTTTGCGAGAGCAAGCTATTTGGTGAGCAATACGATGTGCAAACAGTCCGAGACCGGTCCGGCGCACCAAATACGTGCCCCAAGGGCCTAAGGGTAGCAGGGATAACAGTACGAGATTTCGATTAAGTAAAAGCGTTTCTAGGGTAAACCGGCCGAGATACAAGGATCGTGTACGAATTTTTTGCCCGTTTTAAGGATGGAGTGGATGATGATGTGTAGGATCTCTTGGGCGTATTGCATTACATTTCAATGCATTAGGTACTTAACTTTTATTTTCATATTGATTGTTGTAGATTACAGAAATCATTGGTCAGTAACTTCTGACAGAGGTTTCTCTCATACCCAACTCCTTACTATGTGAAAACGTTTTAATCGATGTACTCTTTTTTTTTCTCAGGTAATGCCTTTCTTGTCGATTGGACATCAACCATGAACTGCTGGTATGATAACTCCATCTTAACACTTTCATTATTATGGTCTTTCATGAGGTTCAGCTAATCTACACCTAAAACGACATTCATTTTGGCTCCTGCAGTTTTGGAGATTCAGTGCGTACTCAAATGACAGACGGTTGATCATCACATTTTTGGAGTTTTTTCTAGCATGAAAGGCTTGGCACACTGGATCTGAATTCTGAGAGCACCAAACACTCCATGGGCAACCAGCATTACTGACTATCGGTGCTTTCACCACAACCAGATAAACGAGCTTTGAACACCTACGAGGATCTCCATGTGTTCAATTGCACTACTAATTTCTAATATAGATATTAGAATCTATTCAAGACAATTCTAGCAACCCCATCCGGTCGTTCTTTCCACCATTAGACTAAGTGGTAACTTTTAGGGTTCGGACATAATCGTATCAAAACACCTTTTTCTTGTACTTATCCTTCCTGTTAATCTTTTGTAAGTTGATAATTTTCATTGATGGACCAAGATCTCCAGGTGGTCTTGAAAAATACAATATAAAATAATAAAATCAAAATCTATCGGAATCGTATGAATGTACCGTTCATACGAACTAAATACTTTAAATGTTCTTGTGGACTCGAGTATTGTGGCCAAAATGGTAGGAAGTTTTTGGATGGTAGGGAGTTTGTACAAAAAAGAGTACAGGAATAGTGAGGGAAATACTGCTTCTGACGTCACTTGAATGAATTAAATCTTAGCAGACATGAAATTTATTGAGTTCCCTCATTTCTTTCCAGAAAGGGAGCATGTTGGATGTACTTGAAGAAGTCGAAATTGTTGAGAGTGCTAGGTTGGGCAAATATTTGAATCATGGAATTCCTTCAAGTTTTTCTCCATTGTTGCGTACATTTTTGTAATTTTTTATAATAAGGGACCCCTCCCCTACACCTCAGGAGCCAATAACAGTGTGTTTCTCCTTTCACTAGGTTTAATTTAATCCCTGCATCGGTATGACAGTTTACTCATATTCTAGTGGAAATAGGCTAGTTTTCAAATACTCTTCTTTTTCTTTTTTGCCGTTTATAACAATTATTGTTCCCAATTTCACATTTTGCTCACCTTAATAATATGATGTTATCTACCGCATAACCGGCCCAATCGGATTCCATAAGCCATAGATGTCAGTTCCTTAATACAATTTATTGAGGATATTTATATTAAGGATATTCAATATCAAGTGTGGTTGGAATGGTTTATATAAGAAAATAATCGATCAAAATTAATCCATCATTGGCTCAGCCGATTGAAGTTTAACGTCAACGCCGCCAGGATTCGCTCTCCTATTGTGCTCGCCGTATCCCGCGTCGGCCCCTCAATCTAATTAAACGTTCGCGGCGAACCTCCTACCGCCGCCAGCTCCTCAAGGAAGGTCTAATCTCCATTTCACCGTTCGGGTACCGCGCGGAATTCGATATGAACTCGGAGGTCGCTGATGCCCTTGACAGTTCCCGACCCCATCACTCCCGGCGTCTGTTATATTGTTGCGGACGGCTTCCATGTTACCATCCAACGTTACCGCCATTACCCCGCCACACCTACCAACTTCCTGCCACCTTTAGAAATACACAGAACACGAGAGAGACCAGGAGACGTCTCGGGATATTGTGTATCGCGAAGCCCTTACGAGATTGCTTACCTTTCTATGAGGGCGATTCATGTGAAATCATTGTTGATTCATGCACTGATGAAATCTTCGAATATACAGGAGGAATTGGATCGTATCCCTTCATCGTCCACGAAGAAGATGCCCTGTGAAATGTCACCTATTTACCAAATATTCCAACAAATGAATCTGGTTACTAAATTTTAATACCCACGTTTTATTCTTTCTCTGTAGAAACCCATTTTGGGTAATTTTGAATTCATCCCAGGTTTAAAATTTTTCAAAATGTATACCTACTTCATTACACAGGGTGGTTCTTAATGAAAGTTCCACCTTTTTTACTTCCATATTTCGAGAGATCGCGAAAAACTGATCAAAGTAACGTCCCCTTATTGTTTTACAAAAATTCAACGATCACATTTTTGTGCGCCGCGCATGCGCACAAATGCCAGTTACGCATGCCAACTTTGTTTCTTCTAATGAAAATCCCCCTATTTTATTGCAAGTTCGAATTCTACGTAAAATTTCAGTGCGATTGCTCTTCTTGAAGGTCCATTCGATCTCAATCAAACACCTCGATTCGATATGAAGTCGACTTCTTCCGTTTTCCTTGATGTATTTGAGTTGACAATTGCTCGTCTTGAAGGTCCAATCGATCTCAATCAACCGTATCGATTCGATACGAAGTCGACTTTTTTCGTTTTTCTCGATGTATTTGAGTTGACAATTGCTCTTCTTAAAGGTCCATTCGATATTAATCAACAACCTCGATTCGATATGAAGTTGACTTTTTTCGTTTTTCTCGATTTATTTGAGTTGACAATTGCTCTTCTTAAAGGTCCATTCGATCTTAATCAACAACCTCCATTCGATATGAAGTCAACTTCTTTCGTTTTACCCGATGAATTTGAGTTGACAATTGCTCTTCTATAAGGTCCATTCGATCTCAATCAACCACATCGATTCGATATGAAGTCAACTTTTTTCGTTTTTCTCGATGTATTTGAGTTTGCTGATCTGAGATTGGGTTTTCCCCATAAATCATCTTTGAAAAAAATGGCCCTAGGTACACGACCTTACCATATACATAATGTATATTATATGTACGTAGGTGTCAGCTGAGAATACTCGAGGAACACGATAGATAACATGATGCGTTACAAAATTCACTATCAACATTGCAGAAAAGTCCTCCGGCGAGGTGGAACAACTGCGCAAATTACTCAAAAGAGAACAGCGTTCCAATTTCCTTGGAATCCTTCGTGAAGGCGCTTTTTTAAACGTCACATAGTTTATTTACGCCTCGAAGGGAGAAGAGCTCCGAAGTATATTAGGATGTTTTCTGACAAACGGGCTATGACTCCGACTCCTACAAAGGTGCTTATCCCTAAATCTCGTTTCTACCACCCGCAGATATTATCTCTGAAGGGAACGGCGTACGACGGGAAACGCGGAAAGACGAGAACCTTATGATTATCTTCAGTGCCTTTCAGCTTCCTTTCTGCAAAACCATTTTCGCTACCTTGGAAAGGTCCAACTTAGTTATTAACTTGGATAGGCGTTGCCAAGTTACATGAATGGGTAGCGGTGAAGGGTGGGGGGGGGGGCTTTACAAAGGGTGTGATTGCCAGCAGGCCGCAAAGCTTGATTCATTTGTGCGTCGCTTTTCTTCTAGCTTCACCTTCTGCTTTCCAACTTGTGCTTGCCGCCTCCAACTTCACTCCGAGCATTTCGCATTGCATTACTCTCGAGCCTTCCCTCAGAATCTTCCCCTACATATTGAAGTCTTGTCCCCCTAATCAAGATGAATCTTCTCGCTCCTCGTTCTGGAAACTCCCCACTTCGCCCCTACGCGCTTTCCATCTCTCCAGCTCCACCAACTTCGGGCTTTCCGGATCCAGAATAATTACGCTGTAGACAAACTCAAGAAGCGACAGGTAAGCTGCTCAACTTCGTGAGCGCCTCCGGAGAAAGTCGTATTTATCAGTTTCATGGTCCAAAACGTCAAATTCTTGATCGCTTAACTTGCTGAATCGACTTGCGAACAACTGAATTCCGCGATAATCTTTCCCTCGTTATCAAATATACCTGTCAAGGTGTGGCACAGTTTCTTCGTACCAATCACACCGTCAATATTAGAATAGAATACCTTTATTGGTATATACATTTACAATAGGCCTTATAATACACACTTAACTGTTGATAATAATCAAATTTGTAGGCTTTACATAAGGGACAAGTTGAGGACCAGTGACTTCTGAATAGAATAAGAAGAAGAAATGTTTATTTTTTAACGGATTCAATTACACAATCTGCCAAACAACATTGTAGGACTGGGCATATGCCAGCTGTCTGGGTAGTCGGAGTTTTGGTGACTAGAACTTTGTAACTGCACTTCATCATTATCATTACATTCATTTCAGTTTTTCCATTTTAATTTCATTTTAACGGAAAAATATACAATTGTTGGACAAAAAGTCGGAAAGAGCCATCATAGTTTAGTAGTTAGGTGTAGTAGTAGTGGTATTAAAGTAGTATTAGTGGTATTTAAGTAGTATTAGTGGTATTTAAGTAGTATTACAAAAATAGGTAGGTACCTATTATAATTTTTTTAATTTTATTTTTTTAAACAAATTACGATGTTAAAAGCTTATAATATAAGCTTATAGTATATTATATTATAATATACTACACAAAGGAGGTGTAGTTACCTAATAGTTGAAGTAGCCTATTAAGAATAATCTGTAGGACGCACGCGTAAAACCGGACTTTACTGAGTGCTCCAAGTACATCTTTAATAAGAAGTCGGCTTTATTCAAAAATTAGTTTATCCACATTGAATGAAATTGGAGGTCTGAACAATATCGGTTTTCAACATGGTGATTTGGAACATCTAGAGCTGACAGTGACTCTAACCAACAGTTTTATGTATTTCTGAATAATTGAAAAAAAAAAAAAGCAGATCAACGATTATTTTCCGAAAGATATGATCATTACCAACCTCCCTTTGTAACTTACATACTCGTTGTATCTCAGACTTAATGTAAAACCTTTCTCGAAATAAATATGCTTCTTCTTCTTTTATGCTTTTTTAATGTAGGAAAAAAATGAACTAAATCTAAATGCTCTATTAGTATAGTTTCAATTGATATTGTTTTATATTACGTTGAATCTCAGGTTCGGGGATTATTTAGTTTGCTCGGACAAGCGGTTGAATAGTACTGCCTACCAGGTAGTTATTACATTTACTCGTTGTGACAATATCAATGATATAGACTATATCATTCTCACCCCAAAACCAAAGGAGTAATATTATTTTCTTGTACGTCCAGAATGTTTCAATTTATTTGTTCCCATGACCAGGGAATATTCGCGTTCCCACGTGGAACAATAATTTCTGAACAATAGTATGACTACGTAAAGCTTTGTTTAAAACGTGGAGGGCTAAATTGAAGTGTTGTCAAGGCCAAGCCCCTAATTCCATTTCAATAACTAGAAACCTCTGTTTTACTCCCTTCCTTTTGTTCGCTGTCTATAGACACAACGAGAGTGAAACTATTTGAGAAAAGCCCGCCCTTACTATGGAAAGCGCCCCTGAGAAATATGGCTCCCCGTAAACTTCTTAGTGACCGTAAGCGATGATTTCATACATTTTCTGGCCAGGAAGTGCGTACTTACTCTCCCACCCTCTTCCCTCTCAGCCCTTTAGACGAAGCCGGTACTTATTCACCTGACTGCGAAGGAAAGTATGTGCTTAGGCCATCGGGGTCGTGAGAAGGAGGAATATTGGGGAAAGCTCATTAAACTTGTCGTGATAATAACGTATTAGGCCTCAAAACGATAACTTAGGTTGTTTACTCCGCGCACGTAAACCACCTGGTATTAGAATATGACAGTTATATTTAGCAATAATAGTGTTCCATGTCTAGTGCGTGCTCTGCTTTAGGGACTAAAACAACATTATAACTGTCTGACTGTCACTGATTCAGTGATTGCCGCATCGCGGGCGTGATCAGCTGTCCTCTAATAAGAATCAAAATTTATGGCTTTTGGTTTTCGGGGTGTGACTTTGCAAATGGTGGTGCCCAGTTATACGGCACAAGATGTCATCGATGCCTCGCCCCATCCTCCCCACTCTTTTTCCACAGATTTTTCAGAAAAACATACCTAATAATATCATGAACTTACTCAATCTACGACAATTTTCCGGGCGGGTGTAATCTCGGCCTAAGCGAGGTGGATCGAGGGCCAGACTGTCTTATCTAAATGTAAACTGAGCCCAGCCCTCTATTCGCTCATCGATGTGAGTTGTAATCTCAGGCCAGCCCCAGGAGTCTATCAGTTTCTCCAAGTGAACGGTTACCCAAACTACGAATAGGTAATACTATGTCATGTACGAATGTTATTATGAGCCAGCGTGGTTTCGTCCAAATCGAAGTGGATATATTCAAATTTAGAAAACTCCGGGATTTGGAAACGGGTGAAACCAGTTGGAGGTTAGTACAACTTAGTGGAATGAACGGCTACTTTTAACTATTTCCTTGGGTTTATCGCCCAATCAACCGATTAGTACCATATAGAATAGTTGGAAATATAGATCAAGTGGACAAGGTTGCGGAATAAAAACATCCCCCAATCAACTGATTAGTGTCATAGAGATTAGTTAGACATAATATGTCCATCTATATTATAGATCAAGTGGACGGGGTTGCGGAATAAAAACATACTACTCTTAATAACATTTGGTGCAATGAACGGCTACCTTTAACTGGTTCCTTGGGCTCAGTTTACAGTGAACGAGTAAACGAGGCTACACCGGATCTGGGTTCAGCTTAAAAAGGCCAATTTTCCCTAAATTTCGTCAGAAATAAAATTTACTTCTAAGTAAGCTAATTTACTTTGTCATTTAATGACAAAACGACAGAAATATTCCAAAATCAATACTGTTTGGTCTTAAAAATGCTAAATCGTTTCTATTTTCCTCGTACACATCACCATTTCAGTACCAACTCCATAATGTCTGGAAATGTCATCAAATGTCATCTTGAGTTTCACTGCTTATCTCGAACATTATATACATATAAACCTACCCTTATTATTGTAATTGGATATGCGACCTTGTTTCCAAGTTCCAAACAACATCAGTATTTCTGTGAAGTAACCTATTCAAGCTGTTATACAATGAAAATATTTAGCAGCTCATGATCAAACTTCTTCCTTATTTTGAAGTGCTCTTATGTAATCCGGCAAACGTAACCATAATGGAAACATCATAAGCACGTTGAAACATGAAGAATACAAAATTAAAGTGAGAAATTTGAAGTTCAGCGTCCGTATTTGAAGTTTCCCTGCCGTATTTTCGTTTGCCAGACAAACTTTTGTTACTGTTGCTTTTGTATACGCCGCCTAAAGGATCCTTTCCCTCCAAACCTTCCTCCATAAATTATAACCTCATTCCTCCCTTGTCTGTATATTTGTGAAAAACATCCCTCATCCTCGGGAAAGATAAGCTTTGTGCCAAAGGAAATATTAAATTACTCTCGGTTCCTCTTTGTTAAAACCAACGGCCACTTAATTATGTATTAAAAACGCGCCCTCATGCCAACATAAGCCCGAGGAGGATTTAAAAGAGCGAAACGAAATGAGATGGCGTGCTGTTCAATATTAACACGATATTTACCAGCCTGTAATGTCGACCCCCACTCCCACGTCTCAGCAAACACGGTTTCCGCCGATGAGTATCAGTATTTTCTTATTGGTTCTCATTTACACTTTTAAACGTTTCCTCTAATGGATGTGTTTAACCAAGTTATATGAGAGACCACAAGTTCACAAAGGTTACTTCATCTGACGTTGGGCATACTACTAATCATTTTGATGATGAGGTGAATTTAGGAGGGAGTTAAAAACATGAATACCAATGAGGTATAACCACCGAATTATATATAGTGGGTGTTACGTCTAGGAGCAAATTATATTCTTTGCTTTTCGTCACTCCCATCACTCTGAATTTATTTTGTACCGCCTAATTTGAATTCAGTTCAATCAAACCAAACCCTGAAGGCACCCCAATGCCCAACTATTATCGCTAACATTGATCGAAGAAAAATAGGAGTAGTAAACGTGGGAGTAGACGATATTGTTTTTGACGTTCTTCTACCGCAGGGGTCTCGTATTGTGAAAATCTCTCTGTAAAAATAGGTGGATAGTATTAAATTACTTAAATGATGAGATAACTAAAAAACTAATCTGATTATATTATATAATTCTTTCGATGCTCCTCGGGCAGAAAATAATCGGATTTCGTTTGTAAGTGAAGGGTAAATAAAAACCACTGCTATGAAGTTTTGCTTCTCGTGGACACCGGTAAATCGTCAAAATGAAAGCCGGAATTATTTTTATTGCGGTTTGTATCGGGTTTCTGGTTATTTTGTAATTCTTTGTTTGGGCACCTACATTTAGGCGGGATCAGATAACTTGCTATTGCGATAAAACCGCTGTACCTATTAGCGACTAAGGTGGCTCCTTAGGGAGATTTCATTACAAAGAACATATGTGACGTCCCAAGGAACAATTCGCGTGGAGCATTTCTTAATTTGTATTGACCGTTAGGAACCTCTGTATCTACCAGGGTGACAACGCTGAAAAACCAAATTCCCTTCGTCCTACAGAGTCCTTTTAACCTTACGTTCTGGACGTCCCTCGTTTATATATATAGCAGTGATCCACAAGAAGGTTTTTTTCTTTTAAATGATTTATTGCTCCAAGTCACTGCTCATTAGCAACATATTTTTGAAATATATGTGAATTGGTTGTAATACAACTGAGCTACTTAACTAAGTCCCTGATAGTTTTGAAAGTTAAGAGTGCAATTTCGTGAATCGATTTCACTGAACAGACTTAATCGCGAGAACACCTTCATTCACTTCCACAGGTCATGAGGCTCCTTTCTCTTGAGACGTCTGAGTAGGTCGTCAACTTCGAGCAGCTTGATAGCTTCATCATTGACGTGTACTTGTAGCCGCTTGCGATGGGCTTCGGCATGAGCCTTGATGACTTCATTGACTGTTGGTATGCGAAGTTCTTCGTGTAGCCGGACATTTCTGGTGTACCGGTAGCCGTCAACACAACATCTCAGCAAATTGTTTTGGACACGTTGGATAATATCCTGGTTACCCACAACTGCACTCAGTAAGTCCAAACAGGCTTCAGGATTTGATTGTACAGGGTTAATTTGTTCTGGATCGACATTTTTGAGCGTTGTCCCTTTACCTAGTTCATTGTCCTGAATTGGAACACCAGTTCTTCTTTTTTCTCCTTGACATGCGCCTTCCAGTGCAATTTGGCATCCAGATTTATGCCCAGGTACTTAGCTTCATTGGCGTGCGGTATAGTCTTACCGTTGAGATGAAGTGGGAAATAGTCGAGGTTACGATTGGTCAACATAAACTGACTTCGCTTCAGTCATCTTGATCCTCCATTTTGATGTCCAGTCATGGAGTTTCTTAATAGATCTCCTCAGTTGGGGTATCTTTACATGATTTGTTTCACCAACTGCAAGGACAGCCGTGTCATCTGTAAACGTTGCTATTGTATTCTCCTCTCGTTCTGTCAAATTGCTGGTGAACAAGACGTACGGGAGTCGGCCAATTACACTTCCTTGGGGAACACCAGCATGTATTCGGTGCACTTCTGAGTAGGCATCTTCATGCTTTACCCTGAAGAATCGATCTGATAGATAGGATTGTAATAATTCAGCATATTTTGCTGGACACATTCATCGGAGCTACGAGAAGGTGACAGAAAATTATACAAAAAATTGCGACGTTTTTTTTAAATTTTTTTCAAATCTTATATTGAACAAAGCGTTGGCATTGAGATGAAAAATATTTGAGTACACTAGGAAAGGACCTACTATAAAAACGTTACCTTCGGCTGTTACCCCTATCAAGGTCATGTTTTCGAATTATTTGGTATAGTTACGGCACTCACAAGGATATTGTATACAGAACAGTGATCTGGACAAAAAATATCAAACCGGTGTGGAAAAAGTCCCAGCTTTTTTCATTTGACGCCGGCGGTCGCCCCTAATATTTTCGTCGATACGGCGGTTTTCTAGCGTGACGACTTTATTTTGATTCCACTCCCGTTGCCGCCCTCCCCCGTCATTTTACGGGGCCTTACGACACCGATATTACCGACCCTTGATATTGTGAACATTCCGACTCAATGGCCACCTCCCGAGAAGATTGTGGACAGGCAAACAAGGGGGTCTCGCGCTTAACCCGATAACTTCCACGAAAAACTTCATCATTCCGCCGGCCAACGCCTCACGTCCGTTCATCGCTAGCGGACATGAAGGGGAGGGGGTCGTAAAAATGACACGCAGCTGTTGGAGGTTCATTATCTGATAAATAGGGAGAGTGGACGTGTATGAGCAAAACTCCTTGATTAGATTTACCTATTGGAATATTCCTACAATTCACGCCAGTGTTGGTACCATAAAATGTGCATGGCACCACACAACGGGGTTTGGTAACGCTCATCGTGGATTTGGAACATTGGTCAAGTTCGATACTCACACTGACGCCAGTGATAAATACGTGTTTAAACTAGGGATGTGTAACGAATACTCGATGGTTTTTCCTTTCTTCCAAAATACTACGTTGCATACGTTGCATATTTTTCATATCAGTCAGTATCGTAGGAATGAAACGCCGATACTGAATACTGGCAGATGAAAACGAATTTCGCACTAGTCGATTTCTGATAAGCTTCATCTACATTTGAATTCTCTACTCGACAAAACGTGTTGGTATTTTGGATTTGGACGAAGGATATCTAATAACTTTAATGGTGTATTTAAAAGTGTACATCTGCTATCGCCTCCTCTGTTCCAGCGGAGAATAAATATTCAGAAAAAGTAAAATTTTTGGTACCTAAGTAGTAGTTCAATCATTTGTTTTACGTAAATTAGTAGATTTTTCATGTTTAATTTTTTTCAAAAATAAGATCTTGGTAGGTACCTGTACTTAGGTAGGCCTACAGCAAGTAAAATATTTTCGAAAAAAAACACAGTATTACGATGGTTTTTAGACATAATGTAAAAAAAAGTCAGATCGATGTTTTTCCAACCGATACCTATCCCTAGTTTGAACCAAAATAATAATGAGGGTATATAAATACGATAAACAGTTACTTTAATATTAAATACGTTTGAACTGCTACTAATTGTTGAATTGTGGTTCTTATCTTTAACAATTGTGGCAAAAGCAGTATAATGTTGAAAACTGTAAGATATTGAAGGCATGTGGTGTCGTAAATTTAAATAACTATTAATCAACTGCGAATAATACAAATTGCCTTTCGATATGTGATCCAAACGTTGGAGACCTTATTTGATCGGCTTTACGCCCTGATGAGTTTTGTACGCTTCATCTGTACGTATTGACTCTACATCTCACTGAAATGCCTCTATACTTTTGTGCTTGGAAGACATGCGATTTAATGGCCGATGAGCTCTCGTGGAGAACTCATTCATGAAAGGGAAAATAATCATGTGGGCGGTTCTGCCGTTTCAAATAGTGAGACGACTGACGTTATATCCTTCGGCTGCCACTAGCGGGTTAAATCAGCCTGTGCCCCGCCAGCTTTAAACAGACCAATTAATATGCGTGGGTTCGGGCGAGTCATTAATTTTGCATTACTCGCATTAAGCCTTTCGGGCATGACCTACTTGGGAAGATATCGCCTCTAATGAGTAACTTATCTCCCTTAACTGATATTCAATATTAAAATATGTACCTACCTAATTTGTCTCCTAACGCTGGACGGTGAGGGCGGCTTGATTGTCCCCGCCAACCATCCGTTTTCCTAACTACCGCCGCTATTTATCAGAAAGTGATTAATAAAGGCCTACTGAACCGTCTCATTGAGCTTTATTGCTTTCTGAAACAGATGTAGGGAATTTTGATTGTACGAGGAACAACTTCTTCAAACTAACTCACTCCCACATCGCGTAATGGGATACTCCACGAACGCTCACCACTCCGAAATCACTGGGTTTGATTACATTTTCTGCAATCATTCAAGAACTTTGATGATCCTCATGAATTCCATAGCCTCTTTGTGTTCTTGAACTGATTTTAATTAAAAGCTGGGTATTTGCTTATGCAGTTAGAGGTTTAAATGAACTCTTGCAAATACTATTCCAGAAGTAATAATCGAGAAAATTATGGGCTGCCCTAATTATAATTTATTTGAATAAATTATGAATATAATTACAGTCTTTATTCTTATAATTCAGGGGTTCTTCTACGTGTTTTCTTTGTTGATACAATTGATTCGTAATTTAAAATAATAAACCTATATTTACTAGATATCCACGGTTCCGAACTAGGCTTACACTGAATACTATCATTTTTCCTTCTTTTGAAGCTTCACAAATGCGACATTGTATTTTGAACATATTATATGTGACTGTGACAGTCTCGACAGAGTAGTTTTTCTAATTAAAAAAATAAATAAATAAGAGCAAAATTTCGATTTTTTTTGTGTCTTTTGGCAGTGAATTTAGGATAGTCCGGAACGGGTTTTGGTCTACAATTTTTTTCCGAAATTCGATTCAATATTATTAATTATTGTAAAATAACTATTAATTATTATTAATTTGGCTTTACTGAACTTGCCAAAACTGTGCAAAAATCAATGTTTGAAATTTAGGAGTTATCCGCTTTTGATCCTGAACGCCTCAATTATTCTTCTATTATAGCTTCCTTTTCTTCGAAAATTCGCTAATACTCGTAGTACAAAATTTGTATCGATTCCTTCCTTTGACTTTACATTATTTAATAATATTCCAAAGGAAGGAATCGATGATATTTGGCGAAGCGTCAACTCCCGACGCGACTGGTTTTGGATTCCCAAAGCTTAAATGAATCACTGATCGATCGCACTTACCACCTACACAAATCCTCTCAACGCCTTCGAAGTAACTTCTGAACGACCCCCTCCCTTGTCATCATCCACTTTCCTACTCCCTCACCAGGTTGTAAGGATACAACTCCCCTTCAAGTTGACTACAAATGAATTTTCGATCAAGTTTGCAGACCCTTGTCACGGACAACTTCCATAAGGAGGTCCCCGATATTGATCAATATTCAATGTTTCCAGTAGCGATGTAAGTTCTTTAACAACTTTGCAGACGACATTATGGATTTAAGACGTAATACACTTTCGCGGGTACTTGGGACTTGAGGAAATTAAGCTGATCTCTCTCAGGAGCAGTTTCTACCACTCGGATCTGGTGATAAACTCAGGTTTTAACGTTTTAACCTTAAAATGTGAATGTGGATATACACCAACTCTTTCTCAATTTGGCTGTACTGAAGGAATCTAATAATTATTCATCTCACCATTCTGAACTTCAGGGATTGTACAACTGATACTCGTAAATTGGAATTTTGTTGTCATTGAATCTGTTGGTGACATAGGAAGGGGATGTATGGTGGGGGTAGCAGGCAGTCCCGCATCTAAGGTTGCTACACTGGAGAAAAAGTCCGTAGATTGGTAACGTGTTTTCACAGGGTTCAACAGAATCGATTCCACCGAAAAGGCCTTAGCTCAAAAACAACATTCAAAGACCACACGTACGACCACTATACTCCCCTGCTAAAGAAAAACGCCTTTACTCCAAAGTTGTCGAAAATGGGATTTTTAGGTAGGTAGGAAAATGCAGATAATTACTCAAAAGAAACACGATTGTAAAACTTCAGCCCGATGGTCATAAAGGAGAACCGCAGATTTAGAAACCTTTAATGGTTTTGACATCGAGTTTCTTGTTCTGAGATACTTTTCGTCTCTTTGGCAAGATGGAAATTTTGGATATTTGTTGGTGGGATTATAGCTTGTAGGCAGGTAAAATAAATATGTAGGTCTGCAAGGAACTCAGTTGTATAATTTACGAGACCATCACTGAGCTAGTTACCGACTTCCCTCTACTTGGACGTACTCCTTATTTAGTTGTCATGTCATTATGAAAATTAAATGAATTGAATTAACTGCTCTTGCGGCGTACCTGTACCAATTCATTACGGATAATTCGATTTGCACCGTTCTCCATCGCTCCATTGTAAGTAACTAAGAGTATATGATATTGTAAGGGCAGAACAACACGATTTACTCAATTATTACTTCTTAAATAACGTCACCAACTTAATTGCAATTTAGGTCGGTGTTTCCCAATTAGTGCAGGGCCAATAAGTGTTGTAATCTAATTAAGGACCCTCGAGTGCGGTGTTCAGCAGTACATGTTCGACATCACGCGAACTCCGTTGTTAACGGTATACCGGAGTTCTCGGGAGTAGAACAGTTAGAGCACGTGAAGGATGGTGGGGTTTGGGTTGTCATAACTTCACCGTCGTTCGTATCATGAAGGGAAACTTCCAAGTTATTCAATCAATCAGCTTCGTCGGGTCATCAACGATCAGATTTTAGTGTTGGAGAGAGATGCATCACATGTGGTTTTGCAGCGGCCAGCATGGGATTAATTATGTAAACGCAGTTATGCAGCAGACGTTTCTTTCAGGTGCACATGACCTGTTGGGAAGGAAACGTTACTCCAACGATATTTCGATGCCTCAATCATTTTCTCCAAGCCTAATAATAGATGAAGATAATAAGGATAACATTGAGTAATACTTGTAAATAATAGGCTGTCCGGTCGAGGGCTCACCGAATCTTCCGTCATTTCAGACAGGGTCAGTAGAACATGGTGTGCTCTTGCGTACAAATATACCTACAATACAAAGATTGAGATAATCAATCAGCATGTAGCAGTTTTAAGCAAATGATACCAATTTTACTCTAATATCTTACAAGGCAATTGGTGATCACCACTTTCTACAGGTCTCCATCATTGTGGAGTTCCAGGACACCCCTGTATGTCATTCTCCTCATCCTGAACTCACCCAAACTCCCAAAACCAGAGCCCATCAAACCGACGGAGGAAAATCATTCGTGTTCCCGTTGAATAACCCAAAGAACGTTATAGTGGCTTCGGAAAAACAAGAGCTCTGTTCGGTCTGCAGGGAGAACGTTGGTGTAGTAGAAAATAAATAAAGGAGGGCAAAAGGGAGTGGTGGAGGATGAATACTGAAGGGAAAAGAGGGTCCTGGTGTCGTTGTGGGATTCTTTGGGATTGACGGGAAGTCGTGAAACTCCGGCATGAAGCGGGAGAAGGAAGCGGCAAGTACTGAAGTTGTGCTTTGTGCAGGTGAAGATAGGTCCTGAAGAGGAGAAAACGGCTTCGGAAGGGAAACCCTACTATACCCTATTACACCTTAAATCAACTTCGATTTCTCTTTTCCTTACGTGGTTTGCAGTTGAGCTTTCGATAGGTGCAAAAAACTGTCCAAACTTCTGATGAATGTTTCCTGTTATTGGAAAATCATTGATTACTTCGCCCAACTTTGGTTACTCGAATGTCATTCATATAATATATTATGCCGACTTGAAATCTTCGTAAGGCCGGAATGACGAAGGAAAACTCTGAAGCTCCCTAAAAAATGTCAACCCGTAAGAAAAGGAAAGCAAAGAAAAGTTTGACGGTCGGTTGAAAGATGTTGGCCTTAAGTCCCGTGCACGTCTCTACATCCGTCTTACTTGGCCGTTTTGAGGATGTCGAGCGGTAAACTGCCGCTTTCTTAGCGAGAAACACCCTTGTTTTTCCAAAGCCACCGAAACGTTCTCCGGGATATTCAACGGGAACACTGATAATTTTACTCCATCAGTTAGATGATCCTGCATCAGGTTCAATTTTCTGAGAATAAGCCCCGCTCTAATAACTAGGGTAGGTAACAATGGTAAAGCAGTTGCCTCTGTTTTCATATCACGTCATAATTAATATGATTCAATGTTCTATATTTTAGGACCTTAGTTATGTTGGTACTTCATTTTATCCATATCCTTATCCACAATCTACTAAGGCGATTATGAGATCATACGATTTTATAGTATTAATAACTGAGCGTTGTCAACACCAATGAGTGAACTGAATTGATCTAGAGAAAATTCAATAGGTAATATCACAGCAGCGAGTAATGCGAGATGATGAATAGGGTTTAACTCATGGACACAATACGGAATTAGGTTGATCGAAAAAGGAGTTGAAAAATGGGCAAATGTCTCACGAAATTGGCCAATATCTGACTTCTAATGATCTGAAATCTTCTTGAGATTTGGTTTAATATACAATTTTCGTACAAGAGGTGAATGCATCTAGTCATAGGTTTATTTTGGGGTTTTGGTGGTTGACATCATAACTACTTCAACGTGTTTTATGAATTTCAAGATTACAAAATGGAAATTCAATGATACCAATCCCGTATTTTGTAATGTATGGCTGCTGAGGACTGCATTCACAGAACCGTCTATCCCCAGAGCGATCGAACAAAAACATCGAGAACAGTGGATCAGCAAACCATCACACTCCCACCTTCAAACAACACCGGCTATGTCAGGCTGTTGTTAATAGAAAAAGGGGGACTGAAAGTAGTATGGAGTTCCAATCCAGGAAGAACAACTGGAAAACGCTAGGGTATGGTTAACCTCCACCGTAATGTTACTACTGCAAATTACTACTTGTGGATAACTATGCTCCTACAAGCATAGATATTGGCAGGGATATTATATAAATAAAGAAACTTGGATATAGAAGTTTACCCAATGAATAGTAGAAACATGGAAATTAAAATGGAGAAGATTGGAGGAGAGAAAGAAATTGAACAATGCCAATATAATTTCTTATACGCAAAATGGGTGTGATCCCTTCTGGGAAAGCTCCTCAAAAATTTCAAAAAATAGTGGAGGAGGTACCCAGGCAAAGACAGGACGTACCTACCAACCACGCTCTGCTACCATGTAATGTATGGCTGATGAGTGCCTCTATTCTCGGGTGGTTAAGCAATATGTTCACCCAGAGGGATATGCAGTCTACATTCACAGAACCGTTCGTCTCGAGAGCGGTCGAACAAAAACATCGAGAACAGAGGATGAGCAAACCATCACAATTTTTTACTGGTTCCAACACTGGGTGGGATCCCCAACGTGTCATGTTTCTTCGAGGCATAGGATATTATCATCGATTTGGTGTCAACTTGACCTACATCAAAACCGTCAAATATACAGTGGAAAACAACCAGGGTCTACTCCCGAAAGGGCGTTTGAGTGAGAGAAGGGAAGAAATCTGTCGAAATTTATTACTCCGAGAAGTATCTTCTCTGGCCACATCGAGGTGAAAGGGTTTTCTTTTTCATCACAGCGGCAACAACAGATAGCATTTAGAAAGGGAACTCGCTACTTGAAGACCGCGCCGGTGGAATTAGGTGGTTTGAGATAGGTATGAGTGGAGTTGAAGTAGAGGTTGAGGAGGGTTGTCATCGGGAAATGGATACCTCGAAGGAAATGGAGTGATATAATACGCCAGAGGTCCCTGTCACTGTGACGCAACTCCAACAGTCTGGAGGGAAAAATATTTATTTTTTTCCCCCAAACGTACATCTTCAAGAACGTGTCATGTTTTCCAGGGTTATTGGTTAATGCAGACATCTTTTTCACGCTGTCGGGAACCTTTTGTAGTAAGGGGTTGAAAAATACCGACATGGTGAATGTGGCGTTTTCCGTTTATATGCGAGAAAGAGAGCTTCCGTTTGAAAGATCCAGGCGTCCATACATAACCCGGATTTTGATTATATCAAGTCGTCCAAAATAATTTTGACAACACTACCATTCCTCCTTATGTATTGGCACTTTCTTTTGTCGGAGGAATCTCCCTTTGAAAATGCTCAAGTGTGAGGGAAATATTATATAAGTGAATTATTCATTTCCATTACTTCCACCACTATGTCCAAATGTCAACTAAATCTTATGAATTATACTAAGTATTGAAATTTTGTATTTTTGGTTTATAAACCAAAAAAATTAAAAATAATAAATAATAAATTAATAAATAATAAATAATAAATTATCTTCGATAATGAACCATTGGAATCGCCCAAAGAAAAAATTTTTTTTAACCCCCCCTCAAAATTTGTTGGTTTACGTTTCAAGATACGTAGATTCAGAAAATCGAATAAAAAAAAATCCGTCCGTCCGCCATACGCCGTACGCCGTACGCCGTCCGCCGTACGCCGTACGCCGTCCGCGCCACTTTGCCCAGTTAGCGTTGAGTTAAAATTACGAAATTTTTTTTATGGGTTTCGACCAACCCCACAATGGTCCTCGAAACTTTTCATAACCCTAGGTCAAGGGGAAGGGGTTCAAAACGAATTTTGAAAATTTGAAAATCTCATATCTCGAAAAATTCATATACAACGGTATGTTTTTTATTTCATATTTAGATAGAGTTTGTTCCGTAGAATTTTTTAAGACCATCCGCAGCTTTGTACGACCAGCCGTTCGTTCACAATGAGGGCTCAAAGATTGTGCCTCACAACACGATCGTGTATCAAACTGTTGAAATACAGGTCCATTTTCATACTAACAAGCTCTTTGGAACATCATATGGCTTAAGAGCGCGCCGTAAGAGTGGCGCCTGCTACTCCAGTGGATTCCGAGAGAACTATGTTTCTGACATGAACAAGGTTCAAGTTTGGAAAATCCCCGGCAGGTACAGCTACTTGTCGTAGCTCTACCTACCGTTAGGGACTGCTCAGGGAACATGTTGACAAAGCGATGACGTACTTGAGATGGCTTACCTCCTTTTCGTTCACCCTGCGATTGCAACAAAGGAAAGGGTAAAACCACCACCTACCGACCTCCTTGCCTTGACGCTGGGCCACAACGGGAGCCGGGATATCAGAACTGAACTGCCGACACTTTTTCAATAATATTTTTAAATATTGGTCTAAAATGAAAACGATCATTTCCCTCAAAATTTAGAGCTGTTTTGAAGATGAATAATTTAGTCATTACCCATTTCTTCTTTTTTAGAATCATCATTGAAATCAAAAACATTTTTGTTAGGAAACCATTCAAATAGTATTTTGGTTTATTATCTTCGATAATGAACCATTGGAATCGCCCAAAGAAAAATATTTTAACCCCCCCCCCTCAAAATTTGTTGGTTCAAACTGGCCCAGCTGATTCAAACAGCACATGGTTTTCAAATACCGAGTTAATAAATACTATTTATCTGGATAATTACCGTCCCTTGGGAAAAACGTACTTTCAAAATCTGATATTCTCCCGTTATCCCGTTAAAACCTAAATCCTACCTGTCACTAACTGGCTTTCTAATCTCCTAGGGCAGTGGTTCCCAACCTTTTTCCCTCGAGGACCACAAGATCTATAAGAAAACGTCTACGGACCACATGATTTTATAACTAGGTAAATTAAATTGAGAACTAGAGAAATATATTTTAAATCCTTTAATATACATTGTATTAAGGGTAAGTAATTAGAAAAAAAACATAGTTATAGTCTTAATATAGTTATAGAAACATTATAAATCTATTGTAAAACGCTTACAAAATATGACACTAAGTCTCTCAGTGACTTCCTTAGTTTTGCATTTTACTGGCAAGATCACTCCACGCCTAACTTCAGAAATAAAAACAGCATTACTCATGTGGCATACTTTCATAACAAACGTATCTCCGAGGATGAATGTCTCATTATATAGCCAGTAAAAACATTGTTATACTCGTATTGATGAAGAAAACGGTGAATTATAAGACGTACTCTGAAACAGCCCTACAATGATCCTCGAAACTTTTCATAACCCTAGGTCAAGGGGAAGGGGGTCAAAACGAACTTTGAAATTTCGACAATGTCATATCTCTAAAAATTCTCTTGAAACGGTGTAATTTTTAGTTCACTTTTGAATGACCTGAAAAATTACGAATCTTTTAAGACCAATTGGATTTTTTTGCGACCAGCCGTTCGTTCACAGTGACCGCGCAAAGGTTTAGGAAAAACACTAAACTTTCGCGTCGAAAACGGCCGTTATGTGACCCAACCCCCAGACGCCCAGAATAAAACTACCTTTTTTCATCTTCCCGGTAAACTACAGTCTAGAAATTTTAACCGTGAGTCGGGGATAGACCACATTGCAATATTCACTCGGTTTCTCATCTGTAAAATTGTTTAAATAATACCTTTTTGTAATAATACAAATTAAATTTTGATGATGAGCTATTGACTTGAAATTTTAAAAATAGGTCAGAACTGGATCACAATGCAATATTCACTCGGTTTCTTGTCTGTAAAATTGTTTAAATAATACCTATTGGTTTAAACAAATTAAATTTTGATGAGCTTGATACTTGAAATTTTAAATATAGGTTAGAAATGGATGACATTTCAATATTCACTCGGTTTGTATGACATGGTATGAATATGGTAAGGTATATTATTCTATGTATGATTTGGTATAATACAGTATGGTATGATAGGAAAGAAATTCGTATGGTATGGTATGGTGCCGATTTGCAATACAGTCTGGTATAGACAGAAGGGTGATCTGCACAAGGAAGATAATAAACCGTTGTGTCAAGAATTTGCAGAGTTTTTTTTATTCTGCATCCAACTATGCAATTTTTCTGGAATTCACATTAACTTTTTTCCCAATGGGCCCTCTTTTCTATTGTGGATGCGGATTTGACGCAAAATGTCATAAAATTTGCAATTTGCAATTTTTCTGGAATTCACATTAGCTTTTTTCCCAATGGGCCCTCTTTTCTATTGTGGATGCGGATTTGACGCAAAATTTCATAAAATTTAACCCATCAACCGATTTGTTTCTAATTGGGAACACACCGTTCAGCGAGAGCACAATGGTGCTACAAAGAGCGAGGGCACAAAGATGCCACAACCCAGAGATTATACAAAAAACGGAACGGAAGGAAACCCTAAGTGGGGCTTGTGAACTTTAATTATTTTTTGACGCTGATTCACGTGATGCTATCAGTTTCTTGATTTACTGATCATTTTGCCCCAACATCAACATTTCCTAGTCAAAAAAACTATCATATTTTCGGGCATGTTGGCTGTAGTAAACTCAACTGTAATGACTCATTTATTAATTTATCTTCCCTCGCCCTTTCACAACAGAGAGTAGGGACCGGCCAAGTCATGAATGACGTGGCCCTTTTTCCCAATAATGACTTCAACTCTTCCAGATAACCCCCACAACGCTATTGGGATTTGGGAAACCCATGCAGAACAACTTTTGCTTTCAGAAGAGTCTGCACCTCTGTTTGACTGGTAGGTATAGGGATTATGGGACCGCAGGTACTTGTGAAGTAGCCCTTTCTCAGTTTCCTCAGTCAGCGGGATCTAGCGGTAAAGGGCTGAACTACTGGCGTTGCCGCCTGAGTCCCGCCATTCAAACTGCTTCAATATCAGATGTCAATTTTTCCCGGGACACCACATCCCCAAAAATGAACCGTTTTTATCGCTTGAGCACTCAAATTGAAGCTTAGGATCTGAAAAAGAGATCCTACGGAGCACAATTTCCATATCACTTCATATAAGGAAGAAACAACCATCCAACTGGGGCAACCTCCCATCTCTCTCGGAATACCAACTTCATGAGATGATGGCTGTCTTCAGGGACGTCATATCAAAAATCGCAAAAGTAGGATCACTAGGACTTGATCTAACTTGAAAAAGAAAAAAAAAATCAAGGAAATCGGTGCAGTTTTGGCAGAGTTACATGGCGGGACAGATACATTGATTTCTTATGGGAGCTGTCACGTACGGCGCCCTCTTAAGTGATGTCGAGTTTGTTGTTCTGAGGTGCGTTTCGTGCTACGGAAATGAAGGTAATTTCGAATGTTTGTTGGTAGGTACTTCTTTTATAGAAAAATTATTACCGACGTAGTATTAAAAACCCCAGAATTATATTGTATTAATCAATCATAATTAATAATTATTATTATTAATAATAAATACGAATTATTAATACCTAACAATAAATTATAATAATTCTCACTAGGTACTTGATAAAATTGTTAATAATTAGTGATAATTTATAATAATAATTAATCTAACATTTAGGATCTAGACATTTAGACCTAGTGATCTAGACAGAAGGGTGATCTGTACAAAGAAGATAATGGACCGTTGTGTCAAGAATTTGCAGAGTTTTATGATTCAATCGATCTTAAGTGTTGTCAAAAGTAATCAGTAACTTTTTAACGTTTTGTACATTAAATTTTGTAATTTCTGTACCAAAATAGCTGAAATACAAAATTAAAATACATTTACCAAATACATTATTATGCATGTACTTTATACCAGCGCACGTTTAGTAGAAGGTTCATAAAAAACGGTCAATAAGCCGAGGAGGAAATTTTCCTCCTCGGCTTATTGACCGTTTTTTATGAACCTTCTACTAAACGTGCGCTGGTATAAAGTACATGCATAATAATGTATTTGGTAAATGTATTTTAATTTTGTATTTCAGCTATTTTGGTACAGAAATTACAAAATTTGGAAGAAATAGTTGGCTAAAACGGCAGAAACCAAAAAATTATGTACCTAAAAGAGTTTGAAAAAAAGTACTTCGTATGTACACAAAAATTGGGTTTATGTCGAATGTAAAAAGATTGCGAATAGGAATGTACAAAGATTGCCGTCAAAACAAAAGGAAGACGTGTGTGAACAATTGTGTATATTTAGTGTGTGATTAGTGCGATGAGTATGAACGTAAATTTTTGAAAATCGATGCAAACAACCTAATGTCAACAACCTAACACAATACAGAGTGTGCTTGACAATTTCATCGTGAAGTAAAATTGAATTAATTAATCCAAATAAAAAAAGCTCGAGAGGTCAGTACACGTGAAAGACTCTCACAGAGTGCTAAAATGATAACCAGCCTCTAAATTATCCCTCCAAATACGAAACGTGGTAACGAGACTGCAGCGCACCAACGCTGTGCTGCTCAGGTAACTAGTTTTGCCAAACTGAATAATTCATACAGAAATATCAATGTCAAGTCCTGGCGCTGATTGTGTTACTTTTTCGAGATTAATTTTTGCCCTCCTAATTCTGCTTCATTACTGCAATCGCGATGCCAAGCTCATGTGTGCTTTTCGGGGGTTTAATTTGAACCTTTATGCATCACCGAGGGAATATATTACAGTTTTGGGTCGATTTTTGAGTTTTTCAAGAGATGTTTTCAAATCCCTTCGTGTCGAGTAGACTTTGTTTTGATCATGCAATTTTTGTTTAATTATTCATTTATGTTACGCCTGTATTGCAACATTTAGCAACGTTTTTCTTAGACTTAAGAGCGTTTTGGGGGGGTTCTATAGATCACTACCTATATCCACTACACATCACTCCGTAATAGTTTGCATAGGTTGTATATTGCCTTTTTTGTGCAACCCCACAGTTGGTTTGATAACTTGCTGGTATAGAAGCAACTTATTGTGGGTTGATAGCTCAGAGTGTTTCCCTATCAACCAACACATTTATCTGAATCTGGAGCTCGTCCTTCTTTATCTTTAAGCTTTCTACCTCAGCTTGCAGTGGAGATTAATGCCAAGGTATTTCGCCTCGTCTGCATAAGGTACTGTGTAGGAGATCATCTTTAATGGGACTAGATACGTCTGTCTTCAGATTTACGAAGTTTGTATGGATAGATTCCGTTTCGTTCAACGTCATTCCAACTTGCTTCGTCCAGCGTAGGACATTGTTGACAGCAGATTGTAGCTTACTGGTGGGCTTCTACAGCGGAGTTTCCAACTGCAAGAATAGCAGTGCCATCAGCAAAAGTTGCAGTAAGTGTATCCACTGGTTGTGGTAGGTCTCTTATGTACAGCAAATACAGTATGGGAACAAGGACACCGCCTTGTGGACCACCTGCATTTAATTTCCTCAGGCGAGGAAGAATTGGGTCGTAAGATGCCTTTGCAGTTTATTATTCAAATGTGTACAGATACATCCAATAGGTACTTTTCCTTGTTTGGATTTTCAGGGCTGTTCTCAGAGTGTGAGGCGGCCGTATCGGAACATATTCTCCTTTCGTTCATTTTCGATGGCGCTCCACCGAAAAACGCAGTGTCCTGTTTCATTGTTGCAGATGATTAATCGGTCGATTTTTTTTCTTCTCTCTTTCTCGTAATTGATCGTGTAAGAGTGATCGTGTTTCCACAGCTACCCCCCCCCCCTTCGTCCAATTCCAACCTTTACCAGATTTCTTTGTCCCCCTTCCTTCGTTCCCTCACTCAGCTTCCTTCGGTGCTACTAGGAAGCGTTTTCTTGTAGCTGATGGCCATTGTCCCGTCGTTCCGGGACACATGTGTTGTTCTCTCGTCATCCCCCGCTTTTCTTTCCACTAAAAAGCTCTACGCTTCTAACTTCTTTTATTTCAGACCACTTTTTTTTCTTTGTCGTTCTTTGTCCGTTGTACGAGTAGCCTTTGATAACACTACAAAGTGAACTACATAAATATAGCATCACGTTGAAGAGGTCCCTAGTATCCTTTCCCTTTGGGTTTTTGCTTTTTTTGCTCACGTGTGTGTTTCAAACACCGCTCAGTAGACAATAAACCTATTTGCGGAGAGCTGGGAGGTCGGCAAAGTGAATAGTGGGACATATCTTTGATCATAGAAAATTTCATACTGGCGGAATTACTGACGCGTAGAGTCTAACGAACCTACACTTATGATTAGAACTCTTTCGTATATGGAAAAATGTAAACCCCCTGGGCAAACTAGATGAACCTGTAGGCAACTTTTGCACTTGAACAGCCTACAGTTGTATAACCCGCAATGTAGCATGTTTACATCTAATAGTTTATTTGAAACATTTACCGACCAAATCAACTATAAATTCCCTACTTAATTTCGTGTAGATCTCAAAAATTGATACCATACTTTCAGAAACAAATGTAGAAATTACAGCGTTTTTCACAACTTCAGACAAGTCTACCCAACGAATGAAATCGTATTCTAACGAAATATTAAAAATTGTAAACATTTTGTATTTCTTGTAAATTTTGACATTTTGGAGATATCCAATATTGGTTTAATGGCCTTAAATAGCTCTCAAATTTTTTTCCTCTAAGAAGCACTAATCTGGATCGTTTGAGGACAAAAAGTCTAAGCCGAAAAGTCCACACAGTCTATTAGGACTTTTCGGCTTAGACTTTTTGACCTCAAACGATCCAGATTAGTGCCTCTCACAGGAAAAAAATTTGAGATTATATATTTCTTTATATAATATATGCTGAGATTATATATATGCTGTTACGCTGGACCTCTTCCTGTGGATTTTATTTTTTTGGACTTTTCAGTTTGTGGACTATTTTTGTGGACTTTTTGGATTGAACTTTATGTCATATAATCAACTTCGATCGATCCGGTAGTTGGGTTAAGATCTTTGTTGCCATAGTACGGTAGAACCGTCCCAAAATAAGATGAAAATAAGGCCCATCGAAATGGCCCGGGTATTGTTGGGATGTGTTCTTGCGCTATCCCGAGTACGATTAAACCACCAAATATTTGTCTTCGACGACGACTAGAAAAGGTTTACGGAACCCGACTTACGAAAAACTGCATCTTGGCATGCAGCGAATGAAGCGAAAGTTTCATCTTGACTAAATCGCGAATGCAAAACGTCCTAGTCAGAGGTGAAGTAAGCTATATAATTCTGATGTGAGCAGTGGTAAAATAGTTACTAAGAAAGGAGTAAAACCGGCAAACACTTCTTGTCATCTGCCAGATAGAATACCCTACGGTGTCCTTGTAAAAGCAGCTAAGATTGAAGATGTCGAGAAACTACTTAAGTACTAAAGACTTTGGAACGCAGTGGAAAACGGTATTAGAATGCAGCTTCTACAGAGAGGTGATAATTATTGGTGATGATACCAGCGTCAATGAAGACGATGGTGATTTTTGTGAATGGCATTCAGAGGAGTATAAATTTTTAATATTATTGTGACATAATTTTGAAGTTTTTTGGAATACTTAATGAATCCATACATTATACCATACATTTTATTCCAACGTCCAATTTGTGAGGTAATAAAAAGATTAACGCCTACACAAGATTTTTACTTCAGAGATACTACCTTTTTTTAAATAAGATAATAAAAAACTGTGGCAATTGGGGTTTAATCACCCCAAAACATCCTATATTCACTGGCGTTTTTGTCAGAACTTCCCATATCCGATTGATCACACCAAAAGGTTCCATATCCAATCTTTGAACCTTAATACCGGTTTTAATATTGAACTCACGTTATTACCTTCAATTGTAATTAACGTCCGCCACCGAAAACTACCACTGAAAATTGATTGGAACTCAAATTTAACTCAGAACTATTCAAAACAGTTTTGACCAAATACTGAAAAATTAGCACTAGTGGATATAGGCCCCTTTGCTGTGGAACGCCTTAATTAGTGGAGTGGGAGACAAAGTTATAGATCCCATACTGAATCAGGCGGTTGCACCTCATAATAACACTTACCCAATAAATTAGAATCGATGTCCAATATACTTATCAGCAAATTCCTATATTGATATCACGTTATTAAAAATCAAATAAACTTTCCTGAGCCCTCAAAAAAAAAAAAAAAAAAAAAAAAAATCAGTTCGCCTCGTATAATGATAATAGGGCCCACTTCCCGACCCTCTTATCGATGAAATCTCAATGATAAAGCCGTTCGAGCTCCTATTCACCAGGAATGCCCCTCTCCGAAGGACGCGTGACAGTGTTTTATCACCAACGATTATTGTCGTCACTCACGTACCCAGTCAACCGACTGGCAAACAGGAGGGAAAAAGAGATAAAATAAAAATAAAAACACTAAACGACGTATCAATTTTCTCGCTGGGTAGCAATTTTTCATGCCTGTCGATAAACCGGAATGTAGGTATTGAAAAAAAAAAAAAAAAAAAACACTCACAGCCAAAAACATTCTGGTATTTTGTATATACCCCCCACCGCCCACACGCCCTCCCGCCATTGACAACCGCAATGTTACGAGAGCACGACAGAAATCATTTAAGGAACAATTTAAACGTTGAAAAAGAAACCCACGCCGATGTAATTGCTCTCTTTCCAATAAACTGTCCGAGCATGAGAGCGCTACTCAGGCAAAACAACAAAAGCCAAATTCGAGAGGGTGGAGTTTTTTCAACCCCCCCCCCCTCCCTCCCTCATTTTCTCTCACCCCTCATTGGGCGTTGAACTTTTGAGGCTTTTCATCGGGGTCCAAAATGTCAACCTAAATAAGTAGTTTTTTCCCGTTTTTTATCCGGTCGTTTTTTATATAAAAAGTCACAATCGAGGGAGTGAGCCTCATACGCGAGTGGGAAATGTTGAGGTTTTGGCTCGTCGCCAGATATTATTAGGAGGGTTTTCAAAACGAACGAGGTTCGGGGATGGGTCATAATATGAAATTTATTGGTCATCAGAAACAGCCACCGAGGATGTTATAACAAACTATTTTATGAAGTCTGACGTGGATTGAATTATTACGTCTCCACAAGAATTTATTTTTAAACAGAATTTCATGAGAGGAAAATTTATTGACTAGTATATTTTAGGCGCCTTCACACTGTGCGGAGAGTGCGGGAGATACAAACAGCGAAACGCGAGTCAAAAAAACTGTAAGAACTAGTCCTTTTCGGATCCAACCAGGGTGCCCACTGCCATTCTGCATAAAACGGGCTGGCCTTTAGCTAGCGGTACAAAAAACAGGGCAAAAGAGCCTTAATGCACAGAAAAATAATAACACTTCACTGGGCAAGTTTACCAGACTATGTATATCGAAAATATACTGCTTTCATTTTGAATTCAGCTCAATTTTACTTATATGTTTGATACTGTTTTGGGTAAGTTTTATACTTCCTACTCGTCATATTTTGGTTTATTATCTTCGATAATGAACCATTGGAATCGCCCAAAGAAAAAAATTTTTTAACCCCCCCTCAAAATTTGTTGGTTTACGTTTCAAGATACGTAGATTCAGAAAATCGAATAAAAAAAAATCCGTCCGTCCGCCGTACGCCGTACGCCGTACGCCGTCCGCCGTCCGCCGTCCGCCGTACGCCGTCCGCGCCACTTTGCCCAGTTAGCGTTGAGTTAAAATTACGAAATTTTTTTTATGGGTTTCGACCAACCCCACAATGGTCCTCGAAACTTTTCATAACCCTAGGTCAAGGGGAAGGGGTTCAAAACGAATTTTGAAAATTTGAAAATCTCATATCTCGAAAAATTCATATAGAACGGTATGTTTTTTATTTCATATTTAGATAGAGTTTGTTCCGTAGAATTTTTTAAGACCATCTGCAGCTGTGTACGACCAGCCGTTCGTTCACAATGACGGCTCAAAGATTGTGCCTCACAACACGATCGTGACTCAAACTGTTGAAATACAGGTCCATTTTCATACTAACAAGCTCTTTGGAACATCATATGGCTTAACTGATGTCGAGTTTGTTGTTCTGAGGTGCGTTTCGTGCTACGGAAATGAAGGTAATTTCGAGTGTTTGTTGGTAGGTACCTACTTCTTTTGTAGAAAAATAATTTTTATTACCGACGTAGTATTAAAAACCCCAGAATTATATCGTATTAATTAATCATAATTAATAATAATAATTATTAATAATAAATACAAATTATTAATACCTAACAATAAATTATAATAATTTTCACTAGGTACTTGATAAAATTGATAATAATACTTAATCTAACATTTAGGATCTAGACATTTAGACCTAGTGTTTCATCTTCCAGGTAAACTACAGTCTAGACATTTTAACCGTCAGTCGGGGATAGACCACATTGCAATATTCACTCGGTTTCTCATCTGTAAAATTGTTTAAATAATACCTTTTTGTAATAATAAAAATTAAATTTTGATGCTGAGCTATTGACTTGAAATTTTAAAAATAGGTCAGAACTGGATCACAATGCAATATTCACTCGGTTTCTTGTCTGTAAAATTGTTTAAATAATACCTATTTGTTTAAACAAATTAAATTTTGATGATGAGCTCGATACTTGAAATTTTAAATATAGGTCAGAAATGGATGACATTTCAATATTCACTCGGTTTTTTTCTCATTGCAAACCTGTTCATTGTGTACCCGAGATCCTTCCCTAAAAGACCTGGCAGCGGGAAATATTATTCAACATGGTTTGAAAAGGGAAAAACAAGTTTTGTAAAAAATCCCAATGCTCTAGGTAGTTACTACTGTAGTCGATACCAGTGACCAACATTTTCTTCAGTAGTCGACATGGTTTTGCACTAGTAGTCGACCTACATGTGTTAGAAGTCGACAGTATCACTTGAGTCAGTAGTCGACAGGTTTCGTCATTCCATCGTTTTCGAATTTTACGACATCTAAATAAAATACATTCAACTGTGAATCGGAACTTGAAAATAGATTAATAAGGTGTAATAAAGTAGTTATCAGACTTTTTATTTGCAAACAGCTCATTATCAGTCTCAAATTGCAATAAGTACTTAAGTAAAAAGGTTTGAAAACTACAGTCGAAAACTCATTGTCAGAAAATTGACATTACAGTTGGGCTTAGGTACCTATTTACACATTTTTTTGACATTTTCATGTCTTTGCTTTGGCACATAAACTGAAACGGGAAAAATTTGTTCCCTTGATTCACCCTTTCCCTCAGATCACGTCAGAACACAAGCGACCGGCGGGCCATTACGTCAGAGCCTAAGACGCACGAGCGTATGACGTAAGACGACTGGCAGGAGGCCAACAAGTACGTCAGAGCCTATGACGCACGAGCGTATAACGTAAGACGGCTGGCAGGAGGCCAAATATTGCGTCAGAGCCTATGACGCACGAGCGTATGACGTAAGACGGCTGGCAGGATAACTAGTGCGTCAGAGTCTATGACGCACGAGCGTATGACGTAAGACGGCTGGCAGGTGGCCAACAAGTACGTCAGAGCCTATGACGCACGAGCGTATGACGTAAGACGGCTGGCAGGAGACCAACAAGTGCGTCAGAGCCTATGACGCACGAGCGTATGACGTAAGACGGCTAGCAGGAGGCCAACAAGTACGTCAGAGCCTATGACGCACGAGCGAATGTTTGTTCGTAGGTACTTCTTTTATAGAAAAATTATTACCGATGTAGTATTAAAAACCCCAGAATTATATCGTATTAATTAATCATAATTAATAATTATTATTATTAATAGTAAATACGAATTATTAATACCTAACAATAAATTATAATCATTTTCACTAGGTACTTGATAAAATTGTTAATAATTAGTGATAATTGATAATAATAATTGATCTAACATTTCGATACCTTAATTCACAAAGGGAATATGTCCATCATAAATTATTAAGGACATATTCCCTTTGTGAAGTAAGGTATCGATTTAGGATCTAGACATTTAGACCTAGTGATCTAGACAGAAGGGTGATCTGTACAAAGAAGATAATGAACCGTTGTGTCAAGAATTTGCAGAGTTTTTTCAATAGAAATTCCCTAACTTTTTTTCTTTTTTGATTATTTGTCAATAAATTATTCTAAATCAAATAATTTGTAGTGCTCATAAAAATGTTACATCGTTGATAGTAGAAGATATTTCATGGAACCGGGTATGGAGATTTTGGAATTTCAAGAAATATCAAAGAGGTTCGTCTGTTCCTCATGTGCACATTGTCACGCCGAATCAACAATTAGCTATGGGAAGCTCAAGTTTCAACAATTTGAACATGGAAACTCCCGAGAGAGTGACAGTTATCGAGGTAAACAAAATGAGGTAAACAAAGTGGGGTGGTGCCCTTTAAGTGCCTTACAGGAGAGTTTTATTCATGAGTTTACGTTCGCCAGACGCGGTGTAATACCGCCTGTATAAATTGTCCTATGATTAAAGACATAACCCATAATTCATCCGGCCGACCACTCAGCCCTCCGTAAATAGGTTTAGTCTGCTGAGCGGTGTTGGAAGCACACAGCATGCGAAAAACTGCAAACAACGCGATGGATTTCAAGGTGAAGCTACATTTATGTAGTTTAATTTGTAGTGTTATCAACGGCTACAATTTGGACTGAAATTAGGAGCCGAGAGTGTTTTTCAGAGGAATGAAAGGCGGGAGAGGGGATGATACATTAAGCTTGATGTGTTCTTCATTCCTCTTCTTAACTGCTCTACTCCATCCAGAATCCACATCGTTAACTCGTGTCAAAATTCATCCTCTGTATGTACTGTATTCTGTAGTTCTATGTCCGACAGAGTTTAAAATGTTATAACACCTATAAATAGGTGTTTATGTAAAAAAAATAAAATAAAATAAAATAACAATAAAAATAATAATAATGAAAAAATGATTTGTACCTCAAACTATGCAAAATGTATAGCTAGACTATTTGTATAGATTATAGTTTTTCGAAAATTCATTAACATAATTTGAAAAGCGAGCAACTCTTTCCCCTAGCACAAGGTGGTCCTCAAATGGGGAAGAAGGCATTATAGTTAAGGTGTAAGCATAAAATGCATGTACCTATTTTGTATTTTTTTTTCTTGAAATAAATGCCTTATTAGAAGAAAAATATGCCGTGGAAGACGACGACATAGTATTAGGCAAAAAGTTGTTACAATAAACTTGCGCGATATACGGAAAACTGACGGTCTTGCGGGTTTTGCCGCTTCAAATGACGAGCATGTCGTGTGGGTTAGTATCACAAGTCTTATATGGTGACCCTTGCTCTAGATACCCATTTTTTCCCTTAGCTAAATTTTGTGTTTAAATGGGATCTCCTACTTATGATTGAAACAATAAGTATGTAAAGTTGTTAAGTAATTGTTGACGTTTCTGATTATTTTGTGTTTAATTACTTTGAGATGGGGTTTTCTGATGTGGATGTCTCAAGTGGTTTTGTATTAGGATGAATCCCTTTGTGTTCGAGGTAGACGTAGGACTCTTCGTCTAGATAACCCTTCAACCGGGATGAGGGTCATCTTGACCCCGAGGAATCACCTTGGGTATGTGAACGGACAGCGGGCTTAGGGGAATGTGACGTCATAGAGGCACCCACACCGCTACCTCAATGAACAGAACGCCCTTTGTACTCACCGAAGACAACCCCGTGTTTGTACGTGCCGCCTAATTACTCACATACTCTCCGAGCATACCGGCGCCTCTGATTGCGGTTGCTGCCACAAAGTAAAATTAATACGCGACAAAGGAGCATCTAATCATAACCGCTGGTTCCCGGAGTGGCCGTCAGAGTCGCTATTGTTGCCCTGACCCGTTCCACCGCCGTGGTAGTTTACGCTCTGCAAGCTCACTGGTTTGCTCTAATTACGGAGGTGATGTCCGGTACGACGATGGGTGTGGATTGAATTAAATTTGCGGGGTTCGCCCCGTACTTCCGTGAAAGGTAATTCCATTTCGCCGCCCTGACTTTTCAAAGCCGTTGTCAATAGGAAGGACGGTTGGTTAATCAAACCTCGAACCACACACAACTGTCACTCGATGCTTGTCAACGAATGATCCAAAATCCCGTAATCACGGCAAAGTCATCACATTTTTCAGACCAACCGCCGATTTCCACACAAAACCCACTGAGCACCCTCCGGCGTTTTTCACTCATTTCATTTTCACTGGTTCCGTAGATGCATTTCGCCTTGAAGCGGTTTTCCGGAAACCACGAAATCGCCTTGACACATGAAACCTCAGTTTGCATGATTGCAGGACTACGAGCTTAAACTGGAATCACAAGGGGGGGGGGGGGGGGTTGACCCCTAAGGGCACAAGAAACAAGTTCTTTCGAATGACTTCTCCCAAAGTATTTCTGAAAGGATTGGTGGGATTAGGTAGAGGTTCAGGCCCTATAGTATATTTTTGTTACAGTATAACATACAAATAATTATTTTTTGGCGTGTTTTCATTAAATGTATCATTGAAATAGTGTTTATGTACCAAAATTATGAAATTTTGGACTGTGTCGCTGAATGACCAGTGTCGTACGTTAAAAAAGATATTGGGGCGGGTTGTGACCCCACTTTGTGATGAATCTTGTTACTCCAGGGTCCAGGGTTAACTTTTGAGAACCGAAAACCCTCAACATTTTGGTACGTACCTATTCCCTTTTTCGGGGCAAAACCGCCCATCCTAGATTTGTGCTAGTTCACAATAATTATAAATTAAATGATTCAAAGGTCATTTTTGTCCAGTATTTAAGATCGTTATTAACGGTAATTTACGACAATTTTTTCCATTTTGCCGAAAACCCTATTTTCATCATCTGTAGCATCCAAACGGCTGATTCAATAATTGAATTATTTAAAAACCCACAACGAAAGTTGTGGATAGTCTGATTGAGCGTTCAGAAAATATTTTAATCCATATACGGAAGTGTAAAAACAAAAAATAAATCTTTATATTCTTATCTTCTTTTTGCCACACTCCGTTATTTACCAACTACTTTATTTCTCCTATAAGTACTTTAATTTTCCACTGTATCTTGGTACCATATATATAAACTTACTTATTGTCGGATATATCCGACATGTATTAACTTTATAGGTAATTGGGCTCACCCGTTTGTTTCAAATAAATAAATAAGTAGATGTATTACTAACATGTTGTAGTAACTCTTATATTAATAACTCTTAACATTAGGAACTCATAATATTCATCATTCGCTTTTTCTTTAATTACTCTATTTTCAGTTGATTACGTTCGAATTGACAATCTTTGACGTCAACCAATAAAATTGACAGAGACTTTCGAAGTGAGCTTAAATAGTTGAATTTCCCGAAGCTGACTTCATCGCTTATTTGCAGATGACTCCTAAATTTATTTCCAAAGTGATCTGTGTGATTTTCCTTTTGGTTCATTTCGTTTTTTTTTTTTTTTCCTCTAGAATGTCATTCCGAGCCGTCATAATGACGTGAAAAAGACACGGGAAGAGGGTGAATCGGGAGAGCTCTCCGGTGTTGTTAAACAAAAATGAAACGCAGTCACGATCTGGGGGAAATATAAATCAGAGCTTATCTCCTGTGGGGGAGCACGGCTCGCGCCCTTTTGATGGAAGGGGCCATCACACCACTCGCTAATAGCCTTTTCCATTCTGTTCTTTCATTTTCATTCTCTTTTTTTTTCTCTTTATATAAACGAATATCCAGAAAATGATCTTTTAACCCCGGGAATTCTTTGTTATTTTACGAATCACCCGTTATCGGGTTTCATATCAAGGCGAAGTTCGTTTGAAGCCTATTGGGGTGGGTTTTGTCAATTAACTCGTGACTTGTTTGAGTTCATATTTAATTGGTTTTCATAGCCCTAACGGTTGCGTTCCGGAGAGAAATGTCGTTTCTCCGGTCGTCGTCGAGATCTTAACAATTCCTTCACTGGTGTCGTGTGCAACTCGTCCAATCGTTAGATCTAAACTAGTTGGTCGATTTGAGGGATCTTGTTCCACACAAATTCTCTGTGATTTACCAGCAGTATTGTTGAGCAATTCATCAACGTGTCAACATGTCCTCAGTTGTTCAACACCAATTGACCCATGTTGGTAACATACACAAGCGACGTTAGCCACTACTACGGAAACGACCGCTCAACACATCAAGATGAGCGATGAGAGCGGTATCGCTGCAGCGGTTATCGTGTAATCGAAAACGGAAGGTGAAACAGCGACTGCGTTTTAAATGGATGAAACCGCAGCACCGCCGATTTTTTTCCCTCTGTTATTTTTCCATGTATGCCCACATATTCTGGAGTTTTCTCATAGCTTCGTCAGTCAGGACGGTTATGGTACCTAATCAGCGAACTCAATCCCCGCAATTGAATATAATTGATGGAATCCACCGTTCATTCGGTCAACTCTGATTGTTTCCACCACACTGACCAAAATGGATTATCAATTCGATTCAATTTCAATGATATTTATGTATTCAACAAAAACTTTATACAACACATGGGTCTGAACAAACCTTCATAATTCGAAACTGCATCATATAACAGTGAAATCCCGCGTGGTTCAAATTTTTGACATTTTATGTCTTTTGTGTGTTATGAATTTTATGTGTTATGAAATTTTATGTCTTTACTCTGGCACATAACTCGAAAAATGTTACACAAAAGCGTTACACGAAATCGTCACGAAAATTTCTGATGATTTTCGCTTACAACCGATTCGGTGCTACGGAACTTTATCTTCGCCAGTTATCATCGTACAAAAATCGTTCAACACTCGTTGGATAGCTCTCGATTTACCGAACCATATTACGTTAACCACTGTGGAGTGCGTGGCCGACAAGCTGCGGTATGAGCGTGATTGTTTAAATAATTGTTTACACACAGGTGATCATTCTCAATAATTTATATTGTCTATACGAATGCAAGCTTCATCATTTATGATGAACCCTACAATTAAGTATACCTAACAACTACGCTAGTGGGGTAGGTGATGTAGCATTGCTCGAAGGTTCTTGAATCACTTCTTTAAAGACATAAAATGTCCCAATGTGTTGCAGACTCGTATGCAAACATTTAATTCTCGACTGTATCAACAACAGGATGAAGTTGACATTCTTTTGACATTTTCATGTCTTTGCTTTGGCACATAAACTTTGGCACAGAACACAAGCGACAGGCGGGCCACTACGTCAGAGCCTATGACGCACGAGCGTATGACGTCAGACGGCTGGCAGGAGGCCAACTAGTACGTCAAAGCCTATGTCGTAAGAGCCTATGACGTCAGACGGCTGGCCGGAGACCAACTAGTACGTCAGAGCCTATGACGCACGAGCGTATGACGTCAGACGGCTGGCAGGTTGCTAACTAGTACGTCACAGCCTATTCCGTAAGAGCCTATGACGTCAGACGGCTGGCAGGAGCCCAACTAGTACGTCAGAGCCTATGACGCACGTACGTATGACGTCAGACGGCTGGCAGAAGGCCAACTAGTACGTCAGAGCCTATGACGCACGAGCGTATGACGTCAGAGGGCTGGCTGGCTAGGTGATCGGGTTTTAATAAGCCTCTGGAATTCCGCGCCTTCATTTTGCATTCATTTACATCTTCACGTTGAAAAATCCTTCATCTTGTCGCTAATTTTATTTTAACACGCCACGATATTATTAAATTGTGGAAATCAAACTTGTACAGACTATTCAATTCATCGTTTGAAAGGTTCAAATTGAAACCCACGGATATTCCTGACAATTCTACCTTCACATAGGTACCTAATTGTGTGATGTCTGCAGTAGCCATCATACCAACAAGAGTCTTTTTGGTGTCTTGGACTGTTATTTCATATATGACTGCTTCATTTCGTGACATTTTCAAACTTTACTTTGAAATATTTTTTCTTCAGGATGCGCTAGGTACTTTTTAAAGATACCACTGCATTCTCTCCTAAAAAACCTACAAATTGATACCAAAAACCTTTTTCTCTAGCTAAAAATTCACGTAAAAAACGATGTTAAAGACTGCGAACATCAAATGGTCAAATAATATGAGAATGACCCACATACCAATAATTAAGTTCTAGCTTATCCGTTGTGGTCCCATGAGCCGCCCAGGCTCGTTGGTTCATAATTTTAATTTGGTTTATTTCGTTAGTTCACAATATTCTAGAATCCGTTTCAACCCGGACGAAGTTTCATCTATTTACTTATTTAAATTGACAAGGGAGGAGCTATAATAACGTATCAAGTGCCGTCTAGCGGTTCTACATAGACCACTACATACAAACATAAAATTTATGTACATTCATTCCTTAACAGCAAGGAATTAACCCACGTATTCATTTCTTCAGTCAGTTCGAATAAGGACGAAAATTGTCTAGCGAATAAATTGTTATGTGATTGCGGTATCTCGCGGACATGACTGCAAATAACTACGTATGTTCATGTTCAGTAAGTACAAAATCAGTTACGACAGCGCAATTGGTCTGCGAAAAAAAATAAATGAAAACTCCTTGAGTCCCAGACCAGATTTGAGGAGGCCCGTAGAACTCACCACTCATTTTATTCGATCTTGAATTTTAACTTTGTGTACTTATTACTTACGATCAGCATAATTGCTCCCAGGTATTATGTATTTCGTGGTTCCATCAATATTAAGAATTTTTAGGCGATCAATTTCTGATTGGCGGAACATTTTTGGAGACAACGTTGTGTTAGCTCAAATGTATCACGCTGCGGGTATTTCAGCAATTGATTTAAAAAAAAACGTTTCTCCTCAATTTTCCTTCATTGTTTGACTCCTTGTTAGCGGATACTTCTCTCTAACGGATGAATTCTCAAATGTTCATTACGTTTCGTTAGGTTTCACTGTTGTACAGTAGAACGGGAAGAGTTAAATACGCCAATTACGTCGGGAAATTGTGTTGGTGAGATAATTCGGTAAATGGAGGTATGTGAGATAATCTGGAAGTGCTGGATGGAGTTAGCCCATTTTAAGCCAAGGGGTCGTATGCGACCCATTAGTTAACGATTTTTTCCCCATGCTCCTTTCATGTATTCTGATGATTTTTGCCGTCAAATATTTTGATCATGTATTCATGAAATAGAGGAAAAATCACGAACACCCTGATCAGACTCCTCGGTGGTTGGGAATGAAAAATATATGACCTTGTTTCGTGAATTTTCGGATCAGCATTTCAGATAATAGAAAAAATTGAAATTCACCATCATGATATTGATATTCTGGTGTCAACATTATGTTCAAACATCTGCCTAATGGAATCAATAAGTAGTTCACGAAAAATGACTGATTGGAAGTAATTATCTTTGATAATTCATGTTGGGGTCGTAGGCGACCCTATGGCCTAATATGGGATCATCGGTGCCTCAAGGGAGGTTGACTGCAAGGCATAACAATCCAAGTTGTTTGTTTATATTGTGATCTTCATCTTTGACCTTTCGACTTCCCGTACGTTCGTTTCTTAGGATTGGTCACTTCCACCCACCCCACTCAGGTATAATTTTCTCTGTATTGTGACAACTATGTTTTCAGTCAGTATCTAATCGTTCAACCTACCTCTAAAGTGATTTCTTCTCGTTTATTATAATATTATTACGAATATTATTAATATTATTAATATTATTACGAATATTATTACGAATATTATAACACATAATATTATTACGAATATTTTGTGTTCGGTTTCATTCTCTCCTCTCGTGTGCGCGGAAATCAGCTTATTTTTTGAGTGGTATGAACCTATAAGTTATGGAGGCATACTCCTCCTTATGGGTTACCATACATTACCCCCAGCTCCACATGTACTGGTCCAAAAGTGAGGATAAAGGTGTGCCTTTGGTAAGGGAAACAATGAGTAGAAATATATTCAAAGCCATAAAGAAGCCATATTTAGTTCATTTCCAGAAGCCATATTTCAGTTCATTCCCTATGCAGGTGCACAATCCGGTCTCACGTCTGACCTGGGGCTTGGAGGAAGTGTAGTTCTTGAATTAGGTACTGAGTATCGTGAAGCAACCTAAGAAACACGCTGTTTACTTCGATAATTTTTTCTCCTCTTACCAACTGTTTCACAGACTGTTAGAGAAAGGTTTTTGTGCAACTGGGACTGTAAGGGAAAATCGACTGAAAAAGTGTCCTCTTCAGTCAGACTCTGAGCTGAAAAAAACCCAAGAGGGGCTTATGACTCAGCATACGATCCAAAATGGAATCTGTTGGTGGTCAAATAGCATGATAACTCGCTTGTAATCGTGGCTAGCAACTATGCGACTATTGAGCCCCTCCATAACACAAAACGTTTTTCAAGGACTGCTAAAGAAAAAGTCACAATTGGACAACCCCAGATGATTTCTGATTACAATCGGTACATGGGAGGAGTTGACCTTCATGATAACGGCGTCGCCAATTATCGGATTTCAGTCAGAGGCAAAAAATGGTGGTGGCCGATGTTCACCAATTCTTTGGGGGAACTCTGTGGTGAACGCATGGAAAATTCATCTACAGCTCAACAAAGACTCCATGCCCTTGATTGAGTTTCTAACTGCAATAGTACATCATCTGATGAAGTCAGTTGGAAGATCTTCCCAATCCAAACTTTGGAAGATGATCAATTTCATCTTCATATTCGAGATATGACAACGTGGGACATATTATTATTCGACATTCCTCAAATACTCGGAAAAGGTGTGGGCAGAGTCAGAACAAAACTCTTTACTTGTGCGAAAAATGTAAGGCCCATCTTCACCCAGAATGTTTCAAGACTTACCATACCCGATAGTGTATAGGGCCGTAGGGTCGTTTACGACCCATGCTGAAAAAAATACCTAGGATTTGGTAAAAAATCTGATTTTGCGATTTTTCTCTTAATTTGAATATAACCAACAATAAAAATAAGGAAAAAAAACAAGTTTATAATTTTTTCGTACCTTGGCCTAAAATGGGTTAGTGGTGACTGTAGGTGGCAGGTCGAGAGCGCTAGTAGCGGGGAATAAGGGAAGGAGGAACTGGGGTCCCAAGAAGCCCAAAGGGCTTCGGGGGCCGAACAACTGTTTTTCTTACGAGACTTGGTAATTTGACTGGTTGGAACCAAACCAGCACGCTTTTCTCGTGTATAACTACGCTATCTACGCTTTCTCGCTAATGCTGCCGTATGTTACCATACTTGATGTCTACTGCTTGTCACCCAACTCCTTACCTCCGCCTGATTTATCGTCTCTCTTTCTTCTTCTTCTCTTGTCACACGCCATGCCCCAATCACAGAAACGAAACAGTGAATCAAACATGAATCAGTTCTACGCGCCCCCTTCGGAACGGACCTTAGCGATGCAATTGTAGTAGTGGCCTTTCGAGTAATAAATTCAGCCTAACGTGATCTTAACGTAGGTAAAGACCAAAGAACAGGGTGGAAGGAGGGGGCTAATGATTACTACGAGAACACGAGCAGTCAAAACTGACCTCTCAGCCGACCGAAACACGAAACGCCCTTTTGAGGTCGCCCACATCGATCCGACGTCGGCGCTCTAATAAGGGGCTTTTCCCTTTTAATTCAATCCACGGGTATTGTTCAGATTACGAAGAGTAGTTGAGTAGGAGGGAGGGGAGAATGAGAACCACAGTTTCTGAAGAGGATGGCAAAGGAGAATTGAATACCTAAACGCTCGTTTCCCTTCCTTTGCTCCCGCCATCCTTTTACTTCTAGAAACCCTTCGCCTTCCAACTTTCACCCACTAACCGTCCCTCTCCAAGGAGCTTCACCTGACTTCCCTTCCTCACGGCCCTAACCGCTACTCATACCCTTTACTTTCTTGTGCTTTACGTGGAAATACAATGCCTTCCAACGTCGCGTCGAGAATTTCAAACGACCCTCCCTCCTCGTCAGTATCAAACAGCTTCTTTGCATCTTCCCCCACTCGAATTAATTCTAAACAATCAGCAACCTAACTAAATCCAATATCCCTGGCATCAGATCGAGTGAATAAATATTTCCTTGTCGTCCCATTATTTTTGGTAGTTCCAAACCTTTGTCATCAAGCAGAAAAACATTTACATCCCATCAATTCAACAATAAACCTTCGGAATCGACAAACTTAAATTTTACAGGAGAGCGAAAACAAAAGAGTTCATTGTTTATTCGTTATTTCACCTTGAAAACATGCTTCGGATTCATCGTGCTTATAGATATTGATTAAAGTGTACGTTATTTGTACGCATATCTATTTACACAGTCATTACTGCTTTCGTAGTCGACCTAATAGGCTTACGACCTTTTGGCCCAAGGCTGGTAATCAATTCTGCATTGATTCCCGGTATATCCGATAATCCGAAGTTCACTGTTGGACTGCTAACAAAAACTAACTAACAACTGGTATTGATTGGATTTGGTAGAAGTCGACAAGGTAATGCAAGAATCGATTACGTAGGTACATGTTGAGATCATCCTTCTCAGAATTGATTGGAGATTGAAAAACTCTGCAAATTCTTAACAGAACGGTTTATTATCTTCTTCGAGCAGACCACCCTTTGGTCAAGATCACTAAAGGGTAGACTATGAATTACCCTTAATTATTATTATTATTAAGAAATCCTTATAATAATTGATATTCATTAGTATTTATTACCAATTATTAGTGTGGTGGTTTAGGTTGACCGTCAGTAAGAATGATGTTGAGGGATGTCGAGGGTCGGTCAAATGATCATTTGGTCAAAATGTCAAATGGTCAAAAATCATTTGACCGACCCTCGACATCCCTCAACATCATCCAATTATTAGTAATTATTATTAATTAACTCGATATCTGAAAACCATGTGCTGATCGAATCAGCTGGGCCAGTATGAACATGTACCCGACAGGCTGCCGCATGATTCACCCTCATGGTGACGACTTTTGATTTGCTCCAACTAGAGCCTTCATTTTGAACGAATGGCTGGTCGTGCAAAGCTGCGGATGGTCTTAAAAAATTCTATAAAATACACTCTATCAAAATGTGAACTAAAAACTATACCACTCCATCTGAATTTTTCGAGATATGAATTTTTCCAAATTTCAAAATCCGTTGTTAACCCCTTCCCTTTGACCTAGGGTTATGAAAAGTTTCGAGGATCATAGTGGGGTTTGCACTGGCGTGGGGGGGGGGATCTTTGGTCGATTCCAATGGTTCATTATCGAAGATAATAAACAAAAAACTCTCAACAACTCCACCAAACGCTCAGTATTGCCCCCAGTGCAATAGGTATGTAAATGTAATTATAGTGTCTCTTATTGGCGATTGTAAGGGCTTTGTAACGGGAGTGAATACCATAATATATACCTGTTCACAGATGTACGCTCAACTTCGCTGTTTGTCATGGTGGCGTAGACACAGCTTACGGCTCAATGGACCAAATTCCGTTCCTACGGCTCATACCGTGTTTCACAGGCTCTGATATGCTTTATTACAAAGGGAATCCACAACCCCGTCAACCGTTTGCATGATGGCGAGGCCTGAATCCTCTAGAGGATTGTTGATATTTTGTGCGTGGAAAACTGGGTTGGCGACAGGATTAGCAACTGCGGACGAGTTTGGCAATTGCAGGGCCTCGTGGTAACTACTCCAAACTTGAAACAGCAGAAGGGCTTCACTAGACTAACCGAAGTTTATCTAACCGCTAAACTAGAGGTTAAGTGTTGCTCTCGAATGAATGACCGCCCCCAAGCGTTTTCCTCCTTTTAGAGGAGTGGGGGTAGGACTTGAAACGCCGTTTTCATCGTTGGACTCATACAGGCTCGGCGTTAGGGTGGCTGAACCTACCTTATGTTAATTTATTAGCATAAGCCCTCTGCATGAAGGTCCCCCTCGCCGTAACTGTCCAATACAATGAGAATTATCGTAGTTTATTCTCTTCATAACCCCGCCGCTTAGTGAATCCCTGAGAAAATAACAACGAAATCTATGTTGTTACGTAAATAAATGCATCCGTGTAACGGCCAACGATTTCATTAAATAACCTGAAATACCAACAAATTTAACAGCAATACAAATTGCACTCGAGCCGAATAACGGAATACTTCTCGACAATGAAATAGCTTTTTTTTTTAAATCAAATAGTAAATTTATTGTAACTTGTTTATAGTACCTACTTCATTAAAATATAACTATTATGATTAGTAACTGTTATGCCCCAGCATCCTAATTATATAAGCAATGCAAACAATAATAATTAAAGAAAGATAAGACGCGAGAAGGAGAGGATTCTAGAAGAATGAGAATACTTCCCACTCTACCAACAGGGCCCTCAGACCGCTCTCCCTAACCTAACCGTGAGAAGGGGAAGCAGAGGAAGGGGTAATAAAAACCCCGATTCCTCAGAGAAAACACCATAATATTCTCAGTTTGCATACATTCCAGAACACTCTCCCTCCACGTCACAAGTTCAAAGCTACAGTGCTATAATCGTTACTTCCGCCTTCATAATTCTTTGAGGGGAAACCGGAAAGGAACTTGTGAAAGGAACCTAACAGTGGTATGTCCTTTTCAAGAATATAAACCTTACGGAGATCAGGTTATAGAGCGCCTGTCAGGTTGCCTTTACCCAGCGGCTGGCTGTGCGTAGGGAATTTGAAAAAATGACGTGCGTCGTATCGATGCCTCAGTTAGTGAGGGAACCTTTAGCGCCTCGTAGCTGTTGCATTAGAAAATCCATCGCTATGTAACTTAGTACGAGGTCACTTAAGGGGCTATTCCTGAAACTCGGTAGCGAATGGAACAAACAAACCCAACTTTCCCGAAACACATAGGAGTCCGAACAGTAACTTTTATTAAATAGTAACTTTATAGTAGCTAGTATTTGAATAGCTACAACATTTTAATTTAATACAAATTGTGTCGAGTCAAAGAAGCAATATTGCACTAGTTGGTTCGTCGAAAACATGAAAACTAGATTTATAAATCAAGAGATATGAGATGCTGAATGTGAGCAAATTTTCGAAGTTACGACTCGACCTCATCTGTCCTCCAGTTGTCCATATTATTGTGTCTAAATTATATATTATAGTCTATGGTATTATATGTGTATATTGTATGCCGTATTTAACCGTATTGATACGGTAATAATTCAATGATCAGTAATAATTCAACAATTTATTGTTCTCTAAAATGTTATGTAATTGAAATAATTAGTGGCATTTATCGTATTCTATTGCAGTGGTCGTAGCATTCTCTCTTCGACCGTTTCCGAGGTCAAATGGTGTAAACCGTCATTAATGGTGTGAATTGGAGCAAAGCACCCACCGTTGCACAATTCAACGCCTCTGGAGTTTGTTGAAGTTGAACGTCGGGTTGGTACATCGGAACGTCGAAGTGATCATCGAATAGAGAATGAATCGAAGTGTTAGGTATTCGATGGGAATTCAGTATCCGATGAACGATAAGTAATTCGCGAACGGGAATTCAAATCGACTCCCAGGGTGCATTGTATTTAGTTTTGAAAATAGGCTTCAAGAAAATTCCAAAGTTCCTTACCACAGAACTATTTAAAGAACTACACATTTTAAGTGCCCAGCAGCTATACACCCTCAGTTTGTGTATATACATTGTAAATAATAAAAATGAATTGAAAGATAACTTCAGATACTTGAGAAGGAAATCTTACAGAATGGAGTTACCCCCAAAATGACGAATATGTTCTGTAGACGTTGCCCGAAATACCGAATGTTAGTTACTAAGTTGGATACTACTGTAGTATTCAACTATTTATGCACAGCTATCCATCCACTATTCATCAATCATAATCACTACCCTATGCACAAAGTAATTAATGTTCTGAAAAAAACATTACATATCATTAGACGAACTGATTTCAACATCCGAGAAAGAACGATATCCCACACATGCTCCAATTTAAACTACTTCCGACACAGTGAAATATATAATGCAGAGAGGTTATGAAAAAATTGTGAAATGTATGAAATTAAATTGTATAAAGATTAAGGAATGAAAAAATTCAGTAAAAGTAATAAAAAATGTATATAATAAAAGTAGATAAATAATATATTAAATAATGTACTTAATAAAAGTCAATTAGACACCGCCTCGACTCATGTAGGCCGTCACAAGCTGTGCTTATAGGTCTACATTCTCCTTCAATAAAATCAGGTACCTACCATTTGTACGAATTATATGTACTGCGATATTGTGGCTTCTGGGTGATACCCACCTTTTTGTATTTGTATTTTGTAAGCATTGTATAAGAAAAAATAAATAAAATAAATGTAATAAGACACTACTACAGCGGAGCCTTATAGATGGTAATGGTTACTACAGTAGTTGATACCACCTGTAATATTACTTGCATTAACAAGTAGGTTTGAGGGATTTTGTGGTACCTAACTATTCAAATTGACGTTCTATACCAAAACATAAATAAGACCATCTGATAATTCATTTCTGATTCCACATGACTCAAATTATCAACAACAAGCAAAACATCTTATTACTAACATGTTTATCAGATGAAACGGTGCTTGTCCCAATTGTGCATAATATATGTTAGCTCCATACATCCAGCTTCATACATGATATATATTATATTAATATGTTATAATATAATGTAATGTAATATAATGTAATATAATGTGGAGCTATGGAGCATGATATATTATATGCTATGTAATATAGCATATAATATTATTATATTAATATATTATATGCTATATTATAAAGCATATAATATATCATGCTCCATAGCTCCACAGAGATCGACGTTAAGAGCTCCTACAGACTCTGGCGACACCAACCATTACACCACGTCGATCCCATGGTAGGTATACGATGCTGTAATAACTAATAAAATTTGAGTTGTCTTCGTCGTCATTTTCAACATGAAAATATCTGTATTTCATTCAACATGTGGTAACCCAACTCAGCACAATCTGAACGAACTAATGTACGACATGATTTACGAAATTGTGCGAAGTTTTCACTAAAACACCTCATTAGGACAATCACTCGTACAAACGATCGGCCGGGGTGATGAGTTTACTCAGGTTTAAATTGGAATTCATGCAGGAAACGAGGAGGATAACATCATGAATATAATGAATTATAAGCGGTCTTAAAAGATTTCGGTTCGTAAATTGACAAGAAAGACGAGTCACTATCCTTTTTCGACTAGAGAAGAATCACCGCGACAACTTCTAATTGATAAAGCCTAATGAATTTTCAAGTTTTTACCCCCGTACCATCCCTTCTCCTTACTCACCCATCCGGTATTTTCACAAGACTCCGGTTGAAACTTCTGTAAAAACCTCTACCGTCAATAAGATGGAAAGTGATGTTGAGTGAAAGTTGTCGCGTCAACCCTCGCCCCCCTCGTCCACTTTACCATTATACCCTCGGCGGTAACAAAGTTTCGAATAAATAATCCCCTTCCCTCCAATCTCTTGTCAAAACTCCAGAGAGGCTTTAAAAAAATATAGAAAAAAGTTTTCGTCTTCACTTGAATGCTCGAACGAGCGTTTCTAAAGGATGAAAATTTTTCAAATGAAACTCGGTCAGTCCTCGACCTGCACCTCCGAGAAATTGCTCGGTTTACCGGATAAAGGAGAGTCGAATTGGGTCGTTCCGAAACAAAGTAGGACATCATCCAACGCGTTGTGTCATACAATCGGGCTTAGCCCGTCCCATTCATATCATACGCGCCCGCAGATACGTAATATTGACGACTTCCATGTCATCGTATACGATAGGTATCAAACCCGGTATCAACTGGAGCTTTGTAACCTCCTCTTGACTCCAAGAAACGAATCCGAACGGGAAATATGTCAGGCCCCTAGAGATTTTCCCTCGATGTGATTGGAAAAAGGGAATACACGAACCAGACCAACTTGCGTTATTCCACTTCGCGATGTGTACATATCATTCACATCCTTCCTACAACGAACTCTATTTACATTGTAACCTTTTCTATAAATAATAACATTTTTGTGGTAAATAATTTTCTTACGATAACATTTTTGTGGTAAATAATTTTCTTACGATCTTTTTGCATTTTGAAATTTTCAAAATTTTTAGAAGTACGTCGTGACGTTTTACACGTTGTCCTACGTTGCCCCCCCCCCAGTAGCCAGTAATTTTTTCTGAGTACAGTACATTTTTTTCCTTCTTTACACGCTCTTTCCACCTCAGTTTGGCATCAAGCGTCATTCCAAGATATTTTGCTTCGTTAGCATGTGGGATTGCATGCCCATTGAGGTAAGCAGGCACATAGTTGAAGTCAACGTGCACTGATTTTGCCTCATTTAGTCTGATTCTCCATTTGGTTGTCCAGGTGTGAATGCGAGAGATGGATCGGTTTAATTTATTTACTGACTCGTTATTGGTTTCACCGGTCGCCAGGACTGCAGCATCATCTGGAAAATGCACGACCACCACATTTAAAGCAGATTTTTCCACAGAAGCCCTTAATCAGGTTTTTATCTCCTCCTTCAATTTAGTGAGGCCTTAATTACGTACGAGAGTTAAAAACATACATTTGTTAAACGTACAGATTGATAAGGTATCAGATTAGGCTAAGCCAGATTCCGGACTTTTTTTGTCCCCCCACACGCTGGTTACAATACTTTTCAGTCCCGATATCGGTTCGAGTCAGAGAAGACTGAGACCTACCGTCAGATCGTGGGGGGAGATGAAAAACTTTGTGTTTCAAAAGAACACTCCACAAGGAGGGCGTTCCATCGACAGTTCACGAACACTATCAGTTCCACAAAGGCCCATCCAAACCCCTTTCCGTTTGTTCGTTTGACGATGTCGGGGTTGTTTTGATGCCGAGCTCCAGGAATGTTCATTAGAGCCGATTCATGATGGAGGGAGTTGAGTGTCATCAATCAAAGGGCCGATTGGAGCTCGCCGGTGGAAAAAAAAACCCCGAAGAGGCAATGAAATCAAAACCCTTGTTTCACACCAACAGTGTTGCATACTTTTCATTTCCCTCATTTTCAATTAAAAATATCCAGTCGTCTTAACTATTCGTGGCGGTAAAAAATTAAGATTGAAATCTTGACAAACTACCACAAAGACCACAAACTTGGTTATTAATAGGTATATAGTGTTATTTGTAACCAACATTCAATATGAGAGACGATTCATATCTTGAAAATTTCAAACTTTACAAGTTTTTAGTATAGGATAGAGTTACATTTCGATTGAGGTAATTTAGAAAATTTTCAAGACGACCCCGAGCTTTGTATGGTGGTAACGGCTTTTCGTTCACATTAGCCACTCAATGGTAATTTATCGTATTCCCTTTGTTGAGAATAATTTCTCAATTGCCCAATCTTGGCCGGTTCACAGCGTGGGTTGTGTGCAACCGAACAAGTCGGTTGAGGGGTCGAATTTTCATGAAATTTCACGTAGAATCCAATTATAAAATGACAAAAGGGTTTCCCATGTGAAAAAACGAAGTTGGTGTGCATGCAAGGAAAAAATGAAAATAGCGTAGTTGAATGCAGGATAAAAAATAGGAAACACGTGGTTTTCAGTTTTTTTCTAAATCCCTCACAATAAAGAATTAAAATTCATATCCACTAGTTAAGGGCCATACATGAATTATAAAAGATCACCTATCTAAGTACCGACACTTCTCCCTGCCTCTCGGATGCGACCTGTTCGAAAAGTATTTTAGCGCATTACTCCATTTTTCTCGTATAGGTATGATACACAGAACAGCGATCTTGACAGGAGTGGCCATACAGAAAATGATCAACCATCGTGGAAAAAAAACTATGTAAATCTCTGCGTCGCAAACCAACTTATATATTTTTCATCTTCGATCATTTTCATTCCTTCCTTTTCATTGCAGATGAATTTGCAATTGATAATTCTTCATTCTGACTATAAATATTCACCAAGTTCATCGACCGAGCGTGCTCGAGACAAAAGCGTGATTTAAATACATGAATAAATAAAATAATGATCCTGAAAACATTCTCCCCCAATTATCACGTTATGCGTCGGTACGAAATTGGTCTGAACCGCGGAAGCTCTTTTTCGGACATGAGAGTATTGTTAATTTAAATACAGAACCTAAATATTTACAGACTCATTTTGTTTCTTGAAATTATACGGGACTTCCTCCTGGGAGCCAACGGTTGGTTTTGTGAACATTATTAATGAAGAGAGTTTCCTTCTTAGCACTTAAACCTCGTTTCAACCTTTAACTTTCAACCTTGGAATATTTCCCAAGGGATTTTTTTTTCTATTTCTCCGCTCTGTACGATGTGGAGGATTTCGTTATGTTTCTATCTACGGGGCAATGGAAACATGAATATGTGTAGCTTGAGATCGCTGAAAGAAATTGGACAAACTTGAGAAACATAATTAATAAAAACACGTCTGTGCTGGCATGTCACTGAATTCGGGTTCTGCAAGAACCTTGAGATCTGGGGTATATTTTTCGTGACTTTTCCACTTTGTCGTCGGTACCACTGTGCACAGGGTTTCGTTTCAGCTTGAGACAGAGCCTTTTAAAAAATTTAACTCATTCTCTCAACGCACACAAATTTCAGAAAAAAAACACAGACATTTTAGGCTAATATTGTCCAATTTGACGAGTCTAAAGCCTGGGTAATAGGACCAATCGACTTGACATTTTGTTCAAACCTTCTTTATAACATGATCCAGTATCTTAACCCAATATCTCAACCCAAGAAAATTTTAGGAGCCAAAACTGAAATTTAGTCTAATTTTGGCAACTTTGACGGGTCCACAGCCGATCAACTTGAAAATTGGTATGGATCTTTTCGGCGTGTATAATATGAAAAAGCCCTGAAAGTTTCAAGTCGCTAGGTCTAAATAGAGCTGAGTTATATACCTTCAAAAACCCCTTATCGTGTTTTCTTCTTGTTCAGTTAGCCAAGGCTACAGCCTCTCCACCTTCACCGATTGACTTGAAATTTCGCGCAGAGCTTCGTTTTAACTTTAGCCTGTGCCTTTTAATATTTTCTCGTCGGTACCAGGTCAATCTTCATCCATACCCCATTGTTTGCTGCGTTTTCTCTTTTTTTGTACCTTTTGTCCCGATGTACTATCCAGTGAATGCAACTCGTTGACACATGTAGGTGACAAACGTGAGCATCGGAAGGAGAAAACAGGATAAAACTAGGTCGAGGTTTGGGAAGCAGATACGACAACAATAATGCCCTCGTTCGATATCATTCAGTAGGATTCAATGGCGAGCTGACCCAGATATGGAAGTTTTGACTGGCAGGTTATGTGTAAGACCAGATGGCAACGCAGGTGGAAAGGGACGTAGTTAGAGTGAGGGTATCCCTAATCTAGGCCGCACAAACCGCTTTCCACTGGGAACATTTGGTGGGCCAAACCGCTGCAATACTCCTCGACGCAACCATTTTCTATTTATGATTACATGGTTTCCGTTAAATGTTTCGTTCAAAAAAACAAACAAACCGTAATTTGTGAGGGGTTCGTTTTTTCACGAGGAAAATTACTATACAAAAACATGACGAGTTGAGTGGTTTTATTTATTTTTTTAATTTTATTATATATTTCAGCATTTGGAAATATTGATGAAGATTTCGAGCACGCTATGACACTGAGTCGTTGACTAAACTCACCTCCTCCATACAGTAAAATTCCTCTGAATGGAGATGGCCTTCACTGAATATGCTTGGAACTAAGAGAGCTCCAAACGAGTTCAAATACTCAGTATTTTCGTAGTTAGGATCAACGATTGTACAGATTTAGACAAATTATAAAGGAGTAAACTCACCAGAAGGGACCATTTTAATGAGTTTTGGGGTTATTGTCAAATCTGTTTTATTTTGTAGTCAAAAGCAATGAAGAGACTTACTTTGTCGCCATATTTAATATGGTAATTTGATTTTGTCGCAAATGGTTCAAAAAACTTGGGAACAAACTCATAAAGAGAAATAGTTTGAACGTCGGATGGGTGGGTATAATAGCAACATGACATGGCCACACAGATTCGTGCAATTAGTGTTACTGCTACAGAATGTATTACATAAACCATTCCTCAATTATCTCCAAACTTGCGTGAACTCATGTAAGTATACACATGTGCTAAAATGGTATTTCACTGCTGAGAGCATGAACAACGTCCTTTCTAGATTTATTACATATAATATATTATGATTAGATATTATGTAAATCAGGCCAAAAATGATCTCTGAATGTTGTAATAATTTGAAATAGTTGTTGTAATTTTGAAAATTGCCTCTTATGACAACTTTTAGAGATCATTTTTGGCCTGATCCAAGCCCGAATGCACAATTTTATATTACCAGTTTACTTTGAATGGAAAAAGTGCTACGGACGGCGGACCGACGGAATTTCTTATTAATTCGAGTTTTGGATTCCAAGGGTCAGTTTTACCGAAAAAATCTTAACCATCATTGATTTACCGAACCACAGATTTAAATCGCACATTAGGAGTAATGCATTTTATCAGTGTAATCAACGATTAAAAATATTTTAATAAAACGTCGTTTTAATAGGCCCTAAGCACACTTAACAGCACCCTTGACACTTAATCCCTTCAATTTTGAGGTGGTTCCAAACATTATTTTTGGAAATTTGTTTAAAATCAGTAAGGGAATTCCCGAGAGGTTCAACAAAGGTCTTCTGGTTGCTTCGTCCAAACCTGCTACACCGATTCTCATGGCCCACTACCGCGTGTGCGTACATATTCCTGAACCAGGAGGTAACCTCAAAACTGCCTCATGAACTAGTCTGGAAACCGAAAATAACAATCAAGCTTTGAGTCCATTTAGTGGCAGTTTTCACACTTTTTTACTGTTGTTATGAGAGTGGAAGAGATTTTGAGCGTCGGTGGCTTTTCTGAATAAATTTAAGATTCAAATTCAATTTATTAAGAAAATCTAACCATAAGGTGTTGAAATTGAAATAAGAACGTAGTATCGCCTGTATAATGTCCCTCGAGACAAATTTACACCGTGAA